>BTPG01000007.1:5326952-5776952 GCA_036245525.1 Semisulcospira habei
AATGACGCTCCCAAATTTGGGAAATACGTGCGCCGGGCTGAATGAGTTAACGTTTGGTTTATTTGTTTTTTACAGGCAGGCAGTCTGTGTTCTGTAGGTACATGCGACACATAGATAGGAGTATATCTTATAAAAAACAGGTCAAGAAGACCCAAAACAACCACATTTTGACAAAATCGATTTTCCTCAAATATGTTTTCAACTTCAAGCCCAAACATAGTATAGAGACACCTGATGGTACGACCTTTGAATGCACACTAATTTGGATGACCCGTCAGAAAGGTCAAGGGTCGTATGAGGTCTACATTATTTTTGTGTGAAAAATGCTAATTTTGGGTAGAATGTTAGTTTTTATCAGCATTTTTTTTGGGCAAACTTTTCCACCTAACTTGGCACAGAGGTAGTTTATAATTGATAATCCCTTCACTGGCTTCCTGTGTCCTCACGTATTTAATACGAAGTTATGTCAATCTGTTTTAACTGCCTTTCAGGCACCAGCCCAGAATACCTGTCCTCTTTGCTGCACGTGTACTGTACACCCTCTCGTGAGCTCCGCTCCTCTTCTGATAAACGAAATTTGTGTGTACCTTCTGTCCAAACTAAAACATTTGGTCAGCGCAGTTTTATTTATCAAGCCCCGGTGTTATGGAATACACTTCCTCTTGAGGTCAGAAACAGTGCGTCCGTCTCTGACTTCAAGAGGTCGTTGAAAACTCACCTCATCAAGCTTTACTCTGAATAACTGCCAGTGTTTGATGCCTTAGTTGTAGGGTATGTAATTCTCCTTGTTTAGATTGAATGTTAATTAAGACATATTATGTATGCATTGTTGTTTAGTTAATTGTAAAACACACACACACACACACACACACACACACACACACACACACACACACACACACACACACACACACACACACACACACACACACAAGTGGTGTGTTCGGGTATTGTGTTTTGTTTGTTATGTGCAGATGTCATTGTATTTGTATTTTTGTGTACAGATTGTAAAGCGCTTAGAGCTTTTGATTAAGATTAAGCGCTCTATAAATACTCATTATTATTATAATTATTATTATAATTAGACATGTGTGTGTATGCTAATTTAGTTGACCACTCGCAAAGCTCAAAAGTAACAGCTGTATGTGTGTGTGTGTGTGTGTGTGTGTGTGTGTGTGTGTGTGTGTGTGTGTGTGTGTGTGTGTGAGTGAACGCCAATCTGGCGCTACCCTTGAACTGTCATGGTCGATCCACCTCCTGCTGTAGTGTGTCGGGGTTGAATTGGTCAAAGCTGCGTCACGCGTGAGTTCAAGCCGTATATCCTGTGACAGGCGCATATAGCGCTTCCGTGGGAAATGGTATAATCGCCTGTTACACGGTGTACAGCATGCTGCACAATTCTAACGTATAGTTATGTGTGTTGCATATAGGTCTGAACGCCATAAACGTGTTTTTCTGTTCGTTTTGCACGACAGAGACGAGCGATACTGTTTGGAAAATTTGAGACTTTTCATAGGCTTGCATTACGGTGTGTGTGTTTGCGTACTTGCGTGTGTGTGAGTGTTTGTTTGGCGTGTGTGTGGGTGGATGGGTGCGTGCATGTGTGTACAGAATGCGGAATCACGTTGTTTGGCGTGTGTGTGGGTGGATGGGTGCGTGCATGTGTGTACAGAATGCGGAATCACGTTGTTTGGCGTGTGTGTGGGTGGATGGGTGCGTGCATGTGTGTACAGAATGCGGAATCACGTTGTTTGGCGTGTGTGTGGGTGGATGGGTGCGTGCATGTGTGTACAGAATGCGGAATCACGTTGTTTGGCGTGTGTGTGGGTGGATGGGTGCGTGCATGTGTGTACAGAATGCGGAATCACGTTGTCTACTGACCCATTCAACTTGACATTAACCCATCTACCCCCACGGCCGCATTTCCAAAATGTTACAATTGTCTCCGAACTATGTATCAGTTGCAGGAGATTCCTTGACTATGATAATTCAAGGGTAGTGACAGATTAGCTTGGCGCCATCAGGCGCCAGGCTAATCTGGCACTACCCTTGAATTATCATGGTCAAGTCATCTCTTGATGAAGTGCGTCGGTTTTAAATGGGTTAATGTTGGTCACTGGAGCGTCTACACACACACACACACACACACACAAACACACGCACGCACGCACGCACGCACACTCACGCACACACACACACACACACACACACACACACAAAACACACACACACACACACACACACACACACACACACACACACACACACACACACACACACACACACACACACTACGAGAGCGGCTCTCCACTGAAACGGCGCTACACAATGGTTGTCTCCCTCGAATCGCTGCTGCTGAGACAACCAGTGTTACGACTCTACAAAGAAAAAAAAGGTAGTATGCCCGGGCGTGTGTATAGTCAGATATGACCAGTATGTTCAAGCATTATCGGAAATGCTTGTTAAAAAGTGTACTTACATCCCAAAGCGCAAAAGGCCATCGGACCGACGTCGGGCCGACGGCCTTTTGCGCTTTGGGAGGAGGGCTCTGCTCTTGCGTTTTGCACGCCTGCGGTCTTTCTGAATACGTACTTAAGCCTGTCACTGCCAGTTTCTGATATCCCTGTTAACGTTTTTCTTTAAAGAGCCAAAGAGCTGCAGCCGTTCATGGAAACATGGATGCAAACTGGTCTCATCAAGACGCATAAATCATCATGGTCCCCCCCCCTCCCCCCGTAACTGCGTCCCTTGTTTTTCTCGCAAGTGAAGGGGTTAATTGTCCTACACATGTTACAGCCTATGTTAACAATACGTGCCAACCTTCTGTGAACACGGATCTTACCTCATTCTACCCCATCGCCGAAACAAATGTTGCCGTTGTCCTCTGAAGACTGCATTGCAGTGCAGGACACAGATCGACCATGATAGTTCAAGGGTGATGCCAGAATAGCTTGGCGCCCATAGGCGCCAAGCTATTCTGGCATCACCCTTGAACTATCATGGTCGACCCTTATCTTGCTGTTTTGTGTCTGGGGTAGAATGCGTTCAAGTGTGTGCACAGCGAAGTGTCCGTCTTGCTTCGGCAGACTGTGCGTACGGACGTGCGCCGGCCAACGGCGGTTGACGTCTAGTGACTCTACAGTTTGAAACCTTTGAGTGCCGAGAAATAGTGAACACGATCCGGCCGCGAGAGACATAGATCCTCATGAGCCCGCTGAATTGTACGTGCAGGTGAACACGGGAATAAGTTTATCAATAATCAAAATAAATAATTTTTGCTTTAAGTTTTAAAAAAATGCTGCTGCAGGCCTAAATCTCCATGTTCACTACACTGTAAACGCCGGTAATTCCACAAGCGCTAGTTACTTTTTCCTCCAAAGAAACGCTAACGGAGAGTGTGTTGATCCCATTGTGCATCAGTTCGGTTACAAACGGAGAGATATATAACAGTTTCAAATATAACGTGCGGAAAATTTGTCAGTAGATCAGGTTTGTAAATAGCATGAGTCCTGCCAGATGCTGTGGCTCGTGCGGATCTATGCCTCTCGCTGGCCTCAGTGGTCCGGTCTCTGTCGCTCAATCTGCGATGGCTTTATTTATTTTTTTTTTTATTATTTTATAAAAATTTATTTTGTCAATCGTTACACTTCCCATTGCAGACGTAAGCCGAGACTCCAAATAACTCCTCAGTGTGAGGATGTAAACGAGATCGATCTCTGCCAGCAAGAGACATAGATTCTCATGAGCCCCTGTTAGCCAGATGTATCTCATGAGAATCCACTCCACTCATAGTTTGGAGTTTCCGTTTCCTTGAGCTTTTTTGCTTTGTGAGTATTTCCTGTCAGGTCTGAACACGCAGTAAACTGTGTAACTCGCCATGCTGTTGATTTAGTGACTGCCTGCACTTAGCGTTACCACCGGGGATTTTTATATTTTGTATTTTTGTGCTATATTTTGCAAATGTATTTTCAGTGACCCCCCGACTGACAGGAAGTTCTGACTTAAAACACATCACGCAAATGCCATCAGGCCGTCACCCGCAGTCGTTGGCCCGCGCATGCACAATTGTGTCGGGTGTCGCCCTGATGGCCTTCTGCATACTAGGAATATAAAGGATGGATAGAAATGAAATGAAATGAAACTTTATTTTTCAAGGATAAAAGAATAGGTGCGCATACCTTTTTTTCATTCTTGTCTACAAATTACGGAGAGGGAGGGGAGGAGGAGGGGGGAGGGGGTAGGCGGGGGGGGGGGGGGTAATCCGATTCCCGAACAAACTCTATTAGGCATTGCACATTATCATGTCAACTTACATCAACATCGCCAACATCGAATAAACTGAACATAAACTACAAACAATCCAAATTAAGTCCAAAGCATTGATTATCCATCTGTTGACTTCCTCTTAAAATTAAACACACACACACACACACACACACACACACACACACACACACACACACACACACACACACACACACACACACACACTTTAATGAATAGTCAATACGCAGAGGCTAAGTGCGCTTTATTAAGCAGCTTATTTAAGTGCCGGAAAAGCCTTGACTTAAAAGTGGACATGGAGGGAGCTTCGGTAATATTGGCCGGAAGGGAATTCCAAAGTTTAGCTCCTGAATACGACAGGCTAGTTTTAAATATATCAAGTCGTGGCCTAGGTACTGGCAGATTAACACGCCCTTGTTGTATATAAGGAGGTTGAGTAACGAAAGCATGTCAAGTGCTTTCAGTCGCTCGACAGTGCCGTCCCGGATGTTAGGCAGGATTAGCTTGGCTGCCCTCCGGTGGAGGGAATTAAGCCTCTTTAAGCAAGCATCACTACACCCGTCCCAACTGTAGATGCGTAATAAATGTGAGACTGAATGTGAGCGGCGATAAACAGTTTTCTCGTCTGTGAATCTGTAAAATAAATAAGTTTTGAAGCAGAAACAGATTTCTGGACACAGTTTTGCATACACTGTTTACATGTGCATGCAAAATATAGTCCCCCCCCAAAAAAAAAAAAAAAAAAAAAAAGTTACCATCTATCTGTTTGTTGTCACTTCTTTGCCACCCCACTGCACCTAGCCCCTTCAGCCCTCTCATCTTTTGTCTACTTTCAACTTGACGTTTAATCCGCCTATTGGCTGCCCTGTCACCATCTGCTTTCCATAGTGCCTGTCACGGTAGGCAACTGTTCAGTCCTATTCAAGGTAGATAACTCTTACTGCGAAGTTGTCTGCCCCTTACCCTTTCCTAGTGACCAGGTGAGAGGGCGCTGCAACCCTTGTCATCTTTAATTAGTAATTTTGTTCTTTTAATGAGTAGCCAATCATTTTGAAGCTTTCAGCCTCTTTGTCAACCCTGTGGTCAGTAGTAAGTTTGAACTGTACTGATCAGTCATTCCTGTCTCAGCTAGCCTAGTGATCAGTGCTACCATTTTTGCAAGACTGTAGACTGAACATGTGAACCTGAATCCTTTGTTAGAACTCTATGACTATTGCAACAATGGTCTGAGTTTGTGAAATAGTGCACATATCAAGAGGAATTACTCAGCTCTGGATAAACAAACAGTTAAATCCCTGCCCCCGCCTGAAGTATCAGGCACCCAATCGCCAGCCCACAGAAAAATACGCAGGTAAAGAACAAGATGATCATATACATCCCTTATAGGCGGGGGCAGGGGATCTAATAATAATAATAATAATAATAATTACGGTATTTATAATGCGCTTATCTTACAACTCGCGCACGCATGCGCACGCTTTAGACAATGACTCACGTACCTGTCTCTTGGCTTGACTTCGCGAACGAAGATTCTATAGGGCTTGCCCACGTCGTCTGCAGGCATTTTCGTGGCTGCAGAGGCCAATCCGGGACAGGCAGGTTCGACCGCAGTGGCTGCAGGGGAAGGCCTGGTCAGGGTTCTGAGTTACGGCAACTCTGTTTTTTTTCTCCTGAGCCGCTTGTCCTTAAGGTTAGCTCTGAGAGAGTCCTCAAAGGAGACGGCTGCCTTGTAGATGGTGGAGCGCCAGGTGTCACGGTCCGCAGCAAGCGAAGACCACTGGCGGTGGTCAATTTGGCAGGCACTAAGTGACTTCTTGAGACCGTCTTTGTATCTCTTCTTTGGTGCCCCTCTGTCTCAGTGTCCAGTGGCGAGCTCGCCGAACAGAGTGATCTTGGGTAGGCGATGATCCTCCATCCTGGAGACGTGCCCCGCCCAGTGAAGCTGTGTCCGCAGCAACAAAGCCTCGATGCTCACAGTTTCTGCCTGTTCAAGGACCTCGACGTTGGTGACATAGTCACTCCAGTGAATGCTGAGGATGGTACGCAGGCAGCGTTGGTGAAAGCGTTCGAGGATTCGTAGTTGGTTGCGGTAGAGGGCCCAGGACTCGGAACCGTACAGCAGGGTGGTGAGGACCACAGCTCTGTACACGCTGATCTTGGTGCCTTTTTTTTTAGCTGTTGATTGTGCCACACCCGCTTGAATAGTCGCCCGAAAGCACTGTTCGCTTTTGCCAACCTGTTGTCCAGCTCCTTGTCCAGCTTGGCGTCTGACGTGATGATGCAGCCAAGGTAGGTAAACTGGTGTACTGACTTTAGTTCGGACTCGCCAATGGTGATGTGGGGAGGGCGATGCTCTTCCTTGGGCACCGGCTGATGAAGGACCTCTGTCTTTTTCAGACTGACCTCGAGTCCAAAGAGCTGGGCAGCATCTGCGAAGCAGGACGTGATGCGCTGCAAGGCTCTCTCTGTGTGTGCAACGAGGGCAGCGTCATCAGCAAAGAGCAGCTCACGAATCAGTTGGTCTAGGGTTTTGGTGTGGGCCTGCAGTCGTCTGAGGTTGAACAGGCTGCCATCGAGACGATACCTGATGTACACTGTATCGTTATCGTCGAGGTCCACTGTGGCCTGCTTCAACATCATGCTAAAGAAGATGGTGAAGAGGGTCGGTGCCAGCACGCAGCCCTGTTTCACGCCGCTTTAAACAATGACTGACGTACCACAAATAGTGAAATACATTACGATGGTCAGCTTGGGTGGGGAGTGTGGTGATATAGTGCTAAAACTGTTGAAAGAGGTGGGTTTTGAGGGCGGACTGGAAGGAGGAGAGAGTTTCTGACGGAGAGAGAGTGGGAGAGTGTTCCAGGTGGATGGACCGTAGACGGAGAAGGAGCGGGGGCCGAAATTGTTCAGTTTGGTGCGAGAGATGTGGAGGCGGAGGGGGTCGGAGGCAGAGCGGAGGGAGCGGGAAGGTGTGTAGGGGTGAAGTAAGTTGGGGAGATAGGCAGGAGCGCAGTTATTCAGGGATTTGTAGCAGAGAGACAGAATTTTGTATTGGATGCGTTGGGGGATGGGGAGCCAGTGAAGGAGTTTGAGCAGGGGTGTGATGTGGTCGGATTTTTTCTTTCTGAGGACGAGGCGGGCAGCATTGTTCTGGACACGTTGGAGAGTGACAGTGGTGGAGTGAGGGAGGCCGGAAAGGAGAGAGTTGCAGTAGTCGATGCAAGATAAGATGAGAGAGACAGCAAGTTTGGTGGCAGCTTCGGTAATGAGGTATTTTCTGATCTGACTGATGCGGCGGAGGTGGAAATAGCATGCCTGGGCCGTGGCGGAGACGAAGCTGGTCATGGACAGAGAGGAATCGAGGATAACGCCGATGTTCTTGGCCGAGTCAGAGAGGGAGATGGGGGTGCTATCGAGTTGAAGTTGGAGAGAGGGAGGGAGCTGGGAGAGTTTCTGGCGAGTGCCTACCAGCATGGCTTCCGTTTAACTGTTTGTATGTCCAACGCTGAGTAATTCCCCTTGGTATGTGTACTATTCTACCAGCGCTAGCCTGACCTATCTGGTTTGTAAGTTTGTGAAGGACTTGGAACCTGAATTAGCCTCTACATTGTTTTTGGTAGGCAGTAGTAAATAAACGACCTCTTTGTTTGACTCCTTCCATTATCATCACGTCCACGCCGTGCAACATCACATCACCCCTCGCTCTATCACATAACTAGGTGCCCGGGAAGGCGGGAAGCAATCTGGCACTACCCTTGGACTATCACAGTCAACACATCTCCGGTCCGTCTTATGTTTGTTGTATTAAATCATTTAGCTCGGACACACCACACCGACATGGATCGAGCCTGTTAGTTCAAAGGTCGTGCCAGAATAGCTTACCGCCGATAGGCGCTAAGCTATTCTGGCAGAAGCCCTTGAACTATCATGTTATAGGCGCCAAGCTATTCTGGCACCACCCTTGAACTATCATGCTCGATCTGTCTCTAGAATTGTAATGCAATTCTTCAGAGGGCACCTTCAAAATATGTGGAGTTCGGTCCTCGGGTAGAATGTTACCCCGATAAGTTGGTCAGCTGTCGCGCGCTCGCCCTAACATGTGTACACGTGTGGTTTGTGAGTGTACACCTATTATCTATGTATAGCCGTAAGGATCAAAATCACAGATAGCACACGGAAGACTATTTACGCTAGATCATGGAGGTAGAAACAGGGTTAAGGGCACCTGATAGCGAAAGGCGCTCTGACGGGAAGACGTTCGATGGGTGGGGCGGAGCGAGTATGGGTCTTTCACAGCGCAGAGATTCCCCCATCTGGAACCTTTACTGAACCGAGGTAGAGTGTCGCTGTAGTGCCAGCGCCATCTGTGTCTAGAAGATAGGCAAGTGAGAACTTGTCGGAATGTGTACAGTCAGCTTTTAACTGAATCAGTGAGGCGTGCCCGTTCGCCGTGTTTAATACCGGTATTTGCTTAGTATTTAGCATGAAAGTCAAATTTCAGAGTTTAGTCTGTGTGTGTGTGTGTGTGTGTGTGTGTGTGTGTGTGTGTGTGCGCGCGCGCGCGCGCGTGTGTGTGTGTTTGTGTGTGTGTTATTTTAGTCTTAGTAACTGACATCAAGACAAATTCCACTGTTTTTATTGTTTTGTACTTGGAAACATATGGCAATAAACTATCTTATCTTATCTTACAGCCCCTTTATGCGGATCTGATCAGCGTGTCTGATACCACCTCAGAAGGACCGCCCGAAATTCTGAGAAACATAGCTCTATACTGGAGCAGAAAGAGGTGCAGATCCTCAAGAGCCCCCGCGACAGCGAGGATCTAGCCTCACTCAGCTGGGTTTTATTTTCTGTGTGACGTCAGTAAGTTGTCCACAAGAATAAGAGCTGGGCGTGTGGTGTATTTCGTCAACATTTTGCACGGCGTGTCATTCATGAAGGTCCATCGTGTTCAGTGGCGGATCTGAGGTGGGGAGGTGGAGGGGGGTTTACAGGGGTTGCGCCCCTCCCCCGACCCAAAATTCCTTAAAATGCTATAAGAAAGTCTCTTTTTTGGGTGTTTGGAATCCCCCCTTTTCCCCGTTGTTTGATATTTTGGCGAATGGTGAGTTTTAAGACGCTCGCACCGCTTCTGCACCCCCCAACCCCCCGTCCCATTGCTTTTTTCCCCCGATTTTTCGGCCCCTGGAAGCAAGGTCTAGCGTCGGGGATGCTTTTTGTATCGGGTTGAAGGTCCCAAACAAAAAGTTAGAACCCCCCCCCCCCCTCGAGGTAACTGATCCGCCCCTGGTGTTTAGTTTGGCTAGAACGATATATTTTGAACAGAAAGTCATAATTATTCACCTTTGACTGCAGTCAGGACTTATTTCAGACAAACTATCCGTTGTTATAGGCATTTGTCGAGTGTGTATGGAAAATTAATTATCTGTCCATGGCAGCACGTCCCTACAGCAACACTACTTTGTCATATCAGGACGTGCCTGCACTGCTTGTGAAAAATTAACGAAAGAGAATATGGGAAGCATGTCGCCAGCCCGGGCCAGTTGCATGAGCGATAGTCCTGCACCAGCCACTATAGCGGCGCACTATGTTTAGTGGCTGGTGCAGAATTAAGCTCGCTCATGCATCTGGCTTCTGGTCTAAAAGCTGTATTGATGACAAGGTTTGCAGGTACGGGGCTATATGATCTTTCAGTTATTTCAGATCCCAATATCGGTTCTTGTCAGCCATAACTTACTTACTTACTTACGCCTGTCACCCCTACCCGGGTATAGGCCGTCGACGAGAGACCTCCAGCAACTCCTGTCCTGTGCTTCTCCTTCGATTCTACTCCAGGTGGTTCCCAGTCTCTTGATGTCTGCTTGGAGGTCTCGACGCCAGGAGTTTCTCGGCCTACCTCTTTTCCTCTTTCCCTGGGGGTTCCATGACAATGCCTGCCTAGTGATACTGGAAGCTGGCTTTCTCAGACTGTGACCGATCCACCCCCATCTTCTTCGCCCAATTTCATTCTCTGCTGTTATCTGCTCTGTTCTCTCCCAGAGTCTGACGTTGCTGATCTTCTCTGGCCAGTGGATTTTCAAAATTCTTCTAAGGCAACTGTTCATGAAGGTCTGTACTCTGTTGACTGTGGTTTTTGTCAATCTCCAAGTCTCTGCTCCATATAAGAGAACTGCTTTTACATTGGAGTTGAAAATCCGGACTTTGGTGTGTTGTGACAGCTCTCTGGAGCTCCACACTTTTTTCAACTGGAGAAAGGCTGCTCTGGCTTTACCGATTCGTGCTCTGACATCTGCATCAGTGCCGCCTTTTTTGTCTATGATGCTCCCGAGATAGGTGAAGGACTCCACCTCCTCCAATGGGGTGCCAGCAAGCAAGACTGGTTCTTCCCTGGTTGCGTTCAGCCTCATTGTCTTTGTTTTCTGTTTGTGAATGGTGAGGCCCACTTGGGACGAGATGTCAGCAAGCCTCGTGGTCTTGTCCTGCATTTGTTGATGAGTGTGGGACAGTAATGCCAAGTCGTCTGCAAAATCGAGGTCGTCAAGCTGTGTCCACAGTGTCCACTGTATTCCACTTCGTCTGTGCTCTGTGGTCATCTTCATGACCCAGTCTATGGCCAGTAGGAAGAGGAACGGAGACAGCAGACACCCCTGCCTGACACCGGTTCTGACCTGGAGCTCCCTGGTGAACTGCCCTTCGTGGATCACGCGACATGTCATGCCATCGTAGCTGCTCTTGATCAGGCGGACGAGCTTTGTGGGTACACCGTAGTGTCGTAGGAGTTTCCACAGAGTCTCTCGGTCCACACTGTCAAATGCTTTCTCATAATCCACAAAGTTGATGTACAGCGGGGAGCTCCACTCCAGAGACTGTTCCACGATGATGCGGAGAGTGGCGATCTGGTCTGTACATGATCGGTTCTTCCTGAATCCTGCTTGCTGGTCTCTCAGCTGGGGGTCAACGGAGCTCTTCGTTCTCTCCAGGATGATCCTGTTGAAGACCTTTCCTGGTACTGACAGCAAGGTGATTCCTCTGTCAGCCATAACGCATCACTCAAATGAACTCAGTGTACAATACATTGAAAGTGAACTGAACATTTGTGTTGCTCTGTGTTGTTTTGTGTTGTGGTGTAATGTGAGTTTAGATTTCACTGCTGTAAGCTGTAAGCTATAAAATCACAGGTCAACTGTATTTGTCTCTCTGCTGATCCAACACTTTGTCGCCAACTTAATTTATAAAAACACCCAAAACAAAACAGGATGTTTAATGCAACACAGCTGGGCGGCGTTAGTCAGGAAGAGAGATATTTTCCGGTGAGCAAAAAGTGACGGGGCCGGCATCAGCCTTAGCTGTGCATGGGGCAAACTGTGGTAAGCAAATCCTTTTCATCTTAACACGCTTCTACATGAAATTAATTTGACTACGATAGTTGAAGGGCGGTGCCAGAATACATTGGCGCCAAAGGCGCCAAGCTATTCTGACACGACCCTTCAACTAAAATGGTCGATCTTTCTGCTGATCTGTAATGTGGCCTGCATAGGACAATAAGCACCGGCTGGGTACTGAACTGCTGTGTACTAGCTGTGTACTGCCCGTCGGCCCTAGAGTCCTTGCTTACTGGGAAGGCCGATGTCTGTGTGAAACCTTTGACTGACTGTATGTAGGTACTCTTGATGTCAAGGGTTCTGGACTGCAGATAACAACTAACACTTGTTGCGTCAGAAATTGGACATCAGCCATTCGCTGGCTTCAGTCACGTGGCATGTCCAGCTAGGAAGATGTGCGAGTCGTGGGTTTGCCCGTCAGACTATAAATCGACATGTCACAGAAGAGCAGTGACTGCCTTGCTGACTAAAGCCACGGCGTTTTTTGCCTCTGGGTCCATCCAGTTTACTGCACTGTGACCTACGTGGGTATGTTTATTTTAACCCATATCATACTGAGGCAAAAAGCTTCAAATCTGTACACTGCTATATGCAAGCTACATCATAGTACTGACAGATAAGGATATAGAGGCGCCAAGCTATTCTGGCACTACCCTTGAACTATTTTTGTCAAACGTATTTCACACACTGGTGTATTCCGAATGATAAGGGTTAACTCACATTATCGCAGTGAGTGTTTCCTTTTTCAAGGCCCACCACCACCGTAACTGTTCAAAGATACACTTCTGTTACAGATGGTTACGACACGCTCCATACCCCGGTAGCAAAACGTCTTCGGACCCACGTGCCCGTGCCAACTGCGGCCGTCGTGGGCCCGAGGACCTTTGCGTACTGGGTGCAGGTCTAGTTATGTTCATTTGGACACAGGACAATCCAGTTCAGCACACGTCGTCTTTATGTCAAGTAACCTGACAATGACTCCACTCCGTTCTAGAAATACGACGTATGATCAAAAGACAATGATAGTTGTGCCGTAAAACCAAAACCGTTGGCCCAATTTACTTGATATTTTCACATTTTGTAATAGCACTATCCTCCACCGTCAATGCACAATTTCGGCTACTTCTGGCGATCGTCAAAGGCGATGTGAAATGTTTATGGAGATCAGGGTCGGACATGTAAATTTATGATTTTCGCTAGTTCCTCGATGCGGGAAAACTCCGTCCAGAAGCCTCTTTCTCAATTTAGGGAAGAAGCAAAAGTCGCATTGGTCGCGGCAAGGACTGTAGGATGATTGAGAAAGAATACGAATGTTTTGCTCTTCTGTGTAGGACACAGTGACCTTGGCATTGTGGTCACTGTGGCTTTGTGGTCTGCCGCCTTCGACACTATAGACCACTCTATCCTCCTCCACCGCCTTCACCACTCCTTTGGCATCACTGACTCTGCTCACTCCTGGTTTCTCTCCTACCTCTCCGACAGACAGAAGTCCGTCACCATCGACGGCGTCTCCTCCAACCCAGTCACGCTCTCCTGCGGAGTTCCACAGGGGTCCGTCCTGGGCCCGGTCCTTTTCACACTCTACACCACTCCCCTGTCTAACATCATCCAGTTTCACCACATACACCACCACCTATACGCTGACGACTCACAACTACTAGACAAAGACAAACTCGACAACACTCAGTCACTACTGATTCGCACGGCTGACTGCTACGAAGACGTGAAAAACTGGATGACAGCAAACAAGCTTAAACTGAACGACGACAAAACGGAATCCATGCTGGTAGACACTCACCATAAACTTTCCCATCTCCCTCCCTCTCTCCACCTTCAACTCGACAGCACCCCCATTTCCCTCTCTGACTCGGCCAAAAACCTCGGCGTTATCCTCGATTCCTCTCTTTCCATGACCAGCTTCGTCTCCGCCACGGCCCAAGCATGCTACTTCCCCATCCGCCGCATCAGTCAGATCAGAAAATACCTCACTACCAAAGTTGCCACCAAACTTGCTGTCTCTCTCATCCTATCTCGCATCGACTACTGCAACTCTCTTCTTTCTGGCCTCCCTCACTCCACCACTTTCACTCTCCAGCGCGTCCAGAACAATGCTGCCCGCCTCGTCCTCAGAAAGAAAAAATCCGACCACATCACTCCCCCGTTCAAACTCCTTCACTGGCTTCCCATCCCCCAACGCATCCAATACAAGATTCTGACTCTCTGCTACAAATCCCTGAATAACTGCGCTCCTGCCTATCTCTCCAACTTACTTCACCCCTACACTCCTCCCCGCTCCCTCCGCTCCGCCTCCGACCCTCTCCGCCTCCACATCCCCCGCACCAAACTCAACCCACCCGGGTCTGCCCTGGGGGACTTGGGTGGGGTTAGGTATTTTTTAGTTCCCAGGGTCACCCTGGTCAGCCCCACAGGGTGGGTTTTTCTCTCTATTCTGGGGCATGTGTTTCTGTCTACCCTTTGTCCATTCACCTGTATTTGCCTTTTTAAAACTCTCCCTACTGTCTGCACTGCCTGTAGCTCTTGATATTGGATGTGTGTTGCTAAATGGTCTTGGCTTTATGTGTTAGGTTTATTTAACGTATTTTACCGGCTGGCGACATACATTCAATGTTCTGTTGTTTTTTCACAAGCAGTGCAGGCACGTCCTGAGAAAGCCTTGTTGCTGTCGGGACGTTAAGCAATGTACAATCAATCAATCAAACCGCACCAAACTCAGCACTTTCGGCCCCCGCTCCTTCTCTGTATACGGTCCATACACCTGGAACACTCTCCCACTCTCTCTCCGTCAGAAACACTCTCTCTCCTCCTTCTAGTCCGCCCTCAAAACCTCTTTCAACAGTTCTAGCACTATATCACCACGCTCCCCACCCCCAGCCGACTTTGGTAATGTATTTTCACTATTTGTGGTACGTGAGTCGTTGTCTAAGCGTGCGCATGCGTGCGTGAGTTGTGAGTGCGCGCTTAGAGTTATAATTATTATAAGATAAGCGAATTACAAATACCGTAATTATTATTTTTTTCAGTGTCACTGGCGATTTCAAGAATAAACAAGATGTTATGGCCACTGGTAGTTGGCCGCTGCTCATGAGCAAACATGAACACTATTGGAATAAACATTTTTGCACAGGATATTTTGCATTGACTGCGCGCTCCACTGGTAAAATATAAACAATGACATGGATCTCTAAGTTTAAAAAAATAGAGCAAATGTTCCCGTGAATTCTGAAAATCTGACAAATGTGTCCCCAGCCTCCTCTCATCTGAGCCAACAACTGCTGCCTTGACTGTTTGCTGGGGATACCGTTACAGGACAAGCAAGTATCGTCTTTAATGATGACATCACACAGTCGTTACAGGCCATTTATGCTAAACGTTTTAAGCGGTTAATCTAAGCTATCAACTTTCTGCTACATCTGAACCCCTGTCAAGAAATGGGGTATCCTTACTGCAGATAGTTTTCGGAGGTCAAGGTCATTGCGCACCACTCTTTGAACTGTTCCATGAGAAAGTAAAAGTCGACATCTCTCAAAATAAATATTTGTGTATTTTCCTAGCAAATGTGTAAATAAAAAAGAGCAAAGTTTGCTCGTTACCGGCTGAAATTTGACAGTCAAAGTACCTGTCTTCAAAGTCCTCTCTTTCAGAGTTAAAATGAAGAATCCACTTGCAGTCAGTGACAGACAATACACAAGCACCACATCAAACACCTTTCACATTTGTTTGTATTTTCACAGGACTCCCCCACAGTTGTACTCTTTTAAAAATATAGAAATAAATGTATTATCGGGCGGTTCGTGGCGCAGTGGTAAAGGCGCCTGCCACTAATGCTAAAGGTGAGAGATTCGATACCGGGTTCCGGCATCGGACTTTTCTCCTCTAGTAAGTGTCACCGTTAAATCGGATGGGCCGTCTTCCACCTCCCTCCACTTTGGTACCGGTTTCAGGCCACTTTATAAATTTCAAATACAAGCGATCAAAATTTCCGAAACCTCAATAGCTGAACTGACCCTTCGCACCACGTGAATGTCCTGTGTTTGTCTTGTACTGCGTTTGTCTTCAGAGTGAATGCGCGTGTGTCACATGGGCGTGCGTGCTGGGTGCTGTTCGCAACGCCTTGAGCCGATTCGCCGAATTGGGTAAAAAGTGCCTATATAATAACCGGTATTATTATCATCTTGGAGAATCCAATGTCTTCAAGCGCAGCTGTTTACATCACTGTTTTAATGACGTCACACAGTGGCATGGCTGAAAATACCAGATATATTGTGCACAAATAAAAGGTGAAGGATGAAATTTGTTTTGATGCTAATTTTATTTATGTAACTAAAGTAGTTTACAAATGGCGACCCGACTATCGTTACTTTCTGATCATACCTCGTACAACGCTATTAGTGCGAGAAACAACTAAAAATAGGCACCATCAGGCAGATTTTTCAACATGCCACTTGCCAAAAAGAATGTTTTTAAGAAGTCTTTTATTCCAACTGCTGTCTTGTTTTTGAACTCTTGTTTATGACGCCGCGATATGTGTGATCTACTTAACATTACCTCCCATCTTGGGACAGATTGCTTGTGATAGATTGCTGCAATGATTTTTTTTTTTTTTGGAAATGTTTTTGTAGCGTTTATTAGTGTCTTATATTGTTGTTTTATGACGAGCCAAAAGGCAAATTTCTGTCGTGCTTTGACTCGAACAGACAATAAAGTTGTATTGTATTGTATTGTAGATTGGCACGCTAACGGCTGCTCAGAATAATAAGTGCGATTATGCATGTGCTTTTGCTGCGTGTCCAAACTGCTGTTAACTCATTCTACCCCATCACCGAAATCCACAAATTTTGCCCTTGTCCTCTGAAGACTGCATTGCAGTGCAGGACACAGATCTACCATGATAGTTCAAGGGTGATGCCAGAATAGCTTGGCGCCCATAGGCGCCAAGCTATACTGGCATCACCCTTGAACTATCATGGTAGATCCTTATCTCGCTGTGGCGTGTCTGGGGTAGAATGAGTTAAAATTCAATAGGTGTGTCGACAAGGCATAACAAGCGCAAATGTGTCTTCCGATTTATGCGCAATGGTACTTTAAGAAGTGTAACAGTGCTTCAGTATTTAGCAGTCAAGACGTTGACACTGTGAATAAAAAACAATTACATGCATTTTAAACTTTTTTCCAGAGCATAACTGACCCACAGCGGCAGACTGGTATTGGATATTGGTGCTACACGCAGTAGGTTACGTGTTTGTGCATGATAAGCGCCGGAAAAAACGCTGACGATGTGGGGGTGTGTGGTGTTTATGACTGTACACGTGCTGTCCGTGTGGCTGGTCACGTGTGTGGCTGGCAAAGACGTTACTCGTTCCCAACATACGCTCCGCACACACTGGGGACGCCTCAACCCGGCTATAGAGCCTTTCGATTTCCCTTGTGCCCCACCGAACTGGGTCGGCTCGGAATTTTCTGTCTGTGGTGACGGTTACTGCCGGTGTAAAGATGAGTTTGCCGATTGTTCTGGACACTACGGTGCATTGTCCTATGTGCCGGTTTTGCCAGACAACATTTTGTATCTCGACTTTTCCGATAATAAACTACAGCATATCAGGTTGGAATGTGGTGACTTCTTCCAAAACGTCACCAACATCGTTGCCCTTGATCTTGGGGAGAACGGTCTGTCTTACATTAGTGCCGGGGCTTTCCGCTCGCTGGAAAATCTGCGAGAACTTGGACTGTGGGGGAACAGATTGACGTACACTACACTGGCGCCCGCGTTATCAGTGACCTCGCTCGAAAAACTGGATCTTTCAATCATGCCATTGGGCGCGCCACCTGATGGACTGTTTCACACCTACCCCCTGCCTCACTTGCACACACTGTGTCTGCAGTATTCGCAAGTCACCCATCTCAACATGTCCGTCTTCAAGCCGCTTCTGAACCTGAGCTACCTGGCTCTCAGCGCCAATGCGTTGTCAAGGGAAACAATGAGTCCACAAATTTTACCACAGCTAACTAATCTGATACTAAATAAAAATCCATTTTTAAGTTTCCCGAAAACCTGTATAGACGTAAATTCATCAATGCCAAACTTGAAATGGCTGGACCTGTCACTGAGCCCTATGATGGCTTTTCCAACAAAGTCGGTGTGTTTACCACGCCTGGAAAAGTTTACATGTACCGGTTGCGCCATAGTGATCATTCCGACCAATACGTTTGGGGAACATTTGTTTCCATCATTAAAAGTACTCTTCCTAAGCCACAGCACACATTCAGGTACCATTATAAATGCATATGCTTTTAATAACACTGAGCTGGAGCGAATAATTGTTGATAATAATAGGATTGATTTTTCCACAGATTCCTGCCATCCGGACTGTTTTGCTGGGTGCCCCAATCTAAAGGGGTTGTATTTAGATAATAATGACTTGAGCAGTGTCAGCGTGCAAAAACTACAGCGCTTGTTCAACAACGATCATGTTTCCGTGCTGTCCCTAGAGTCCACTAATATACGTCACATCAGTGCTGATATGTTCTCAAACGTCCCACACGCAGCCTATCTTAGGATGGGTTCAAACAGGCTGACTGACATACCTGACGGCGCCTTTGACAGGTTAGAGTTCCTCAGGTTGCTGGATCTGTCTTCCAATTTAATATCTGTTGTCAGAGAAACCGCCTTCAGCCCAACCTCTCGTCAGCGTCTGAGACACGTGGACCTTGGCAACAATCCTTTCCACTGTGACTGTGAGCTGAGGTGGTTCCGACACTGGCTCACCACTCAACCTGGTAGTTTTAGAAATTGCTCTCTGTTCGGACATCCGTGTACACCCTACACGTGTGAAAATCTGGTCAACACCACAGTTCAGTCATTCTACGTGGCCGACCAAGCCTGTCTGTGGAGTCCTGCCGTGTCCAAGTTTATCATAGCCACTGTTATCCTGTTGATGTTGCCACTGACTGCGGGCGCTGTAATCTACCGCTACCGCTGGCACATCCGCCTGGTGCTGTACGAGGCGGCCCGGGGCCGGGGGGACAGGTGGCGCCGTCTACAGGAGCAGGACTTCCGATACGACGTCTTTGTATGCTACGACAGCGAGGATCTGGACTGGGTGCGCGCGCACCTGATGCCGGAACTGGAGGAGAGATTAGGGCTTAAGCTGTGCATACATACACGTGACTTTACGCCGGGTGCTCCCATCGTGGAGAACATTGAAGAGAGCGTGGAGACCAGCAAGAAAATCCTGATGTTGTTCTCCAAGAATTTCGCAGACAGCTACTGGTGTCAGTTCGAGCTACAGCTGTGCCTCACTCACGTGCTGGAACATGGTGACGCGCTGCTCGTGGTTCTATTGGAGGACATCCCGTCACGTGACCTGACGCCCGCCATGATTGCGGTCATGAAAACCGTGACCTACATTGAGTGGAGGGACGAACCAGAGGCTAGAGCCTCGTTTTGGGGCTGTATCCGGCTCGCCCTGAATGAAATTCTCGAATGACACGGCTTTCGTTTTTCCCGTAGATGTCTTATTTACAGACCAATTCCACACTGCAAGCTTGAGGGAATTTGCTTTTTGCCAAACACGACCGTGAGTTGACAAACTCGTTTTTTACGATTTATATCGATTAACTTTATCGACTTATCGATAACTGGACAGTGTACAGTAGAAATCGATACTGTACATCTTTACTGTACACAGTGAAAGCGCACTGCTCGAGTATCGTAATGTTGACTGTACAGTAGAGGATCGATACTGTACATCGGACAGCTCACACTGCGAAAACGCTGATCTCGATCCACGAATGTGCTGCCAACAAAGTTAACCCATTCAGTCCTGACGCACTACAGATGGGTCGACCATGATAATTCAAGGGTAGTGCCAGATTATTTGCTTTTAAGTGCTAATCTGGCACTGCCCTTGAATTATCATGGTCGATCCATCTCCTGCAACTGGTGCATAGTAGTTAGATGACGCCTCCAAAATTTGGGAAATACCTGCGTCGGGTTGAATGAGTTAAAGGGACCGTTATTATTAGGTACAGTGTGTATACTGGACGTTCTCGTAGACAGACCCTTCCCTGCGACTCCAACGCCCTCCCCGCAGACGGCCAAGAGGAAAAATAAAGTATTTTCCATGTGACATAGTTTGTTATGCGACTTGCCCCATTTGAGCAAAGGTCCTCGGACCCACTGCGGCCGTCGTAGCCCCGAAGACGTTTCGCTACTGTCTGTCGCTGGAGGAATCAACTTCGGTATTATTTGGATGTAAATGTACTCCGAGTGCTCCTGCCCACGCGAAAATCTACCCAACTCACGTCTACCCTTTGCTGCCGCCATTCCACCGAGATTTCTCAGATGTGTAGATTCTAGTTGCGTTGATTTTATCCTTTCAGCCCTGACGCACTACAGCAGGAGATGGGTCGACCATATTAATTCAAGGGTAGTGCCAGATTAGCTTGGCGCCTGTCGGCGCCAAGCTAATCTGGCACTGCCCTTGAATTATCATGGTCGATCCATCTCCTGCAACTGGTGCATATTCATTAGATGACGCTTCCAAAATTGGGGAAATACGGCCGTCGGGCTGGACGAGTTAAAACTGTCTTGATTCACATTAGATGGATTTACGCTCTGCACATTTACGCTTAACCCATTCCAGACGTACCGCCTCCGGATACGTGGCTTTTGCCATTGGATAAGCTCAGGATGGTATGACTCAAAGCACCAAACATGTCTCCTCTCAGCTAACCGGACATTTCCAGCAAATTTTAACATTCAGCCCTACTACAAATTTTCAAACAAGGCAAAAATTATTTTTAAAAACACCGGTCCTCTTACTGCCTGAACTGCCCAATTTAAATGTATAACGTGACCATTAACTTATCATTCGAGACATGCCGCCTCCGGATACACGGCATAAGCCGCATATCCGGAGGCGGCACGTATCGAATGAGTTATACCCCTTCACTACCAACGCGGTCTGGACATGATGTGACAGGATCTGTCACACTTTCTGATGTAAACTTGTCCGCCTGAGGCACACGGTGGATTTGAATGAGGAGCCAGCAAGGGATATAGATTATCATGAGTCCCCACAACTCATTTTGCCCCAACGCCCTACAGCAGGAGGTAGTTGGAACATGATAATTGAAGGGTAGTGCCAGATGAGCTTGGCGCCTGAAGGCGCCAAGCTCATCTGGCACTACCCTTCAATTATCATGGTCGATCCATCTCCTTAAAGCTGCTGCATAGTCGTTAGGTAACACCTAATAAATTTGCGAAATGTGGCCCTGGGGTTAAGTGGGTTAAAGATGAAAGTTAAGTATTTATGTGTTTACGTATTTATGTATTGACAGCTTTAATGAGTTGGCAGCTTAATGTCTATCTATCTATCTATCTGTCTGTCTGTCTGTCTGTCTGTCTGTCTGTCTATATCCCGTAGTCTTGCCGACCGTTGGGGCACCACTGATGACTTGGCAACCAGCTCCCTCCATTCCTCTGTTCTCTGCCATTCTTAGCGTATCGCGCAGCTTCAATCCTGTCCACTCTGAGATATTGTCCTCCCATCTTTTCCTCTGTCTTCCTCTCCTTCGTCCTCCTCCTTGCACAGTGCCTTGCAGGATTGTTTTGGCAAGCCCTGCTGAACGCGTGACATGCCCATACCACTTCAGTTTGCGTTTTTTCACGATGGCTAATAGGTCTTCTTCATAGGGCCCGATGGCTTGCCTGATTCTGCTTCCCACTTCCACGTTCGTGATGTGATCTCTGTATGAAATGCCAAGCAGCCTTCGAAAACATCTCATTTCAGTGGCTTGTATCCTCCTTTCAAGGTCTACTGTGAGGGTTCATGACTCGCAGGCATACAAAAACACTGAGATGACTAAGGAGCGCATCAGTCTGATCTTGGAGCAGAGTGTGATGTTTCTGTCCTTGCATAATGGTCTTCAGTCTTGTCAGTGCTGTTGTTGTCTGCGCAATCCTGGACAGTATTTCTGGTTTTGATCCCTCATCTGTCACAATGGCTCCTAAGTATTTGAATTTATTAACGGTTTCCAGTTTTTGGCTTCCAATCATGACGTCAGTGCCAATGCCACTGGTGTTATTGGTCATCAGTTTGGTCTTCTCTGCACTGATTTCCATCCCATACGCAATGGCTGTACTGTTCAGCTTTTCCACCAGCTGGGCTAGCTCCTTTCTCTGTTCCTGCAAGGCCATCAATGTCGTCCGCAAAGCACAAGTTCGTGATTGTTCTGCCTCCAATACTGACAGATCCTTCATGATCTTTCAGAGCGTCTGTCATGATTCTTTCCAGGAAGATGTTGAAAAGAGTAGGTGAGAGCAAGCAGCCTTGTCTGACTCCGACTGTAGTCCTAAACCAGTTTCCTATTTTGCCCTTGAAGCAGACTGCGCTAGAGGCCTTGTTGTAAAGGTTTGCTACGACTTTGATCAGGTTGGCATTGATGTTGTATAGCTTCATTGTGGACCAAAGGGCTGCATGCCACACCCTGTCAAACGCTTTCTTAAAATCCACAAAGACATGATAGAGGTCTTGCTGGTGCTGGAGGTACCTCTCACATAGAACTCTCAGGTTGAAGATCTGCTCAGTTGTGCTGCGCCCTGGTCTGAAGCCTGCCTGTTCCTTAGCTATGATTTCCTCTGCCTGTGGCTTCAGCCTGTTCAGCAGAATCTTTAACATGACTTTGCTTGGGTAGCATATAAGACTGATCGTGCGATAATTCTGGTATTGATGTAAGTTGCCTTTTTTGGGGAGAGTTATTATAAGTGATTGGGTCCATGGTGTGGGCCAATCCCCTGACTGCCAGATCTTATTGCAGATTGTTAGTAAGGCGCTTATCATGTCTGCTCCCCCTTCTTGGACTAGCTCTGCAGGAATGTTGTCTGCTCCTGCTGCCTTCCCTTTTTTTCAGCGACTTCACTGCAGCCTCTACTTCTTCTCGGAGGATGGGATAGTTGCCATTGTTGGTCACGGGTGGGTTGACAAGTATGCCTGGGTCCCCTGTAGCTCGGTGGTTGTACAAATCTGAGCAGTACTCTGTCCATCTCTTCAGTATGTCTTAGTCTTCCGTAAGACAGTTCTCTTCACTATCTTGAATGATCGAGGAGCGTCCTTGTTTTTACACTGGTCAGGTCTTTCACCAGATGGTATGCTTTTTTGCTATTATTTTTGTTCAGATTTTCTTCTATGTATTTACACTGATCTTCAATCCACTTATTCTTTGCCTTTTTCATGCTTTTCTTGATATCCTGGTTAATTTCCCTGTATTGTTTAGCTCCTTCTATCTCTGATTTCTGTTTCTTTAATTCTAGACGCTTGTCCCATAGAACAAAGATGTCAGCTGTAACCTAAGGTTTCTTTTCTTGTCGGTGTTTGCCAAGGATCTCACTGGCTGTTTGGGTTACAGCAGTGTTAAATGTGTCGATCAATGTGTCCATGTCCGTGTCTTCTGCACCTAGAAGTAGAAGTGGTGCGAATTTTCCTCCTATCTTTGCCTGGAAGGCTTCCGCTACCTCTGGGTCTTTCAGCTTCTGAGGTCAAACTTGATTCTAGTGGGACCCTGCTTGTTGACATTCTTTAGGCGAAGTCGGAAGGTCATCATCACTAAGTCATGGTCACTTCCAATGTCTGCGCCTGGAAAACTTCTTGTCTTGGCAATGTTCACACTGGTTTGGAAGCGTCTCTTCACCATGATGTAGTCAATTTGGTTATGGTGCTCTCCGTTCGGGCTGTGCCATGTTCACCTTCTGGATGCTTTGTGTGGGCCAAACGTGTTCATCAGCTTTAGATCATTTGAGCTGGCAAATTCCAGTAGCCTTAAGCCTTTGTCGTTGGTCTCTGCATTGCAGTAGCGTCCGCATGTGCCTTTCCAGTTCATAGCAGCATCCTCACCTATTTTGGCATTCCAGTCTCCCTGTACCACAAGAATGTCTTTCTTGGGGGTCTGGTCCAGAACTTCTTGCAGTTAGTCGTAGAAGTCTTCTATTTCCTCATCGCCATAGTCTGTTGTTGGGGCATAAACTTGTACAATGGTGATATTGAATGGGGTTGCCCTCAAGCGTATGGTAATAAGCCTACTGGAGACTGTGGGCAGTTGGCAGATGTTCACATCTGCACGGGACATAGACGACCTCGCCCTCCACGAGTCCCCTGCTGCCTTGCAGGTTAGGTTTTGAATAACCAAAGGCTAGGGTGCTGACACGGCACCTGATTTGGTGTATGAACTTTCTTGATGAAGTCACCACCCAGGGCGAAGGAGTCCCATGAGGGTCTAATCGGCCACGTGTCCAGGACCAAGGCGAGCCACAAGTTATGTGGAGTTTCGGTTGTGCGGGTTAACAGCCTGGAGAGGGATGGGCTCCGCCAGGTTCTTTTGCCCAAGACACACCACATGCAATGACAACCTTACCTCAAGCCATACCGGATCGGTCGTCGCCCGGAACAAGGACCGCGCCTTCTGTCTTGCGCCAGGGCAGAGGTGTAAACTGTGTGTTACTGGTGCACCATCAAAACTCCGTGCCAGAAACAACATCAGCATTGGCACTTGGAATGTCAGAACATTACGAACGCCTGGAAAGGTAGAGGAACTGACACACACGAAATGAACAGATACCATATGACCATCCTAGGACTTTGCGAAGTACGATGGAAGAACCTTGGGGAAACATCAACCCAGGAAAACCACAAACTGTACTACAGTGGCAGAGAAGACAAACACGAACAGGGTGTCGGATGTCTCGTCCACAAAGACATCGTGAACACAGCTTAATGTGTTGACAGCTTAATGTGTTGACAGCTTTAATGTGTTGACAGCATAATGTGTTGACAGCTTAATGTGTTGACGCTTTATGTGTAAGCGTACATAAAATTAACCTCCTTACACCTGCAGATCCCGCTATTGTTAACAGTTCGGTGTCTGCATGTACAAAGGGGTTAACGCTGGAACCTTGTGTCCGCCTGTATATATATATATATACTTAAAATGTGAAGAAAGGATCCACAGACACCACGTAGTTTAGAAGGAGTTACACTTTTATTCTACGCACAAATTTTCGCCCTCTCAGCGAGGGCTTCGTCAGGGGTATGCCCAGGTAACAGGTAACTAGGTAACAAAACATATTAGTGCGTCAAAATAGATACAGAATGTACACGCATGCACTTTCAAATTCGAAAGTAACGTAATACTTTTACATGGTGCCAGCTTTCTTGGACTGTATATATATATATATATATATATATATATATATATATATATATATATATATATATATATATATATATATATATATATATATATATATATATATATATATATATATATATATATATATATATATATGATTTGTATGACAAGTATACTGAAACTTGTCCTGTATCACTTGATGTAATCACAAACTTAACCCATTGTGCCTCACGGTCCAAATTCCCACATTTCGGAGAAGTCATCTAAAGACTGTATTACAACGCGGGAGGCAGGTCGACCATGGCAGTTTAAGGGTGGTGCCAAATGGTTTGGCGCCCATAGGCGCCAAGCTATTCTGGCACCACCCTTGAACTATCATGGGCGATCCGTATCATGCTGTGGCGTGTAGGGGCTGGACGTGTTTACTGAAAATCTGAGCTGCCTGTGTCAGGGAGGCGCCATCTCGCCATTAGGACACATGGCGGTTGCAGAGGCACATGGGAATCAGCGCCTCGCATGTTTTATTTCTGAAACCTAGTATGTTCACTCAACGGCCAAACGATACAACCTTGAATCAGCGCCTCGCATGTGTTATTTCTGAAACCTAGTATGTTCACTCAACGGCCAAACGCTACAACCTTGAATCAGCGCCTCGCATGTGTTATTTCTGAAACCTAGTATGTTCACTCAAAGGCCAAACGCTACAACCTTGAATCAGCGCCTCGCATGTGTTATTTCTGAAACCTAGTATGTTCACTCAAAGGCCAAACGCTACAACCTTGAATCAGCGCCTCGCATGTGTTATTTCTGAAACCTAGTATGTTCACTCAACGGCCAAACGCTACAACCTTCCAAGGGACATGAATCCAAACTGGTCCCAGCAAGAGGCATAGATCCTCATGAGCCCCCGCGAATAGATCCTCATGAGCCCTCGCGACTGCGGGGGCTCATGAGAATCTATATCTCTGGCGGTTGGGTAGTTTTCAGTTTTTCCCGCAAGTAAAGGGGTTAATTAAAGAGGAGTTATTCATGAATCAGGCTCAGGTCCGAGACAGTAGGTTGAGCTAGTTTATAGTAAGGGCGGACAGTGGGTTGCGCCCCTGGACTAAAAGGACCGCTTGGCTCGGCCCGATGACCGCAGCGTGCCTCCTCGTAGCAGTGGAACAGTGAACACAAGACATGTACCTCAAACTGAGGATATCAATGAGGCATCACCTTGCCAGCGAGAGGCATACACTCTCATGAGCCCCTGGAGTGGGTTGGGTGAATCCACAGAACGTTTGAAGTCCGTGCTGTTTGACTTACTTTTGATTTTTGTTGTTTTCTTTAAGTATTTTTATACTATTATTATTTTAAAATTTATGTGTATTCATTTTGATGTTTTTAAATTCGTTTCATTTTATGTAGCTTGTCACTTTTACACCTCTCATTGCAGATGTAGTCTTAAACTCTGAATAACTCCTCAGTGTGATGATGTAAATGAGATCAATGTCTGTCAGCAAGAGACATAGATTCTCATGAGCCCCTGTAGGTGCATGTGTCTCATGAGAATCCACGCCACTCATAGTTTAGAGTTTCTGTTTCCCAAAAAATCGAGTTGAGGACGTGTCTTTTTTGACTTTGTGTGTATTTCCTGTCAGGTCTGAACACGCATTAAACTGTGCACCTCGTCATGATGTTGATTTAGTGACTGCCTGCACTTAACGTTACCACCGACTGACTGGAAGTTTGGCTTGAAACAGCACGCAAAGGCCTTCAGGCCGTCACCCGCAGTCGTTGGCCCGGGCACAATTGTGCCCGGGCCAAAGACTGCGGGTGTCGGTCTGATGCCTTTTGCATGCTTGGAATATAAAAGAGATGAAATGAAACTTTATTTGCCAAGGATACATGATATAGGTACACAAGGACCTTTTCTCGGTCACGTCCTCGCTAAACTACAATGCTCTCCCTCACTCCACACACACACACACACACACACACACACACACACACACACACACACACACACACACACACACACACACACGATACACACACATGATAACAGTAAAATTTAAAATCGACAAGGAACAGGATCAGGTAATTTTAGAGTCACATTACACACACACACACACACACACACACACACACACACACACACACACACACACACACACACACACACACACACAAACACACATACACACACACACACACACGCACGCACGCACGCACACACACGCGCACGCCCCGGCGCGCGCACACGCACACACACACATGCACGTGCGCGCGCACGCACCAATAAGCACGCATGCACGCACTGCATACATGCTCGCATAACTGTATGAAACATGTACGTACAGGAAAACGATAATATCTGTCCCAGTACAGATTAGCATATAGTAAACTTTGAAAGGAAATGATGCTTGTGTAAAAACGGGAGGCACTTGAAAACAGGAAACAAAAGAAAACACCGCCGGTAAACTCTACGTACAGGCACGTGCACCAGATGGACTGATAGAAACAACGTTGAGCACACTGGTTTACTTTACGTTTTAACCCATTAAATCCTCAGGCTGATTAAAAAAAAGCCTATTGTCCTATGAAGGCTACATTGCAGATCAGCAGATAGATCAACTGTTTTTAGTTCAAGGGTGGCGCCAGAATAGCTTGGCGCCTCAGGCGCCAAGCTATTCTAGAACCAGTCTTGAACTATCAGTCCAATGTATTTCAAGCACTGGGTATATCAAGATGAAAAGGGTGAATGACGGCAACAACTTATAGCGCAATGGTTTGCGTTACGTTTTAACAATACTAGTGTTGCTAGTGTAATTAACACATTCTTCCCTAGGACCGAAATCCCCCAATTTTGAAGTTTCCCTCTGAAGGAATGTATTACAATTCTAGACACAGATCGAGCATGATAGTTCAAGGGTGGCGCCAGAATCGCTTGATGCCTATTCAGCCCCGACAAACCAGAGCAAGACACGGATAGAGCATGATAGTTCAAAGGTGGTGCCGGAATAGCTTGGCGCCTATGGGCGCCAAGCTATTCCGGCACCACCTTTGAACTATCATGCTCTATCCGTGTCTTGCTGTGGTTTGTCAGGGCTGAATGAGTTAAAAGATCTAATGAAAGTCGCTGCACGAATATCTGTTGGAACCGAATTCCATAATGTTGCCCCAGAGTATGACAAGGACGGCTTGTAAATATCTAGACGGGGCATAGGTACCGCCATATTGTTTCCTGGTGTGCGACTGGACCTATGTGTGAAACGGAATTAAGTCATTAGATAAGCTGGTGATTCTGAGAGGGTGATTTTTTGCCACAAGTCCTTACCAGCCTTGTTCTCCGATCAAAACTGATAGTTTAGTATCACGGCTTTTTGCAGTCAAGCATCATTTTAGCAGACGTCGATTTGTTGGATTTTAGATGTGGGCGGAAATACGCCTCATTACTTACTTACTTACGCCTGTCACCCCTACCCGGGTATAGGCCGTCGACGAGAGACCTCCAGCAACTCCTGTCCTGTGCTTCTCCTTCGATTCTACTCCAGGTGGTTCCCAGTCTCTTGATGTCTGCTTGGAGGTCTCGACGCCAGGAGTTTCTCGGCCTACCTCTTTTCCTCTTTCCCTGGGGGTTCCATGACAATGCCTGCCTAGTGATACTGGAAGCTGGCTTTCTCAGGCTGTGACCGATCCATCCCCATCTTCTTCGCCCAATTTCATTCTCTGCTGTTATCTGCTCTGTTCTCTCCCAGAGTCTGACGTTGCTGATCTTCTCTGGCCAGTGGATTTTCAAAATTCTTCTAAGGCAACTGTTCATGAAGGTCTGTACTCTGTTGACTGTGGTTTTTGTCAATCTCCAAGTCTCTGCTCCATATAGGAGAACTGCTTTTACATTGGAGTTGAAAATCCGGACTTTGGTGTGTTGTGACAGCTCTCTGGAACTCCACACTTTTTTTAACTGGAGAAAGGCTGCTCTGGCTTTACCGATTCGTGCTCTGACATCTGCATCAGTGCCGCCTTTTTTGTCTATGATGCTCCCGAGATAGGTGAAGGACTCCACCTCCTCCAACGGGGTGCCAGCAAGCAAGATTGGTTCTTCCCTGGTTGTGTTCAGCCTCATTGTCTTTGTTTTCTGTTTGTGAATGGTGAGGCCCACTTGGGACGAGATGTCAGCAAGCCTCGTGGTCTTGTCCTGCATTTGTTGATGAGTGTGGGACAGTAATGCCAAGTCGTCTGCAAAATCGAGGTCGTCAAGCTGTGTCCACAGTGTCCACTGTATTTCACTTCGTCTGTGCTCTGTGGTCATCTTCATGACCCAGTCTATGGCCAGTAGGAAGAGGAACGGAGACAGCAGACACCCCTGCCTGACACCAGTTCTGACCTGGAGCTCCCTGGTGAACTGCCCTTCGTGGATCACGCGACATGTCATGCCATCGTAGCTGCTCTTGATCAGGCGGACGAGCTTTGTGGGTACACCGTAGTGTCGTAGGAGTTTCCACAGAGTCTCTCGGGCCACACTGTCAAATGCTTTCTCATAATCCACAAAGTTGACGTACAGCGGGGAGCTCCACTCCAGAGACTGTTCCACGATGATGCGGAGAGTGGCGACCTGGTCTGTACATGATCGGTTCTTCCTGAATCCTGCTTGCTGGTCTCTCAGCTGGGGGTCAACGGAGCTCTTCATTCTCTCTAGGATGATCCTGTTGAAGACCTTTCCTGGTACTGACAGCAAGGTGATTCCTCTGTAGTTGGAACACTTGCTGAGGTCGCCTTTCTTGGGAAGCTTGATTAGGTACCCCTCCTTCCAGTCAGCTGGCATCACCTCCTCTTCCCAGATCTTTCCAAACAGTGGGTACAGCATCTCCACTGTTGTCTCTAGGTCTGCTTTCAGAGACTCCGCTGGGATGCCATCTGGCCCTGCTGCTTTGCCATTCTTCAAAAATGCCACTGCTCCTCTGATCTCTTCCCGGCTGGGTCTGTCACAGCTGATGGGTAGGTCGGTCTCTGCCGGCTGGATGTCGGGGGGGGGGGGGGGGTGGGGTGGGGGGGTCGGGGGGGCTAGGTCAGTAACTCTTCAAAATACTCGGCCCATCTGTCGAGTTGGTCTGCTCTGTCTGCAATAGGCTTGCCTTCTTTGTCTTTTACTGGTCTTTCTGTATGGCCATACTTACCCGACAATCTTCTGGTAATGTCGTAGAGCTGTTTCATGTTGCCGCTGCCTGCTACCTTTTCTGCCTCTGCTGCCAGGCTGTCTGTGTAGGCCCTCTTGTCTGCCCTGATACTCCTCTCCACCTCGCGGTTGGCTTCCGAGTATTCCTCCTGTGCCCTTACTTTGGCTGCTCTCGTGCGACTGTTGTTGACCGCTGCTTTCTTCTGCTTCCTCACTTCTATCTTCTTCAAGGTCTGTGCCGACAGCCAGTCCTTGTGATGGTGTTTCCTGAACCCTACAGTGTCTTTGCAGGTTGAGTTCAGCGCCTCTCTAACTGCCTTCCACTGCTGCTCTGTGGTGACCGCCTCCTCTTCATTTACTAGCTCCTGTAGCGCTTGAAACCGGTTGGACAGCACCAGTTTGAACTCTTCTCTAACTCCAGTTTCTCTCAGGAGGCCTACATTATAGCGCTGTCTTCTTGTTGTCTCTGTGCGGCTTTTCTTTAGCTTGAGCTTCATTCTTAAGGTAAGCAGATGGTGGTCTGAGGCGACATCTGCTCCCCTCCTCACTCGAACATCTTGAAGGGATCTTCTAAATTTCTTGCTAATGCAGATATGGTCTATCTGGTTCTCTGTTGTATGGTCAGGTGAGACCCAGGTTGCTTTGTGTATTCTTCTGTGTGGGAAGATGCTGCCTCCAATGACAAGTCGGTTTAGAGCACAAAAGTCTACAAACCTCTCCCCGTTCTCACTCATCTCCGAGCCTAGTCCCTGTCTCCCCATCACCTCTTCGTATCCGGTGTTGTCCTCCCCTATTTTGGCATTAAAATCGCCCATGACGATGGTGATGTCTCGCTCCGCACATTTGTCCGCGGCACTCTGGAGTCGGTCGTAGAACTCTTGTTTCTTTTCCTCGTCACTGTCATTGGTGGGCGCATAACACTGGATGACGTTCAGCTTGAGCTTTTTCTTGGTTCTAAAGGCTGCTGTGATAATTCTTGGCCCAAGAGGTTCCCAGCCCATCAGCGCTCTCTGTGCCACTGGTGACAGCATGAATGCTACTCCTTCTGTATGGGGGGGCATTCTCCTCTTCATGACCTGAATACAGAATCATCTCCCCACTTAACAGCCATTTCTGGCCAGACTGCGTCCATCTGGCTTCACTGATACCTAGCAGGGAAAGGTTGTACTTTTGCATTTCCGCTGCTATCTGGGCGGCCTTGCCGCTCTGGTACATGGTCTTGACGTTCCATGTGCCCATGGTTGTGTCCCTGGATAGAGAGAGGCGGCTCGGTCCTGTGGCTTCCGAAGACTTCCGGTTTTCACCACAGGACGTCATAAGTCTTCTGGTAGAAGAACCTTCCTCCTCCAGGAAAGGAATTACTGTTAGTCTTTTCGTCGGCGTTTTTGTAGCTATTTCCTTTTTTTGCAGGGTGGGGAAGCTACCCCCACGCCCAACCCCCTTACTAGGAGGGCCAGGGGTTTTCTGTCAGGGTCACCTTCCCTTAGACCATGTTGGTTCACGGCACCTTATTTCATTCGGTGCACCCCTCTCACGAGGGACCCCCTATCCACCACCCAGGGGACGCGCCTCAACGCCATATGGTCCCAGCGCGAGGAATACGCCTCATGCTCATCTGTTATTGGTTTATGTAAATTAGCATATCCAATGAAATTAAAGCAAGAGTGCATCTTACTGTCGACATGAACTTGTGACCTGCACGCAGCAGTCGCTTTAGGTGCGTATATCCCCCAGCCCGAAAAAGCTCTACTTTAATGTAGTCTGGTTTAAACACTGCTAAGTTGTCAATATCTTTTCGAGTAATTCGCTTCAACTTTAGAGTAAACACGGCAGAAAGCAATGGATGCACAGCAACGCATAGTGACCTCTTTCACGGCACTCTACTAAAGGGTTTAACATTTAACTCTAGATGTTGAGAAAGAGGTCTGGGATACTTCCGGCCACAGCTAGAATTTCGCGCGTGTGCTTCCTTTCTTCCCTTGTATTCCGACGAGCTATTTACGCGGTGGCCGCGCGCATGCGGTGCTGCAGCGGATTTGCATTTAGTCAAAGCACCACTCGTCAGGCCCATATGACCGCCTTCTACAGCGGTCGCAAAGAGAATGAAATGAAATGAAATGAAACGTTTTTTGTCAACGGTCAGAGAGAGACAGAGAGAGAGAGAGAGAGAGAGAGAGAGAGAGAGAGAGAGAGAGAGAGAGAGAGAGAGAGAGAGAGAGAGAGAGAGAGAGAGAGAGAGAGAATGACAAGACAGTGAATCTTTATTTCCAGGATAAAAGATTTAGGTCTGAAGACCTTCTTCCATCTTGTCCTTGCTAAACTACTTACACACCCACTGACTCAGAGAGAGAGAGAGAGAGAGAGAGAGAGAGAGAGAGAGAGAGAGAGAGAGAGAGAGAGAGAGAGAGAGAGAGAGAGAGAGAGAGAGAGAGAGAGAGAGAGAGAATGACAATGACAGTGAATCTTTATTTTCCAAGGATAAAAAGATTTAGGTCTGAAGACCTTTCTTCCATCTTGTCCTTGCTAAACTACTTACACACCCACTGACTCAGAGAGAGAGAGAGAGAGAGAGAGAGAGAGAGAGAGAGAGAGAGAGAGAGAGAGAGAGAGAGAGAGAGAGAGAGAGATAGATAGAGAGAGAGAGAGAGAGAGAGAGAGAGAGAGAGAGAGAGAGAGAGAGAGAGAGAGAGAGAGAGAGAGAGAGAGAGAGAGAGAATCAATGAATCAATGAAACTTTATTTTACAACGGTTAAGGCATTGACATCGTCATTGACACAGCCATTTTACAAACCTGCCGTTGCTAACAACTACAAGGCTATAATTATACACATGCACATACATATAAGTAAAACATATAAAGGCAAACAATTGAAACCACTGTTCACATAGGCAGTAGTTCAAATGATAAATGAAAAAGATTACAGGCTTAATTGCGAATAAATTGGAACCAGCAAAGAAAAAGACATATAATACACGTAGTTAAGGCATCCCTAGACCCTGCGAGTAATCCACGAAATACTTGCAGAGACCCTTTTAAAACTGGCTAGCGAGGAGGCAGATTTTACATGGTCGGGAAGTGCATTCCAGATATGTGTCCCTGAGAAGGATAAGCTGGTTTTATATAGATCGATCTTTGGTTTTGGAACTATGAAAAGCTTTCTGATGTTTCCAAGCTTGGGACTCAGACTTGCGGAACAAAGTGGAGATGTACTCAGGTGTTTTGCGCTTCCACACTTTGAACATAAAGATTGCTTTGTTATACTTGAAATGATATTGAAGAGGCAGGAGACCTGCTTTTGTGAGCTTTTCTTCTGTGGTTAGGTGTGGATCAGGGCAGATTATTTTGGACGCCCGTCTGTGTAGGGAATTGAGTCTCTTTAAATGGACCTCACTACATCCATCCCATACCGTTGACGCGTAATCGACGTGAGAACGTATGTGAGCATTATACAATAGTTTACGGGTATCTGAATCAGTATAATATTTCAGTTTTGATAACATAAAGAGATTTATGGCTACTATTTTGCATAAGGCGTCTGTATGAGCTTGCCATTTTAGTTGACTGTCGATTGTAATCCCTAGTACGCGATGTTCGTTTACCTGTTCTACCTGACTACCTTTAAGTGAAAGGTTAAGTAATAGAGGCGTTATCTGCTGTTTTTGGCGCGTGGCGACTACCATCGATTTCGTTTTGACTGGATGAACAACCATAGAATTGTTTATACACCAAGCTGATACGTCACGAAGACTTTGTTGTAAGTTGTCGGAAATTACCTGTATATCTTTAATAGTAGTATGAACTGAGGTGTCGTCAGCAAAAAGGTCGCATTGTACATCTTGGCAAGTAATATGTAGAGGCAAATCGTTAATAAATAAGCAAAACAGAAGGGGGCCGAGTACAGACCCCTGTGGCACACCGAAACTTACATATTTGAGAGAGGAGTATGAGCCATGAACAAGAACCTTTTTTTTTAATAAGGTAAGATGTGAAAAAAGCAACTGCGTCTCCGTTATTAAGGTATTTGTAAAGTCAGAATAGTGTGGTCAATCAGATCAAAAGCTTTCTTAAAATCTAGATAGACTACTCCTGTTAACTGTGACTTATTCATTCCCTCGAGCCATGCGTCAATAAGGCGTGTAAGTGCTGTGTGGCATGAATGCTGCGGGCGAAATCCGGATTGGAAAGGGTGGAGGAGCTTACGGTTTTCTAGGTAAGCAAGCAGGTGTTTATGAACGTGCCTTTCCAGTGGTTTGGACAAAACAGATAATAAAGAAATAGGCCGATAGTTATTAGGGTCAGAACGATCTTTTGTTTTTGGAAGTGGAATTACTTTCGCATATTTAAGTTCGTTAGGAAAAGTGTTATGCTGGATACAGAGATTATAAATGTAAGTTAAGGATTCTACAATGTGTGGGAGAGACAGTTTAAGTATTTTCGGGCTGATGTCCTCCGGTGCACAGCTAGCATATTGTTCTTTGTTGACAAAACTCAGACAACAGATTAGAACGGTAATAAGTGTTATCCTGGCTTGGCGAAATTAGAGATTTGGCAATCGAAAGAAAATGGTCATTGAATGTATCTGCAGTAAGATTAGTGGGAATGGTAGTTGCGGTACTTGGAGACCCCCTAGTAAGTGTGTTTAGAAGGCGCCGTATAGTAGAGGTATCTTTGCTGTCTTTAACCGTGTCACGAACTAAATTTTTTCTTGCCTCTCTGATCATATATTTAACACGGTTGCGCTGTTGCTTATATTCAGCAAACATTTTATTGCTACGTAGATCGTTTCTAAGCGCCATCGCCTGCATGATTTCAGGAGTAAGCCAGGAAGGAAGAATGTTAGATTTTACCCTCCTCTCGCGTAGGGGAGCATGTTTATTAAGTACATTTAGGGAAAGAGAGTACCAAAGACTGAGGGCGGTATTAAGATCATAGAACAGGAGCACGTCATTAAAAGGAGTATTTTCTAGATCAAAAAGAAATTCGTCTTTACTGAAGTGTTGAACGTCCTATACGTTATCCGTGTATGGCCGTTCTTTTTTGGTTTAGGGAGTTTAGAAGACCAGGAGCACGCCACAGGGTCTACCTGTCTATCTATCTATATCCCGTAGTCTTGCCGACCGTTGGGATATAGATAGATCCTGTGGCGTGCTCCTGGTCTTCTAAACTCCCTAAACCACAGGATAATGATCACTAACACTAAGATTTGAGATATCGACGTCAGAGACGGCTTTGGGTTTATTAGTATATATAAGCGTGGAAGTAGTTGGAGTAATTCTGGTGGGTGATTTCACTAACTGTACTAAGCCAAACAGAGACGACGTTGTGCCCCAGGCGGGGTGCGGCTTAAGTAAATCTATATTAAAATCGCCCAATAAAAGAATGTCGGCCTTCTTTTTTAAAGCTCTGTCAAGGTTCTGACATACCCAATGCGCATAAGGCCGTCGGACGCCATCGGCCCGATGGCCTTTGCGCACTGGGTATGTAGTATTAAATAGTGCTGTTTACTGTTACCCGTGTGAACAAGTGACCAATGACGCAGCGATCATTTCAAGACTGTGATTATACTGGATTTGTTTTCACACACACACACACACACACACACACAGACACACACACACAGACACACACACACACACACACACACACACACACACACACACACACACACACACACACACACACACACACACACACACACACTATACTTAAGATGAAAATACGATTTTTTTTATTCAGTAGCAAAATCCAAAGAGTGAATATTGTTTCCTTTCTAAACAAAGAAACAAACAAAGACAGAAACAAACAAACAAAGACACAAACAAACAAACAAAGACACAAACAAACAAACAAACAAACAAAATGCAGTAACATATGCTTACAATAAAAGACGACCAAGGAGACATAATCACCTGACCTGACCATTTATTGCTTCCCTTTGTCCGTGAAATACCGGTTCCTTGACTCCCGTACACACTACACAAGAATAACACACAAATCGCCACATCTCTTGAGTAAATAGTGACAAAATCTCGACAAAACTCGAGACAGTATTTGACGAAACATAGACACAATCTTAAAGGTTATAGAGACAACTGCTGTAATATGAATGCATCTCGTTCAGTTTGTCCCTCTCACATGAACAGCAGCCTCCACAGACCAACACAGATGTCACGCCAGTAGCAATGATGATGTCACATCAGTAGTCTCTGACGAGGACATCATTGTACAAGGCAAGATGACGTCACACCTCTAGGAACGTTACGCCATACTATATGTAGGCAGTCACATTATCAAAAATGTCCGGAACTGACCGGCTACCTCACAACAACAAAAACAAAAGTGCTGGCCTGTAATTTTGGAACTTACGGCTAAAGCCGTAAGCTCCAAACTCACAGACCAGCACACTGTGAGTTTCTAGGCGGGAGCTTGAAAGTTTCAGATACTCTGGATGGAAGACACCAAAAGTATCCTACACGACGTCACGCCAGCAGCTGCAGCGACGCCACATCGTCAGTGACGTCAGTATCCGATCATGTCCGGAAAGCCCATGTAGAAGTAGGGAAGTAACTGCGGGTTGCCCCACACGTTGCAATACGACGTAACTTCCTGTCCGCCCAGAAAGAAGCGCGCGAAGCAGCCGCCACAGCTGTGGGAGCTGACACAGAAAAGAAAGGAAAGTACAGCACAGTTATGGACTAAAGAAGACCCCCTCCCTCCCTCTTTCCCCCCCCTCCCTTTGTCTCCAGTAGTGTAAGTATTAAGGGTTCCGTACCACCCTCCTTACCCTCCCCCACTACCAACGTCCACATTAAAAAAAAAAAAAACTCATTCCGACAGCCCTGACGCACTACAGCAGGAGATGAGTCGACCATGATAATTCAAGGGCAGTGGCGCTAATCTGGCACTGCCCTTGAATTATCATGGTCGATCCATCTCCTGCAACAGGTGCATAGTCATTAGATGACGCCTCCAAAATTTGAAAAATACGGCCGTCGGGCTGAATGAGTTAAAATGATATATCAAAGTAGATTTTTAGAGTTTGGACTCCCCTCCGCGCTTTTCTATATTCTGAGGGGAGGTGAGAAGATGCTAGAGGTTCTCACACGTTTTAAATTGAGATTGTAGTACGCCTACGTAGGACTTGTTTGTTTACGTTAACCCTTAGGTTGTCGGTGGCGGTTTTTTTTTTCGCGATGATTCCTGTCGGACGTCAGGATGTTGTTATTCCTGTGGGAAACATCGCGATTAAAACCACTATCGACAGCCTAAGGGTTATTATTATATTATTATTATTATTATTTAGAAATTATCCTGTCGGGCAACCACATCTGCCCGTAATGGGGATGATTTTTTTTTTTAATTTAAAAAAAAAAGAATTTAATTGAATGGACTTGAACATAAGTGACCATCAGTCCGCCGGGTACCCCCAAGGGAACACAACATGAGCTATGCTGGCGTCGCATCCCCTTTAACCCTAGAGAAAAGGTGCACGCAATCCAACTGCAAAAGGCATAGATCCGCATGAGCCCCCGCGGCAGCGGGGGCTCATGAGGATCCATGCCTCTTGCCGAGTTCAGTTTGTATCCGTGCTTTTGGGACGGTTGTGCTTTTGGGTTGTCGAATGAACAAAACTTTCAGACACCAAAACTACGTCCAGTGGCAGTAAAGGGGTTATGTTCAGTCACACTGACCCGCACGCGGCCTGAGGGAAGCGCCGGCACGTGGAAAACGAGCAGGGGTCAGGGACACAGCGAACTGCGGGGCGGCCGGGCGGACAGTTAGGATCGGCCATCTGGATCTGAAAATTTAGATCTGAAAAAAAAGCAGAATAAAGAAGCTTGAAAGTGCGGCGTGTACACAAGGTACATAGTTCAGCACCTTGTGTCTGTCACAAAAGGAAACCTGAAATGAAAATGTAAAAAGTAATCAAGAAAAATGAATCAAAATCAAGCAAGGACACCAACAACAATAACAAATAATAAAACCAAACGAACAAAAACCCCAAACAAACAACCAAACTGCAGCAGCAGCAACAACGACAACAACACGAAATCAAACAAACAAACAAACAATCAAACGAACAAACAATCAAAAACAAACAAAAACAAAATAAAACAATACTTTCAAACATCAGCAAACCAAAGAAAAACAACAATAATAATAATAAATAGTTCTTGTATAGCGCTGTTCTCCAGGAAAACACTGGACTCACTGCGCATGCACAACAGCACACTCTCTCTCTCAGACACGCACAATTATACACTACTTTAACCCACCCCATCCCTTCCCAACACCTTACATCCACTTCCCTCTAGAATCACAATAAAAGGCAGTCAGTCAACAGTTAGCTAAAGGTGAGCTAAATGTTAAATGCCCGACGGAAAAGAAAAGTCTTTAAGTGAGCTTTGAACTGTGACAATGTGGGCAGATTCCGCATTTCAATTTGCAGGGAGTTCCACACACCTGGGGCTAAAAAGGTGAAAGAACGCTCCCCGACAGTTTTCATGTTAAGCTTTGGGATTTTTAATACTTTCTCACTGGAGGAACAGAGGGTGCGTTATGGCTGATAAACAGACAAACAGGCAAACAAACAAACAAGCAAACAAAACACCACCAACAACAAAACAAACAAACAATAAACAACAAACAAAAACAACAAAAAAATACAAACAAACAAACAAACAAACAAAAAAAAAAAAACAGCTAGGCTTTGTAAAAATCGCCAGCACCTATTTTTGAAATTTCAAACTGTTCTTACACTGTCAGGTAGTAAAAACGACTCTGCTAACTTGCAGAAGGCAGACCAACAGTAGTAGCCCAAGGGTTTGTGCCAGATTAGCTTGGCGTCTCTACAGGTCCTCTATAGGCGCTAAGCTATAACCAGGCACAGCCTTTGAGAAATCATGTCAACAGACGGTTTCGGGAAATCAGATGTAGATCAGGATTGAAAGTGCATTCCTTTCCCCACGATACGCAGTGGATTAACCCATTCAGCCTTGACGCCCTACAGCAGGAGATGGGTCGACCATGATAATTCAAGGGTAGTGCCAGATTAGCTTGGCGCCTGTCGGCGCCAAGCTAATCTGGCACTGCCCTTGAATTATCATGGTCGATCCATCTCCTGCAACTGGCGCATAGTCATTAGACGACGCCTACAAAATTTGGGAAATACGGCCGTCGGGCTAAATGAGTTAAGCCCGGAAAATATGTCAAATCAGAAGCAGATCAAAATTGGAGGTATTTCGACGAAAACTGTGGAATTACAGCCTGGACAACATGCGATATCTCATGTTTGTCCGTGCTTTAAATCCACTGTTTTCTGCAAAACACGTGCAGTTTTTACCTACTTCTGATTTGCGAACGTCTATTTATCTCATCGTGCACAGTGCACAAACAAAGGGAACTCACTGTTGACTTGAGGAGTGCCCAGCATAGTCGGCCCTGTGTTGGCGTTACACTGCGACGTCACTTCCTGCTGACCCATTCTGAAAATGGCGTTACATCCACCGCAATAGCTGTCACTGGAAAAGACAATGGCTGGTTTCAACAACCAGAAAAACGACACTAACACAAGCATCACCATCACCACCAAGAACAACATCGTAGCAAATTATGAAAATGATGATGAAGTACTACGACGACGACGATGATGATGAAGGCGATGGAGATGATGATGAGACGTACTGGTTACATTTCTTACCTCAATATTTCATCATAAAAAGCAGATTCTATTTCAGACGAAGGATTTGAATCTCGTGCACACTTAAGTCTTAAGGCCCCGCCACACATTCCCGATTGTGCCCCGATTCAATAGCCGATTCCGATCCGATTGCGATCGGATGACGTCATATATCCGATCCGATCCCAATCGGCTTGGAATCGGGTGTTTAGAACCTGCTCTATTTTTCCGACACGAATTGTAGCTTCAACCAATCAGAGCGCGTCTCGCAAAGCACGTCGTTTCAGTGTGAAAATGGCGGAAGATCAGTACCACCTTCGTTGCCGATGTTTCGCCCGCCTCGCGAATATGATGCAAAACTGCTGATAATGAAAGCACATCATCATCACTAAGCCATTTTGCAGAACAGGCACGACCTTGATCTTCGGTTCAAACCGGTCGGCTAAAAAAAAAAGGTCGGGGAATGTGTGGCAGTGCACACGTTTTTGTAGTCCGGTCCGATCAGACTCCGATTCGAAACTGCTCGAGAATCGGTCTCAAAATCGGCATGTGTGGCGGGACTTTTACAAGAAACACGAAATATACTTTTTTCTGGTTGGATATCACTGCCAGAACTGAAATACAGTGCCTCATCATTAATGTACCATTACGCATAAATCTGAAAACACAATTCAGCACCATTTGTGTTTGTTATGCCTTGTCGTCGACACACCTAATGAACTTAAACAGCAGTTTGGACACGCAGGAAAAGCACACGCGAAAATGCACTTATTTATTCTGCGCAGCCATTAGCGTGTCAATCTATGTTTAGTTAGAATGTAGTAAAACTGTTGCCGCTAGGGTTTCACGTGAAAGAAAAACAGGAGATAGTGGTAGAAAACCCTTTAAAATAGAAACCAATAACGACGTTTCGGATCAAAGATCCTTCCTCAGGTGACATGGAAACAAACGTAGAACAGAAAAGAACACGACAGAAAGAAAAGACGTCATCCTGTATAGAGAGAATTTAGAATGACGTAAACACACACACACACACACACACACACACACACACACACACACACACACACACACACACACACACACACACACACACACACACACACACACACACACACACACACACACACACATAATGACGTAAATACACATGCACAAAACACGTAGCACAAAACTTACGTCTATATACATACACGTCACTGTTTAGTTATTTCTCACACTGATGTTTAGTTATTTCTCACACTGATGTTTAGTTATTTCTCACACTGATAGCGTTGTATTTCTAGAACGGAGTGGGCCGATTCATAGTCAAGTGGCGCCGGGGATGACGTATTCTGAACCGGGTTGTACCGTGTCTAAATGAGCCATAACTGGACCTTTGTGCAGCCTTTCGTAACCATCTGTTACAAAGGTGTATCTTTGAACAGTTATGGCTGTAGCAGTCTTTCAGCTCATTCAAGACGAGCCGGAATCAGATAGAAGGCAGTTCACCGCGTATCTATAACGTCATATTTTGACAGAGCTACTTACTCAACCCAATTAACACCATGGCCGCCATTTCCACATTTTTGCAGGTGCCACCTAACGAGTGTGTGCCAATTGCAGGAGATAGAATATCGACCATGATAATTCAAGGGTAGTGCCAGATTAGCTTGGCGCCTGACGGCGCCAAGCTAATCTGGCCCTACCCTTAAATTATCATGGTCGATCCATCTCCTGCTGTAGTGTGTCAGAGGTAAATGGGATAGTTATTGAGGCTTAATGGCGGCCACCTCACGGCAGACGACTTGAATGTGCTCAAACACTATACAAAGAAAAAAAGAAGGGAGGTAAATTTATTGCCAAAGGGAGATAACTTACAAGCAGGTGGCGCCGGGGAACGCTGGACAGGGAGTGATGTCGCAAGGCCGTGCGCCACAGCGGACAGGGGCCTGACCATTTGGACACGCGCCTTAGAGAACAATCAAAACAGATAGGAAAAATCACCACACATCGTAATTGTCGTCTGCGGTTTCACAGTAAAACACACAGTTTTCGGCGGTACATGTATCAGCTTTCTCACTCCTCAGACGGTAGGTAAGTCGCCAGGAAAATCAGGCACTGCCTTTGAACTATCATGGACAAGGCCTCCCCGATCGTCCCGGTAGGGAAGAGTTGAGTAGGAAAGACACACGCATGTGTCCCATGTATCATCATGATTAATCCTGTGTCTGTCATTAGCGGATTTTGTCGCGATGATTCCCGCAGGAATGTTCGCCACACGCAAAACAGCTACCTACAGGCACAGGGTTAATCCACTGACCATGAGTGTTTGCGACAGTTAACCCCCTCCCTCCTGCCGCCGCACGCGTTTGTTCTGTTTCTGAAATCTTTCTTCATTTAACGTCCAAAAACCACATCCGCCCAAGCAACGTGGATACAAATTGGTCTCAGCAAGAGACATACATCCTCATGAGCCCCCGCGAATGCGGGGGCTCATGAGGATCTATGTCTCTTGCACATGAATCGTGTTGACCTTTTCTCGGCAACGAATGGGCTAAACGGGTGACAGAAGGCTAAACGGGCGACAGAAAGCTAATCAGGCACTGCCCTCGATCTGTCATGTTGATTCATTTCGTGGTGGAGCCGGAAATGTTTTATTCTGTCTGGGTCTTGACCCGAGAGACATACCGTTTATTTGTGGACTGTTCATAACGGGCCCGGGTCCGTTGGCGTTGCACTGTGACGTCACATCCTGCCCATTGATGTAGAAGATGGCGTTGCATGCCCCACAGAAATTGTCCCTGAAGCGGAACGTGGCCCAGTGTGTTGCAAATGAATTACTTCATTACATGACTTTCTGAATCACTGGTGATTTAATTAACACAATGACTGGTAGATAGCAAGATAAATAGATGGATTAATAGCTAGACAGACAGACAGACAGACAGACAGACAGACAGACCGACAGACCGACTGACAGGCAGACTGAATGAAAGATTGATTGATTGATTGACTGACGGGCTGACTCATTGATTGATTGATATATTGATTGATTGACTGACTGTTTGATTGATTGATTGATGGATTGATCGATCAATGGATTGGTGAATGGATGGATAGATGTATTGACTGACTGACTGATTGATTGATATGTGTTAGTTGGGGCCAAAGCATGCTATTGTTTACCGTGCCAAAGACAGCAACATAGACTACGTCCTCTGGAAGCCTGATTTCTTAACAAGGCACCCCTCTCTCCCCTCCCCTCCCCCTTCCCTTCCTTCCATTCCCTTCCTTTTAAAGATAAATACATATACTGACGAGCAAAGGAAATGCGCCATTTGTGGAATAACCGGAAACAAAACACGTTAGTGTTTCCGAAAGCTCAGTAGCTGAGCTGACCCGCCGAACCACGTGAATGTCCTGTGTTTGTCTTGTAGAGTGTTTGTCTTCAGAGTGAATGCGTGTGTCACGTGAGCGTGCGTGTTGGGTGCAGATCGCGGCGCTTTGAGCCGATTCTTCAAAATTGGGAAAAAGCGCTTATATAATAACCGGTATTATTATTATTATTATTATTATTATTATTATTATTATTTCCGGTGATTCCAAAATGGCGCATTTTCTTTGCTCGTCAGTATATGAATCAGGAATACATAAAGACACTGAGAGAAAAGAAGGGAGAAAACTTACACGCAGTTGGCGTTAGGCAAGGCGGGGCATGAAGCCGCACTACAAGGTCGCGCAGCACACATGGCCATTGGTGCCCCCTGAGGACAGCCACCTGGCGGTGAGAAGACACAGCATTGTGTGAGCGACTGCACGACAGCCTTGGCATTTCATTTCTTCAACATATTCTGTGCTTTGCTATTAATCTTCTTTTACCCGTCCAGAACCGACAAAAACTGAACAGCACCCAGCTGCAAGGGGTATAGATCCTCATGAGTCCCCGCAGTTGCGGGGGCTCATGAGGATCATGAGGCACTGAACGGGTTAATTAGAATTAGAAAAAAAATCAACAAAAACAACAAAAATCCCAACAACAACAACTAAAAAAACCCAAAAAAATAAATTAAAAAAATCAATAATAAAAAAAATCAACAAAACAACAACAAAAAAAAACAAAAACAAAAATCAACCCCCCAAAAAAAAAATCAACAACAAAAAACAAAAACAACAAAAAGAAAAAAAGAAAAAACCCAAAAAACAACAATAACATAAAACAACAACAAACACCTCCCCCCAAAAAAAACACAAAAAAAACAACAACAAAAAAAAAAAAAAAAAAAAAAAAAAAAAAACAACCAACAACAACCCCAAAAAACTGGGAATATAAAATACGGAGAGAAATGCATAACAAACAGCAAACTGTCAACAAACCAAGCAACCAACCGCACACAAAAGCAAACAAGCAAGCAACAAACAGAGGGGTCGGATGCGTGTTTTCCGTCTGACAGAGCCGAGCAATGGCATGTCAAAGTAGACCAGGCGGAGACTGAGCAAAATGGACTATACACAGATGGAGGAGACAAAATTGTACCTGCTGTTTGTGAGGGGCGAGAGATGAAACCCAGAGATCCCGTGTTGATGACTGGGTCTGCTGTAGCCACGTTGTTGGACGTCTCTGAAATATCATCATCATCATCATCATCATCATCATCACCATCATCATCATCATCATCAAGAACAACAACAGCAACACCATGAAGCCGATTTCGCTCATGATATTTGACATTTATACAGTAAATCAGTTAAGCATGAAAATTTGGTCCCTGATTTCGTCATACTATACATATTAGCATGAAAGATGCTACGCAGAATTTGCAAGGTATCTTTCGTGCATGTGAATCAGGGATACTTCCCAGAAAACAACACCGATCAATGAATGTCCACGCAGTGCAGCGCTGTGTAACAGACTGACGAATAGAACAAACCAGTTCAGTTCAGTTCAGCTCGATCAAGATGGGAGCTATGCGCTGGGAAAGGCCCACAGGCGCTCCACCCCACAAATCAGAGTTCCTTTTCGCTATCGTACAGATGTTGGTCTGGTTCACACTGGGTCTCTCATGCCCTTTCAAGGTTGCCCGACGCCCGATGCCTGTCTCCACATCTCGATTTGTGGGAAGTGATTTCCCAGTGCGCAAAAGGCCATCGGGCCAACGTCGGCCGCCGTTGCCCCGCGCACAGTTGTGCGCGGGCCAACGGCGGCCGATGTCGGCCCGATGGCCTTTTGCGCGTTGGGTTCTCCGCTTTCTCACCATGTCTGATCTGCCCATCTGTTTGATTTCAGTTGTCTGGAGTCGTGTCTGTACTTTTCGACTCCGCTGCGTTTTCTGCCGTGGAAATAGACCGCCTTGACTAACGATATTGGACTAACTGACGCTGTCAACCGTGGTCATGAGTTAGCGAGGAAAGCAGAACGGCTACATGGTTCCGTGAGGACGCGGTTAAGGAAAACGCTCCGGGACGAATCCTGACTGCAATGTTAACCCTTGGGGTGTCGGTAGCGGTTTGAGACGCGATGATTCCTGGAAGAAGTATCGCGACTAAACCCCGCTATCGACACCCAAAGGGACTACAGTCCCACACACAGCACATCACGCAACAGTGTTTCGTTACTGACCTCGTCCGGTCAGTAGAGAAGACAGGAAGTTACTGCTGGACGTGTCCTGTTCTGTCCGACACTGCGACGTCACTTCCACGTTGTTGGACCAGAATTCCGCTTTGCATTCCGCACCGCACATCCAGTCTCTGCGGCAGGAGAGGAACAGTTACTGTCGTGGAGGTCAGCGTGAGTTCTCCTGCATGTTCTTACTTCACCAGCTGCAAGAGGCACAGATCCTCGTGAGCCCCCGCATATGCGGGGGCTAACAAGGGTCTATGCCTCTTACAGACGGGAGGTTTAAAACGGTCTAGCTGAAAGCCACCTGCTTTTCATTCCCATCGGCAAAGCCGTGACGTGTGCGTAAGAACGTAAGATGTTGAAGTGAAAGTTACCTGCACTCAGCCGCAAGGACATCACGCCAGGAAAAAGGACATAGAGATGAGAAGAACCTGCACCCTGACCCACACAAAGTTACGACAAGCAGCTAGGAGGAATGACCCAAAGCGCAAAGGCCACCGGGCCGACGTCGGCCCGCGCACGACAGTGGATTACACAAACACGACAGTGGATTACACAAACACGACAGTGGATTACACAAACACGACAGTGGATTACACAAACACGACAGTGGATTACACAAACACGACAGTGGATTACACAAACACGACAGTGGATTACACAAACACGACAGTGTGCGGGCCAACGGCGGCCAACTTCGGCCCTATGGCCTTTTGCGCATTGGGGTTGGTTGTACATTGCTTAACGTCCCGACAGCAACAAGACTTTCTCAGGACGTTCCTGCACTGCTTGTGAAAAAAAAACAAAACAAAAAAACTAAACAGATTATTGAATGTATGTCGCCAGCCGGTCTAATGCGCTAAATAAACCTAAGACCATTTAGCAACACACATCCAATATCAAGATCTACAGGCAGCGCAGACAGTAGGGAGAGTTTAAAAAAGGAAAGTACAGGTGAATGAACAACGGGTAGACAGAAACATATGCCCCATAATAGAAGGGAAAACCCACCCTGTAGGGCTGACCAGGGTGACCCTGGGAACTAAAAAGTAGTTAACCCCACCCAAGTCCTGCGCACTGGGGACGTAGAAGGGAAAAGTAACTACACTCTACCCTTACATACAGCCAAAATGTAAGATGCAGAAGCGAAAATTATCTGCAACCCACCCCCCACAAAAAGTTAACTCTTTCTACCCCAACACCGAAATCCCCAAATTTTGCCGTTGTCCTCTGAAGACTGCATTGCAGTGCAGGACACAGATCGACCATAATAGTTCAAGGGTGATGCCAGAATAGCTTGGCGCCCATAGGCGCCAAGCTATTCTGGCATCACCTTTGAACTATCATGGTCGATCCTTATCTTGCTGTGGTGTGTCTGGGGTAGAATGAGTTAAGACGCGTAGCCAGGATGTAAGACACAAGAACTTTACAATGACGTGCAGTCTGGCTCAAATTAATTATAACTTTATAGTCGGGACGCACGCCGCATCAATGAATTGTACCTGCACTCTGCCCCAGCAAAGGTAGGACATGAATTAGGACGGTTAGGATAGTTACGATGTAACTGAACATTACCTGCACTCCGCCCCAGCAAAGTTAGGACATGTGGCCAGGATACAAGGATTGATGATACAATCCGGGATGCCGTTCATGCATGGCTTGAGGCTGTTGATGGCTGCCACTGAAACATCACCACCTTTATCATCGTCCTCGTCCTTGTTCATCATTATCAACATCATTATACAGTCATCACTGTGCACTTATGACAGCAGAACATCTGGACAGTTCATTTTGCTAAACGCTAATGAGATTATAAATATCAAATATTGATAGTATATCACGGGCGGATCTGGGGCAAATGGGGGGGGAGGGTGTGGGCGGGGCGGGGGGGGGGGGAGTCGGGGGTCCAGGTGCTCCGGACCCCCCCCCACCCCCCCCCCCCCGGCTAAATTAAAAAAAAAAAAAGTGAGCAAAAATCATCGGACCCAAATCGGCCGCAGTGGGCCCGCGCACGACTGACTGAGGATGACTCTAACACGACAGTGGATTACACTATGCACCCACTCTATAAAATGTCCCCTTCTTTGACACATGTACTGATATATTGTGTAACAAGCAAATTAATATTCATGAGCTTCCTCGATATGCTTTCCGTCCCATAATCTCTTGCATACCAAAAAGATTCAATCTTGATGCTTGCTTGTCCGCAATGCAAAAACACTAAATTTGCTCATACTGGCACATTAGTAAGCTCAGTCCTTATGCTCACTAGTAATGAAATACTTCATAGTGTGTACGCGCGCTCGGAATTACTTCCCCATACACACATAAACGGAGAATAAACAGCAGCAAATATACGGATCGAATCGCCACATGTATTGGAACAGACGACACTGATGTCCGCTAGTGATAGTGACAACCTTAGAAAAGGACTAAAAACCTGCTGGAATTTTCCGCCATAATCCGTGTCCTAACTACAAGCAGACTTTACTCAACAACACGCACGATTATAGAAAGCACTGATGTCTACACAGTCACACGAAATCTCCGCGCTGAGTCAGTCCACAGTCCAATACGGGGCACACAACATGTCAACATTTGGACAGAGACAAACACAGATCGGAAGTATCACACCCAGGTTCATAAATAGACATAGTTATTAATGTCTGTGGTCGCACCTAAGGCAGCGTATCCGCTTGTTTTCTCCAACATCGAAGGCGTGCGAGAGGGAGTTTGCGCGATGAAACATGTTCAGCATTGTCAGATTTGCTGGGTTCTGTGTGTTTGAAGCATTCATTTGGTGTTGGACGGTAAAGTTCCCTTCAGCCTATGTGCATTATATAAACGTTACGTCATGTCACCTCCTTTACAACATTTCAGAAAAGTCTGACTTAAATTCCAGACTATGCGGGCCCTAGATTGTGACGCTAAATAGTTTTGTGGTGACGTGATTTTGTTTAGTATGTGTAGTATACACAGTGCCACTATCAGTGGCGCTGAAAGGGTAAAGTTCGCTATGTTTCACCTCAAATAAAAAAAAAAAAACGTGAAAATATCCGGCGAAAATCTACACAGCTTGAGTGAACCTGGGCGTAAATCTACCCAGTGTAAATGTGTGCTGTAGCTATTCCATTGAGATATTTTTATTTGAGTAAATTCAAGCCTTTGTCGATTTATCAGTGTTGGATGGAATCATGCTGTGAAGATTCACGCTAAGTTTATTTAGTTCTAAAAATACACGGAAAATCCGAGAAACACATTTGCACTGGATAGGTGGATTTGCGGTGAGTACACTTCGGTTAGTAGCGTCAGCTGGGAAGTTTCATGTCCAAATATAGCAAAATTGACCACTTCAGCACCAATGGCGATATACAGAAGGATTCTGGACATTTTGCTTGATATAGTGCCGATAAACAGACAGATGTGATTACTTGACCCGAATCAAATGTCCTCGTCTTACGATTCGGACATTTTGATTCGGGTCTCGTAATCACATCTGCCTGTTATCGGCACTATATCAAGCAAAATGCTGCTCAATATTTATATAATAACACGACTGTGGATAACACTAACACCATTGTGGATTACATTAACACGACTGTTGATGACACTAACACGACTGTGGATGACACTAACACGGCGACTGACGATTACACTAACACGATTGTGGATGACACTAACACGGCTGTGGATAACACAAACACGACATGGCGGTGGTTGCAAGCACAATTAAGCTTAGTTGTTTGGGTTTAAAGCCGAGCAGGCAATTGAGGCCATCTCACGGCGAAAGCACATTATTAAGAGGTTAGAAAGGAACTTCACGCGGCTGCACAAGATCACGTCAATTTTGATTATTATAATTTGACGGCCATGCGACCTGGAAAAGCGGCCAGGCCCATATAGGCCACCGTGCAGCTTGGGAGAGGTCAGAGTGGCGTTAGTAAAATATCGCAGCAGGAAACAAACCCGTGTATCCGCACGTCACAAACCACATTTCAAGGGAGATAATTTGATGTACATTTTGCAGTAAAAATCTTCCGCTTGAAATAACACTGATATAAGGTCAGTTCTGCAAGAAACTGTAGACACTCATGCACCCCAGCAACTGCACAAGGATTCAGCAAGAGGTATAGATTCTCATGAGCCCCCGCAATTGCGGGGGCTCATGAGAATCTATGCCTCTTGCGGTAGTGGTTAACTTATTGTGCAGGGGAGACAGTCAAAAAGTGAGTTATGTCCCGTGTCACGGAGGGAGGTAACTGCGGGGTTTAAGGGTTGAGAAACGTGTTTACTCCCCTGACCTTACGCAGTAATTAATGTTCACTACAAGGCTTGTTAATCAGTGTAAACATAAATTATGTGCACAGCGTGGCCTTTGAAAAAAACCCGGCAAACCGCAAACCAATGCTTAAAACTTGAATTATCCAGGGCAGGATTTGATTGGTAAAGTTCGCCGCTACAAGTGGTTCTCAATGTTGTCTTGCACCAACTAAGATTGTCCACCCTTCTTTTTACAACAGACTTTTCTACCATTTTTTTCACAACCTATGTGAGTAGACACACGAAAAACACGTTTTCTGCCGTGTGAGGGGGTGGCATGGGGGGTGTAGGGTGGGGGTGGAGCGGGGGGGGGGGGGGGCAATAAAGTAAGTCCCTTTTTGTGAAAAGCAAGCAATGAAATCTTGCTTTTCACAAACCAAGAATGGGCTACTTGTCTTCTGGCCTCACACATCCGTTTTCTATTGTCCTTTTGTGCGGCACGCGCAGCGGGCAACTCTTCGCGGCACAGTGAAAGAAGAGCCAAAAAGTGAGACGTTCATTTTACGACATTCAGACGTCAGGATTAACCCAATCAGCCCTGACGCACTACAGCAGGAGATGGATCGACCATGATAATTCAAGGGCAGTGCCAGATTAGCTTGGCGCCGACAGGCGCCAAGCTAATCTGGCACTGCCCTTGAATTATCATCATGGTCGACCCATCTCCTGCAACAAGTGCATAGTCGTTAGATGACGCCTACAAAATTTCGGAAATACGTGCGTCGGGCTGAGTGAGATAAAGCGATCTACTCCAGGCAGTACAAGGGTAACGGACCGCAATATCTCCTTTATGAATGCTTTGGACAAAATAATTATTATTTGCACAATAGGAGCTACTTCGATTATGAAGCCTCGTGCCGCAAAATAAGACACCGTCTTTTCTGCTCGACTTACGTTTGTACGCAGGAGAGCTTCTTCCTTTCAAACGGCAGTGAAAAATTCCGGTACGAGCGCAGAGATTGTGGAAAGGACAGACAGCATCGTTAACGCGTCGTGGCGGCCAGTTTCAGCAGTAAATGGCCGCCACTCTGAAGCAGCTGAATGAGGTAACTCATTTGAGACGTGCCGCCTCCGGATACGCGGCTTAAGCGGCAGCTTAAGCGGCTTAAGCCTCCGGAGGCGGCACGTCTCGAATGAGTTAAACAAAAGTATCGGATGTTCAATGGATTCTGTGCATCGTGTGCACGATAGCGGTTGGACGAAACTCACAAACCAGATAGGTGAGGCTAGCGCTGGCAGAATTGTATACAAACCAAGGGGAATCACAGCGCTGGACAGACAAACAGTTAGATCCCCTGCCCCCGCCTATCAGGCACCCAATCGCCAGCCCACGGAGAAATACGCAGGTATAGAACAAGACGATCATTTCCATCCTCAAATTGGACGAAAGGTTGGACGAAAGGTGGACGAAAGGTGGACAGTCTACGTAGAGTAACACTGAAATATTTAGTCAGGAACGCTATTAAGTATTATAGCATAGGAGTGGTGTGTTCGTATATTATCATTTCTAGGCAGACCGAGCGACTCGGTGACTATGAATCAAACAGTTTGAGAATGGGAGTCGCGAGGTCTGTCTAGAAATGATAATATACGAACACTCTACTTCTATATTTTATAGAACCGTTCACAACATGAATCCAGTCACCAACAGTCAAACAATGCAGGCGACAGTTTGGCTTTTAGCCTGTTTGTCGGCTGCGCCTGTCTGTGACGCTAATCTCTGATTAAATTGAGTATCGCTGTTTTAAAGAGCAAACAATGTAAACGTTGGATATCTACAGCGGTGACGATCAATCGTAAAGGTGTGTCTGTTTCACTGTCAGATGTTTTTATCGTTTTCGTGAACCGATGTCAATGATTCTAGTGCAGCGGATGCCGTAGTTGTATTTCTGCCTGGAGGGGTACTATGGATTCCAGAAAGCACCGCGCGGTAAGACTGACTAGGACATAAATAATAAATACATAAAATAAATCAGCGCATTAAATTGGCGCTTTCTCCCAATTGAAAATCGGCTCAAAGCGCCGCCGCGAACTGAACCCAACAAGCACGCTCACTTGAATCACGTGCATAAACTCAGAACATTCACGTGGTGCTAAGGGCAAGCTCAAGCGAGCTACTGAAGTTTTGGAAATTCAAATCGTTTATAAATTAAATTTGATGAAGTGGGTGGCTGAAATTTATACCAAAGTAGTGGGGGTGGAAGAGCGGCCGGAGTACCCGGAGAAATAACCCCCGACGGCCCGCCCGAATTAACGGTGACACTTACTAGAGTCGAAAAGTCCGTCGCCGGAACCGGGTATCGAACCTCGCACCTCTAGCATTGGTGGCAGACGCTTTTACCGCTGCTAGTTGCGGTGCAAAAGTGGTCCTGAAACGTTCTATGTTACTAATCGTACATCGATCACGAATACTGCTCACGAAAAGTTAACCCATTTAGCCTCGACACGCTAGGAGAGATGGATAAACCATGATAATTCAAGGGTAGTGCCAGAAGAGCATGGCGCCTGATGGTAAGCAAGGTGCGCCCACTGCGTCCCATCTATCTGAAGTTACAAGTCGCGAACAAGATGCTGGAGCCACCTCCTCCTCGGGAAGTAGGCCTAACTGATCCCCCCTCCCCTAGCTAGCAACACCCCAGATCAAGAAGCACAGATCCTCATGAGCCCTCGCAGTTGCGAGGGCTGATGAGGATCTATGCCTCTTGATGATACCAGTGAGTATTCGTGTTCACCGGACGAATGGGGCTCTTTGGCGTAGCATTAACCCATTACATCCTGAGGCTGAATTTTTAAAGATTTCTTTATTGTCCTGGGACAGCGACATTACAGTTTGGGTAATAGATCGATCATTTTAGTTCAAGAGAGGTGCCAGGATAGTTTGGCGCCTCAGGCGCCAAACTATCCTGGCACCACACTTGAACTATCACCGTCAAATTTATTTACAGCAACAGTGCATGAGGATGAAAAAAGTTAAGGAAGATTTCCCTGAGAAACGCAATCTGCGACCGTTGGAAGTAGAAGGGTTAGTCCCCTAGTTCGGCTATGAAACATGCTATCATGTCTGATGGCCACAAGCGTTGCGCACGTTTCTGCTCTAACTTACATCTGTGAAAACTGCACTCCTCTATTAGAGGATTTCACTGGCAGTTCAGTCTCTAGTTGTGGCACTTCCTGTACCTTGTTTTATGCCCAATAGTGTAGGCTGTGATGTATCTGGCTTTGTCATCTGTCACGGCGCGCACACAAACTGCACTCCTCTATTGGAGGATTGATTTCACCGAGAGTTCAGTCTCTAGTTGTGGCACTTCCTGTATCTTGTCTTTTGTCCAATAGTGTAGGCTGTGATGTATCTGGCTTTGTCGTCTGTCACGGCGAGCACACAAACTGCACTCCTCTTTTGGAGGATTTCACCGGGAGTTCGGTCTCTAGTTGTGATACTTCCTGTATCTTGTCTTATGCCCAATAGTGTAGGCTGCCATGTATCTGGTTTTGTCGTCTGTCACGGCGAGCACACATCTCTGGCGGGCGACATCAGTTGCATGTCATGTACAAGCAACTACCTATACTGAGGAACAAAAGAAATGCGACATTTTTCGAATCATCGGAAACACTTTCGTGTTTCCGATGATTCGAAAAATGTCGCATTTCTTTTGCTTCCGATGATTTCAAAAATGTCGAGCTGACATTACACATAATATAATAATGACGCATACTATACTGACGAGCAAAAGAAATGCGACAGTTTTGGAATCTTCGGAAAACACTAAACTGTTTTCAAAGATTACAAAAATGTCGCAATTTCTTTTTCTCGTCAGTAGCATATGTGTAAATATAACTCTCAAAGTTTGAGGCGGTGATGATGGGTGGGTGGGTGAGGCGAGCTGGGGGAGGGAGAGGGTCGGTGAGGTCGGTGCGTTTGTGAGGATCTTTCCGTCACTGGCTGAAAAACAAAAATCAAAAGATAGACGTGGGGATGGGGGTTGGGGTGAGGTGGGGGGGGGGGGGGTTGTGCAGTGACGCAGGCAGATTTCTCTTTTTCAGTGGGGAGGCCCCATCGTGCATGATATGTTACTTTCCAGCCTCATTAAAAAAAATCAAGCAACGCCAATGTGAGAGGGTGAGGGCGGTTTAAAGACAATTCAAACTCAACATGTTCCAACATAAAAAAATAGAAATCTTGCGACTTTTCCTCATCCAATATTTGAAGAAATGAAATTAACATTTTGTTCTCTATTTTTTCCCCTCCCAAAATATTGGGAAGGGGAGCGAGGGGATACTCTGCCCCTCCTCTCCCCCGCCCCATTTTATTTATTTAATTATTATTTTATTTTCTTGGGGGGAGGGGGGGGGGGGGTAACGGGAAGTGCGAGGTTCGATACCCGGTTCTGGCGTCGGACTTTTCTTCTCTAGTAAGTGTCGCCATTAATTCGGGCGGACCGTTGGGGGTTCTTTCTCCGGGTACACCGGCTCTTCCTCCCCCACGACTTTGCTATCAGCTTCAGCCCACTTAATCCAATTTCAATTATAAACGATTTGAATTTCCAAAACTTCAGTAGCTCGCTTGAGCTTGCCCTTAGCACCAGGTGAATGTTCTGTGTTTATGTACAGTGTGTGAGTGAATGCGCGTGATTCACGTGAGCGTGCTTGTTGGGTTCAGTTCGCGGCGGCGCTTTGAGCCGATTTTCAATTGGGATAAAGCGCCTATTTAATGCGCTGATTTATTTTATTTAATATGATTTATATCATTTTATAAAACGACGTTTCGAAAGTGTTTTAACCTCAATCGAAAGCGTTTTAACTCATTGTGCCCGAGGTACGGAATACCCACATTTTGGAGTTATCCTCTGAGGACTGCATTACAATTCAGGAGACAGGTCGACTATGGTAGTTGAAGAGTCGTGGCAGAATAGCCTGGCGCCTGTAGGCGCCAAGCTATTCTGCCACCACCCTTCAACTATCATGGTCGAGCCTTATCTTGCTGTGGTGTGTCGCGGGCAGAATGAGTTCACTACAGAATCGACAGATTCCTTTCTTTCCCCCGCCGTGAGATGGCCTTAGTCACGCTGAGTTGATATACCTCGCCCTGTACCTAGGTTAAACGCACCAGCGGCGCCATTGTTGCTATTTTCGCACCAGACGGCCGGTCCCTCGGACCGGTCACGTGCACCAGAACTGCGCGCGCAGGGCTTCTGCACTGGTAGTGTGGTCTCGTACGTTCACGCGGAAGATTGTGATCGCGGTCGAAAAACGGTTTGTTTCCGGTTTTACTTTTAGCGCCTTTTACCTCCCCTAACATGCCAGTTTTGTGTAGAGATGGCGGAGGCTTGTGTCATGCCCCACGCCCCTGAATCAAGTCCGTTGTACTTGTAGTGCGCTCATCTCTCGAACTTCAACTACGACGGTGCTTTCTGCCTCAAACGACGCAGATGTCGCAAAATCACCACCATTGAGGAAAAGAGCTATTTTTAAAATCTGACAAATCGCGTAATGTTTCGTGGTGCTAGCATAAGGATGCATTATTGCCGGATTGCATATGAGAAAGAGTTTATTCTTTATTTATCTTATTTTGCAGCAATCAAACGACGGTCACGTGATTCTTTCTCCGAGATTGCTCATTACAGGTGCAGAAAGCACACGCTCTAAACCGATCTGGTGCACATGACCGGCCCAAGCGACCGGTCTGGTGCGAAATAGCAACAATGGCGCTGCTGGTGCGTTTAACCTAGGCACAGAGCGAGGTATTCCAACTCAGCCTTAGTCACCTGCTCGGCATTAAACCCAACCAACTTACTAACTAGTTCCTTTCGTCTCCACGTGGTGTCACAGCTGGAACGCTCTAGTACTATTACTCCGCGTCACTGGCTGGTCGTTACGTGGCATTGCAACGAAACTGTCAAACGTGCGGCGGAGAAAGCACACCCTTTATCACCACAGGTTGACGCGAGACAGCATCGTGGAACATGGTCGGCAAACGCGTGCGAGTTGCGTAAAGACCGATGATGCGGGTCTAAACCTGCGTCTGAGTAGAGCATTTTCGCATATTATGTATGCAAAGCCCCCCCCCCCCCCCCAATCAGTACAGATGCCATGCATGTTAACAACAACACACATGAATACGTGATGTCCTCCCAGGTTCTGGTTGTCCAGTGTCTGTCAATCTCTGTCCTGTTTGTTTTTGCTCTCTTACAAATGCCTAGGGATGGGGCGGGGGTGGTGGGCGAGGGGTGTTGGTGTGTGTGTGTGTGTGTGTGTGTGTGTGTGTGTGGGTGGGTGTTGTGGTGTAGGTGTTGGAGGTTGGCGGTGCGGGGGGAGGGGGGCTATGATGAAGAGACGGGCACAAGAAGTCACATGCACAGACTTAAAGGAACAAACAGTTCCATTCTGGGCTCAGTTGCATGAGTGAGCTTAGTCCTGCGCCGGCCAATAAGCAAGATGCTCCGCTATAAGCGGAGCAGCTTGCTTAGTGGCCAGCGCAGGACTAACTCACTCATGCAACTGGCCTCTGGACCTTACGCCATAGAACTTTAGGTCTACAGTCGCAGACAAACACGAATAGGTAAATCCACACGACGTTGCACAAAGGGATGTCAGGGCAGCTGAACGCAAAAATAGTGCCGTCATTTCTTGTCAACGTAGCCAAGTCCTTCACTGACACGGCTGCAACCTTACATCGCATATCGGTTTTTTTTTATTGTTATAAAAATTCGTGGGATTTGGAGATGTAAAATCTGCCACCCAATGCCTCCTACCTTACCGATTTTTATTTCAATGAGGGAAGGCATGGGAAAGTAGGGGGTGGGCGTGGGGGCGGGGGGGATGGGGGGGGGGGGTGGGGGGGGGGGGAGGGGGGATGGGGGTAACATGACGGATTCAGGACGATTCATTTTGAGCTTGACGAATCACGATTCTAAAAATAGCTTTAACCTGTCACGATCGAGAAAAACGATGAAGACAGAAGGTGCCGCTTTCGTAACTTCTTTCACTGGCCGAAAACTCAAACTGGAGGGGTGGAGGGTAGCGGTAGGGTTGGGGAAAGGGGGTGGGGGTAGAGGGGGAATGGAGCTTGAACTGGATGTTGATGACAGACGAGGACAATCATCACCTGGTCGGGAGATCACACAACGGACTTAACTTGTCACGTTTCACGAAATAACCGGGATGTGTTCACTGGAACAAAAATCTTATGCTGGCTTTCGCGTCTCACGATGAACTCGTTTTCGGGGATTCACGAGGATGGAAAAAAAAAAGAAGAAAAAAAAAAAAAAAAAAAGCGCGCAGGTCAAATGAAACGCCGGCACACAAATCACGCTAAACCCGCGCGCGTGTCAACGTTATTTCCCCTTTGTATCAAGTCCGTGGTAGACAACAGTTGATATACCACTTTACAAACGGCATAGCTAATGATAATTATGACACACCAGCCATGGGATATCATATTTAAACGCCTAATGACCACTCCACTTGAATAACGCAGACATCAATAGCTTAATCAAGACGCATAGATCATGAGGATCTGTGCGTCTTGAAGATGGGTGGGATTTTGCGAGCAGGAGGAGGAGTAACCTGCCCTGCGTCACCGACTCCAATGTCTGGACATTTTTCATGCAGGACTGTCCGCGAGACGAGGGAGCACGTTCATTTTATTTTCTGCCGCAGACGTGACGGCACGGGTAATATGCCTCTCACGCGAGGAGTCTCCAGAACTGGACCCAAAAGGTGACCGCCACGCTGGGGCGGATCCGTTACCTTGAAGGGGAGGGGGGGGGGGTACAGCTTTTTGTTTGTGACTTTCAACCTGACGCAGAAGGCCTCCGAGCTAGACTCGAGTGGCCGAAAAATCAAACAACTGGTGGGTGGGCGGGGTGGGGGGGTGGGGGTTGGGGAGGGGGGTGGAGGTGGGGGCGGGGGTTGTGGGTGGGGTTGTGGGTAGGATGGGGGTTGAGGGGGGGGGTAGAGGGTAGGCGCGTGTGTCAGGACTCTCACCACTCGCCGAAATACCAAACAGGGAGTGGGGGATGATGGGGGGATGGAGGGGTGGGGGGGGGGGGGGGGAGAGTTCAAACTCTCAACAATGACAAGAAGTACCCAACGTAGAAAGAAACACGCTTAGAAAAGACGGGTACAACACAATTTATTAATATTTCGGGTAAATACCCTTTGTCAAAATAGACAAACAGATAGATTAGCCGCTACTTATCTTCATTTGCAGAAGGAATGTGGAAACTCTTGTGTTGTACCCGTCTTTTCTAAGCGTGTTTTCTTTCTCCGTTGGGTACCTCTTTGCATTTTACACGCTTGGCAGTCACCTTTTTGGTGTGGATTGCTGATTTCTCCACAATGACACCTTGTGATAGCATTTTAAAGATTTAAAAAAAAATTCATTATTTATTACTATTATTATTATTATTATATAATTTTTTTTTTTTTTTTGGGGGGGAATCCCTGGTACATCCCTACGCCAGATCCGCCCTGCCACGTGTGTACAGTGCTGTGTGACAGAAACTGAGACACAAACTAGACCCACCCGCACAGAAAGAATGAAGACTTTCGGTGTAACCCCTTGACTGCCAGTGGACGCGGATTTCGCGTCTGAAACCACGGCACACTGACCGACATTCGCGTGAAAAACACAGATGTAAACGGGACCAGAAATGGGCACAAAGAACGCAGGACTAACAAGAGACATCAATCCTCATGAGGCCCAGCGACTGCGGGGGCTCATGAGGATTTATGCCTCTTGTAGATGGGTGGCTTTCGCCTTTGCCCCCGCAGTGAAGGGGTTTAAATATGTAAGTACACTTCGGATATAACAAATCACCAGGGGACACAACTTTCTTGTTCTTATAGTAGTTTGTAATAAGCGAAGAAATGTGTATACAAAAAGTGCTGTCGAGACCTCGCTAAAAAAAATAAGCGTGGTGTTATCCTTCATCCGATCTTGTTATCATCAACATCGCATGTAATAATAATAATAATAATAATAATAATAATAATAATAATAATAACAATAATAATAATAATAATAATAATAATAATAATAATAATAATAATAATAATAATAATAATTATAAGTTACACGTTTAGGGATTAACGTCACTGACACTGTCTGCTCTTCAAGACCTCTTTTATGACAGATCATCACGAATTTGATTTCAGAGACGGGGCACCGAATGGGGTCTGAATAAATTTTGACCCCAGCTTGTTTCGAACCCGCGACCTTTCGGACGAGAGTCAGGCACTCTACCACCGAGCGAGCCAGTTCGGCAATAATAATAATAATATTAAGTTACACGTTTAGGGCTTAGCGTCTTCAGTCCACCACAAAGGTGATTTGAAAGACGGGGCACCGAATAGGGTCTGAACAAATTTTGACCCCAGCTGGATTCGAACTCGCGACCTTTCGGACAAAGGTCGGGCACTCTACCACCGAGCCATCCATCTCGCTAATAATAATAATAATAATAATAATAATAATAATAATAATAATACTGCGTGGCATGGATAGACCATGGTAGTCCAAGGGTAGTACCTGATTAGCTTGGGAACGCGGCAAGACCCTGTTCGCCTGTTACTGGTAGAGTTGACTAGAGAAGCGAGTGTTACCTGCACCACACGGCAGACAGACAGAGCGAAGCTACAGGTATTTAGACACATAAATCAGGAGGAAACATTTCTACACTGTTGTAATACAGTGGAGCGTTGTCTTGAGCTATATTATTTGTGGTCTAAAGAGTCAAACGCTCTCTCAAGAGATGTCTTGAAAGGCAAGCAGTGTCGCGTGCCACTAAAGACCGTCATTAAGGTCATCACAGCCACCTACATGGTTGTCTTTAACCCAGTCAGCCCTGACGCACTACAGCAGGAGATGGGTCAACCATGATAATTCAAGGGTAGTGCCAGATTAGCTTGGCGCCTGTCGGCGCCAAGCTAATCTATCTCCTCGATCGGTCGATCTATCTCCTGCAACAGGTGCATAGTCGTTAGATGACGCCTCCAAAATTTGGGAAATACATGCGTCGGGCTGAATGAGTAAAGTACCGGGGTAGCACGGCAACAATTTTTTTTTTTTTTTGGGGGGGGGGGGGAGGGCGGGGGGGTGGGATTATGTATTAGCAGGCAGAGTGGGTGGATAGATTAACTCATTCGAGACGTGTCACCTCCGGACACGCGGCTTTAAGCCGCGTGTCCGGAGGCCGCACATCTCGAATGCGTTAATTCAGGGACAGGTAGATGGATGGTTGTGGGTGGATGAGTGGATTCCCGGCTCACCTGCTCCGATCAAGGTCACGCTGACGAGAATCGCAAGGACGGCCATTGCGGCTCGTCAGGTTCACGCGGCCCCTTGGACGAAGCAGTAATTTCCCTTTGAGGGTGTTTATAAATCCCGCGAGATTGCCGTCAGTGTTGAGAGAGGAATTGTGAGGTACCGCTGCAAACAGATTAGGGCAGAGAAAAATAGGCAATGATGATAATGTCATCGTCGCGTTTTACAAACAGAAAAATAAGATGACAATAAATAAATAAATAAATGAACGAACGGCCGAACAAACAAACAAACAAACGAACCATCGAACGAACGAACAGATGAATGAATGTATGAATAAATGATTAATCCAGACCAAAAAGGTGACTGCCAAGCGTGTAATATGCAAAGAAGTACCCAACGGAGAAAGAAACACGCTTAGAAAAGACGGGTACAACACAATTTATTAATATTTCGGGTAAATACCCTTTGTCAAAATAGACAAACAAACAAACATAGAGATTAGCCGCTACTTATCTTCAATGGCAGAAGGAATGTGGCAACATTGCCACATTCCTTCTGCCATTGAAGATAAGTAGCGGCTAATCTCTATGTTTGTTTGTTTGTCTATTTTGACAAAGGGTATTTACCCGAAATATTAATAAATTGTGTTGTACCCGTCTTTTCTAAGCGTGTTTCTTTCTCCGTTGGGTACTTCTTTGAATAAATGATTGACTTAATGAATGAATGAATGAGTGAGGAAATGAGTGAATAAATAATAAATAAATAATTTAATTAATTAATTAAAAAAAGAAACAATAAATAAATAAATAAATAAATAATAAATAATACAATTGTTGAATAAATATATAACGATGATTATATAATAAATACAAAAAAATTAAACGTTCGTACAAACTAAATAGATAACGAAATAAGCATCGAAATTTAGAGACAAATAATACTAAACTCTTGTTTGTATAACTGACTTATGACTGCAAAGAAAAAGCTGTATCAATACAGCCAGGTCTTCACGGCACTCGGTGCTGGCGCGTGTACACTTTTCATCCATGCAAGGGTGTTGCCTCCTCTCAGATGCCCTTAATGCACAAAAAGTACTCAACATGCGTACCAAAAAAGGCACACACGTTTTTAACATTTCACAGACGACGCATTGTTTGTTCAGCAATATCCAACTGCAAGAGGCATAGATCCTCATGAGCCCCCGCAGTTGCGGGGGCTCATGAGGATCTATGCCTCTTGCTTCCTCCATCTAAACTGCAAATTCTGTGAGTTTTAGCCTGGGACCACGCGTTCGTCTTGCGACGGACAAGTTGACATTTCTGCTTGACCTTTATATTACTAGCGAGGCTGTGAACAAGAAACGCAGAGAAAGACACCAACACACATGCGCACACGCGCGCAATGACACACACACACACACACACACACACACACACACACACACACACACACACACACACACACACACACACACACACACACACACACACATGGACGCACGCACACTGATACAGTCACTGCTAAATAGACACTCACACACAAGCAGCGATACTCTTGGAATAAAATATCTAAACTGAAGATTTCGTGACAATGACAGCCTTAAAGTGTCTTGCTCCGGGCAAAAAATAGTATTTAACATCTCTGCTTTTAAAAATGGTTTTAGCGTCTCTTACAAATCGTGCTGCACAAAAACAGTTCACTTAAAGCGACCTGTTCCAGACAGGAAAGGGTTGACAGTTCGCAAATATCCTCTGTATAAAGTTTCTTGCTATGCCTTAGGAGAATGCTGGACAAATGTGTTGACTCATTCAGCCCGACGGCAATATTTCCCAAAGGAGTTTTGCAGGCGTCATCTAATGACTATGCACCAGTTGCAGGAGATGGATCGACCATGATAATTCAAGGGCAGTGCCAGATTAGCTTGGCGCCGACAGGCGCTGGCACTGCCCTTGAATTATCATGGTCGACCCATCTCCTGCTGTAGTGCGTCAGGGCTGAATGGGTTAACTTAACTTACGAAGCTTAAATGTCGTTAAACGATAGACTTTTCTGCTTTTCGTCTTGTTTTCTACGTAGAAGAGTTTTGCCGGTGCGGCTAAGGAACAGTGCGTGTAAGCTGCTGTTGCGTGTGCCTAATCGAATGAACTGTAAAAGAAAGGGCAGAGAAGTCTCACTTGATGCGAGACGACATTGAGAACCCGTTGTGTAGGCGAATGTTTTGCAATCAAAGCCCCTGGTGCCGGTCGCTGTGAAGTTAACTTTCACAAAATGAAAACAGTTTTTAGCTATATATATATATATATATATATATATATATATATTTTTTTTTTGTATCCTGAAAGTGAAATTCCTAAGAAAGCACAAACGTCTCTTACCTGATCCCTCTCACATGGATTGTTAAAAGAGGGGTTACAACAGCCTTAGTTGAAAAATAGACAACGTTAACCCCGCAAACAGCCCCCGACGCCCTACAGCAGGAGATGGGTCGACCATGATAATTCAAGGGTAGTGCCAGATGAGCTTGGCGCCTGTCGGCGCCAAGCTCATCTGGCACTGCCCTTGAATTATCATGGTCGATCCATCTCCTGCAACTGGTGCATAGTCATTAGATGACGCCCCGAAAATTTTGGGAAGTACGGCCGTCGGGCTGAATGAGTTAATCCTGTCCTGCCAATAAACGCGTATTTCGTTCCTCAAGTGTGTGTTGATTGAGCTGCCAAACGCTACCTCCGTCCAAGGAAGACGAGTGCACACTGGTCTCTGCAAGAGGCATAGATCCTCTGTCGCGGGGGCTTATGAGGATCTAGGTCTCTTGCAACTGGATCGTGTTCATTTTTTTCTCGGAAGTGAATGGGCTTAAAAAGGCATCGTTAAAAAAATCCTGGAAGTCTCGCCCTACTAAATCTGCTAAATGGATGCTTTTATAGCGTTTCTTTTCTAGGAAACAAACAATTCACAGGTTAAGAGAAGGTAAAATACCCTCCCCCCAACCCCCCCCCCCAAACAAACAAACTCACAACAACAAGAAGAACAACAAGAACAAAATAATCACAAGAAAAACAAGCAAAAATAACAACAAAGAAAATAACAACAAAACAATAAATACCCCCCACCACCACCCCTATCCCCCCCCCTGCCCCCACCCCCGCCCCCCCCCCCTACCCCCCGGGAAAGAAAAATTCAAAACCGCGTCTAAAATCTCGTACACATGATCTGTATTTATAGAAGGACTAATTAACAAAAATAATGAATCAAAAGAAACAATAAAAGATAGAGGCCACTAACCTGTTAAAGAGCCAGCACGAAGTGTGACGAGTTGGAGGACACGGCAGCACAGCAGAGCAAAGTACTACTGTCCCCGTCTCCGCGTGCGGCTAAAAGCCAGCAAGGTGGCAGGCCGACCGCCCGCTAACGCATGGAATAGGCAGGACGCAGTGCGCCGGCCAGTTTTCTCCCAATTCGAGGGGCATAGATGCTCATGGGCCCTGCCGCTCATGAGAAGCTATGCCTTTGAACAAAAAGGTGTTGGCTGTAGGTGCTCCTCAAACGAAAGTGGTGAGGCGAGCGGTTGAACGGACTGCACGCTGTGAAGGTGTGTTCGTTAGGGACAGGCTAGCTAGCACTACCCTCTCCTTCCCGTGCCCCCGCCTGTCGTCACTCCCCACCACCCCTCTCCTTCTCGTACCCCCGCCTGTTGTCACTTCTCTCTCTCCCTCCCCCCCCCTCCCCCGTCCCCTTTCTCTTAACCCATGTAACCCCAAGATGCATTTCCCAAATCTGGACGCGTCACCCGGCGACAACCATGTACCACTTGCTGGAGATGCATCAACCATAATAATTCAAGGGTAGTGCCAGATTAGCTTGGCAAGCTAATCTGGTATAGCTTGCTAATCTGGCACTACCCTTGAATTATCATGGTCGATCCATCTCCTGCTGTAGTGCGTCTGGGCTGAACTTCCAAGTTAAGTGTCGCTGTGTAGTAGCCTATGTCAGTTCCACGCCTGTGTGGCTGTGTCTCGCCAGTTACTTCCTGTTTGTTTTCTGTCCAAGGTCAGATTGTAAGAGAGGCTGCCCCACGTGACTAGTCATCATCGTACAGTATTAGTTTCATCCATACATTGCTCGCGAGAGTGATGGGTAGACTCTCTCACAGTGCGTGTCTTTCTCGCTCTAACACGCACGCACATACACGCACACGCATTTACACTGTATTCACATGAACACTAGTCCACGGCAAACAGACACACAGAAAAGCAGGCAGGCAGGCAGGCAGGCAGAGAGAATCAATGAATGAATCAATGAATCAATGAATCTTTATTTTACAACGGTGAAGATATTAACACAGTCAGTGACTATATCATTTTTCGTACCTGCCGTTGCTAAAACTACGACTAACTAAGTACAAAATATACATAAAACAGGGACATCAAAGCAAAGTGATACAAAAATATACGGTCCACTAAATACAAACACACGCATGCACGCACAAACGCACACACGCGTGCGCGTGTGCACACAGTTGACACACACACATGCATACACACAAACATACATACACGCGCACATACACATGATATTTAGAATATTTACATTCGTGTGTCTACGTTTAACTAGATATAACTAGACCGCACACCGCAGGCAGGCAGGCGGGCAGGCAGAGACACAGGCAGGCAAAGAGACACACAGTCAGGCAGGCAGAGAGACACACAGACAGCCAGAGAGACACACAGACAGGCAGGAAGACAGACAGACATACAGACAGGCAGGCAGACAGGCAGGCAGAGAGACACACATACAGGCTGGCAGGTAGGCAGGCAGAGAGACACACAGACAGGCAGGTAGGCAGGCAGACAAGAAAGCAAGCAGGCAGAGAGACACACAGACAGGCAGGCTGAGAGACGCACAGACAGGAAGGCAGAGAAACACACAAACAGGCAGGCAGACAGGCAGGCAAGCAGAGAAACACACAGACGGGCAGGCAGACAGGCAGGCAGGCAGAGATACACAGACAGGCAGGCAGATAGACAGATGATGATGATGAAACGTTTTTATTCAGGATAAAAAGTTTTAGGCATAGCAATGCCTATCTTCCAAACTGTCCTGCTACTGTACACATATTAAAAAATACATCAGACGATACAGCAACAGATAAAATATATATAAGTAAAAAGACCCATCCCCCCCCCCCACCATCAGAAAGAAATAATAATAATAATAATAATAATAATAATAACAATAATAATAATATAAAAAAATACAAAAGAATTAAAACAATATATATACGTGTATGAACCTAACATGTTAATGCAGACAGTCAAACCATTACATAATCTGCAACAATCTGCTGTGCTGAAGCAACATACTAAGCAGAAAGATAGAACATTCACATCGACAGCAGATATTTATGGACGCGAGCTCTGAAGATAAATAACTTTGAAATAGATTTTAAATGAGAGGGCAAGTTATTCCATGACTTAGCACCGGAAAATTATATGCTAGATTTGAAGATGTCGATTCTCGGTTTTGGGAGATGGAGTAAGCTGTTCCTCGTGTTCTCTCTATTCGTGTGGGAAAACAGCTTACGGAGATAGGGAGGGGCGGCATCGTTTAGAATTTTTTGCACAAGTAAGCATCTATTAAGTTCCAATTGTTTACTGAGTGGTAGGATATTAAGGGCCTTCAGTCTTTCATCAGTAGGGGACGAACCAGGAAGAACACACAGAGAGACAGGCAGTCAGGCCGGCAGATAGAGAGACACACAAACAGCCAGGAAGACAGGCAGGAAAGCAAGCCGGCTGGCAGATAGAGATATACATAGATAGACAGATAGACAGACAGGCAGGTATAGGCATGCAAGCCGGTTGGCAGATTGAGATATAGATAGATAGATAGACAGATAGACAGACAGGCAGGCAGGCAGAAAGACAGGGCAGGCAGGCAGGCAGGCAGACATGCAGTCAGATAAGCAGGCCGGTTGGCAAATAGAGATATAACTAAATAATATTTATTTATATCTCTATTAATATAGACAGACAGACGGACGGACGGACGAATGGATAGATAGACAGATAGACATGAAGGCAGCAGGCAAGTAGACAGAAATGCAGACAGGCAGACAGATAGGCCGATTAATAAGTACACAAACAAACTATTGACTATAAACAAAGTCCCCTTGCATTCATTAGTCAATGACGAGCAAACTTGCAGCATGTAGCGAACAGGCCCAAAGCTCCTCACATCCTAATCCCCACTAAAATAACGCCAGACAAAGGGAAGCGACTCTCCTTCACACCGACGTGACACGAGCCACTGCATATAATTAAGCAAATGAACAATGCCGCCATTTCTGAAGCTGCTGGCGGTACGCCCCGAAAGCGGCTGTGATGTCAGCAGAATACAAAGCCAGCTTTATTCCTCAATTTCCCCGCAGAAAGACATGGTGAATTAAGTACCCTTTTAGGAAGACAACCATATGTGCACTGAAGAGGCATAGATCCTCGCGGGGGCTCATGAGGATCTATGCCGCTTGTTGGGCATCATTTGCATCGTGTGCACTAGCTAGCAGTCACGTGACACCCCAGTGAAACTTATCTGTAATATAACAAGGTATAAGGACACAGCTTAAATGTTCTACACTGATGTAAATAGTGAGACCGCCGACATACACACAATTAAAGACACAGGCACTTGACACGAAACTTCTGAGAAGGAGCAGGTTTGAGTGAAACTTTCTAACATAGGCACTTTAAACTAAATCTGAAAAGAAATGTGATGGAGTTAAGCTTTCCCACACAGGCAATAAATCTGAGAATTTGAGAAGTGGGTTCTACCTGAATTTATTAAGCTTTCCCACACAGGCATTTCACTCTAAACTTGAGAAGAAATGGCCTGGAATAATGCTTTTCAAAAGAAGCACTTGAAAAAAATCCCCCAAATTTAAACAAACAAACAAACAAACAAAAAACCCAACAAACAACCAATTAAACTTTTAGGGCTTAACGTCTTTTGTCCACCACGAAGGTGATTTCAAAGACGAGGCGCCGGTATAGAGCCAAATTGTGACCCCACCCTGGACCTTTTGGACGAGAGTCGAATGCTCTACCACGGAGCCACCCAAAGCACTTGAAGAGAGTCGAATGCTCTACCACGGAGCCACCCAAAGCACTTGAAGAGAGTCGAATGCTCTACCACGGAGCCACCCAAAGCACTTGAAGAGAGTCGAATGCTCTACCACGGAGCCACCCAAAGCACTTGAAGAGAGTCGAATGCTCTACCACGGAGCCACCCAAAGCACTTGAAGAGAGTCGAATGCTCTACCACGGAGCCACCCAAAGCACTTGAAGAGAGTCGAATGCTCTACCACGGAGCCACCCAAAGCACTTGAAGAGAGTCGAATGCTCTACCACGGAGCCACCCAGAGCACTTGAAGAGAGTCGAATGCTCTACCACGGAGCCACCCAGAGCACTTGAAGAGAGTCGAATGCTCTACCACGGAGCCACCCAGAGCACTTGAAGAGAGTCGAATGCTCTACCACGGAGCCACCCAAAGCACTTGAAGAGAGTCGAATGCTCTACCACGGAGCCACCCAAAGCACTTGAAGAGAGTCGAATGCTCTACCACGGAGCCACCCAAAGCACTTGAAGAGAGTCGAATGCTCTACCACGGAGCCACCCAAAGCACTTGAAGAGAGTCGAATGCTCTACCACGGAGCCACCCAGAGCATTTGAAGAGAGTCGAATGCTCTACCACGGAGCCACCCAAAGCACTTGAAGAGAGTCGAATGCTCTACCACGGAGCCACCCAAACACTTGAAGAGAAAATTCATGTTAAGGACAGCGCATGAATTACATTCGTCATCTAGGCACACAAAAATACAGACAGACGGACAGACACCCCCGGACAGACATCCACATCGTCTCCTCCCGCACGCACGCACACATCATCCAGCCTTCCCCGTACCGAAATAAGATGACACATTAGCCTAGAAACCCAAGAGTAAGTTAGGAAAGACAATCTGCCATGAGGACTGCGGTCAGCTGAAGAATCAAAACAGCGTACCTGGTGTGATACCCAATGCGCAAAAGGCCATCGGGGCCCACGTCCGCCCGATGACCTTTTGCGCATTGGCTAGTCGCTTTCCATCTTCGCGCAACATACAAATTTCAGCATCATCACTCACTGCGAATAGATTCTCGTCCAAACCTAATGATAATCTATTCCTTTGCAGGACAAATGTCCAAACCTAATGATAATCTATTCCTTTGCAGGACAAATGTATGTCTTTGTTATTACGACCCTTGACTGTCGAGAAGAAAATGAACGTGGGCACATGAGGATCTATGTCTCTTGTTCAAACCACTTTGCTGAAACCACTTTGAAAGCACTCTGTATCAATGTTCCCCAGTTGAGAACAACTGAACACGATCCAACTGCAAGATACATAGATCCTCATGAGCACCCGCAGTTGCGGGGGGAGTAGGGGGAGGGGGGAGGGTGTGGGGTGGAGAGGGCTATCTGTGCCGGCAAGAGGAATAGATCCTCCCGAGCCGATACCGTCTGCACACAACATTGCACCGTGCAAGCAGCCTGCAATGGCTCATGAGGATGTATGCCTCGTGCAGACTGACCTTGCTGAGTAAGTGAGTGTACGTGAAAAGCCTTTACATTGATAAGCAGAGCTGTGTGAACGTGGACTAGTTCTCTCATTTTACCGGCCAAACCCCCCTTCGGAACCACGCCATTCGACGTACATGGACTACCTATCAAGAAAATAAAGTGAACAGTTAGAATGGTGAAATGTTTAATAAAGGCGATTAGCTGTATTCGAAGCAGAACAAGGGATGTAGATGATCGTCTGGTTCTATACCTGCGTATTTTTCTGTGGGCTGGCGATTGTGTGCCTGATAGGCGGGGGCAGGGGATCTAACTGTTTGTCTGTCCAGCGCGGAGTAATTCCCCTTGCTTTGTGTAGAACAAAGTTCTAACGTCGTTTTGTCTATTAAGCATAATTATTCCTAGCATACAATTGGTTCAATGTCGGCGTGATTATGCTCACACGTTATTAGCGCTGCAGAAAATGAAATTAAAATCCGAAATTCGCACATTAGTCAAGGTCACGTTAACACAGACATAGTCGTTTAAAAGGACCTGAAGAAATCACAACATACCCAATGCGCAAAAGGCCATCGGGCCGAAGTCGGCCCGATGGCCTTTTGCGCATTGGGTAAAGACTTATTTTTAGAACACTGCAGAATCAGCTAGCAAAAAAAAAAAAAAAGATTCTGAAATCGGTGCAGTAGATCATCATGCAGTAGCAGGGTATTGAAAAGCATTTGTGACGTCACTAATAGGATGGCGTAGAGAACAGATTGATGACGTCATCCAACATTGTTAGTTCACCTCGCATTATATGTAATTATTTACCTTATCTCATTCGTTCAAACCACCTTTTTGTACCTGTAATTAAGTTACCTGCTGATAGACTTTTTCTGCAAGATCATTAAGACGTCGTCATCCGTACAATTGGCTTTGTCACCTGGCACAGTCGGTAACAGAAGATTAGTAAAGCCGACAGCCTGCATGCTCGGTGCTGCATGCTTTCTGATCAGTGCCGGCTGACGCAATCTTTGCTACTTCAGTCACCAAACACCCTAGCTGTCCCAGCAACATACATTCAAGGTGGTGTCACCAAGAGGCAGAGATCCTCACCAGCCCCTGCAGTTGCGGGAGCTTTTAAAGATCTATGCCTCTTGCAGTTGGGCTATGACACTGTCACTCCTGCGTCGTTTACGTGTCCGGTACGTGTGGCATGCAGCGAAGTGCTCGGTGTCGGTGCCCGTCTGGCATGTGTTAAGTCTTGAAGTAATGAGCAGTATTGGTTCGCAGACCCATGTCGGCCCTGGCTGGTTCCCGCATGTGATAAGTATTGAAGTAATGAGCAGTATTGGTTCTCACACCCATGTCGGCCTTGGCTGGTTCCCGCATGTGATAAGTAATGAGCAGTATTGGTTCTCAGACCCATGTCGGCCCTGGCTGGTTCCCGCATGTGATAAGTATTGAAGTAATCAGCAGTATTGGTTCTCACACCCATGTCGGCCCTGGCTGGTTCCCGCATGTGATAAGTAATGAGCAGTATTGGTTCTCAGACCCATGTCGGCCCTGGCTGGTTCCCGCATGTGATAAGTATTGAAGTAATGAGCAGTATTGGTTCTCAGACCCATGTCGGCCCTGGCTGGTTCCCGCATGTGATAAGGCAGACGTCGGTGGCTGGGAGAGGAAGCGCTAGGCAGCAATTATCTCCCTTTGACCGCGGAGCTGCTGCGTGACGCTGCACCCCGAGACTGAAGGGGGTCGACCTCTTTATGTGCAAACAAACAAATTAATTCCCTGATAAAGAGGTGCACAAGCGTGTGTTTCACGTGAGCATGCGTTTCGTGTTCAGCTCGCGGCGCTTTGAGCCAATTGGGTAAAGCGCCTATATTACGATCGGTATTATTATTATTATTATTATTATTATTATTATTATTATTATTATTATTATTATTATCATCATTATCATTATCATTATCATTATCATTATCATTATTATTATTATTATTATTATTCGTTTCAAATACTTTTAAGGCCGCGCAAAAGTTTCACTTGATCACTTCGAAAAAAGTAATTATTATTATCAAATAATCGTCGACATCACCATCACCATCAACATATTATGATTATCAGTGATTATTATTTTTATTTTACACAAATGCTTTCAATGACGTAACAGTTTCACATTAAAATCACTTCGAAAAACGAAACAATTTTGACGCAAGTTCCATGAAAACCCGATTCCGAAACTCCGTATTCATATGGGCATAGTAACCCCTTCACTACCCAGACAAACTGAACAACTGATTCAACTGCAAGAGGCATAGATCCTCATGAGCCCCCGCATTTGCGGGGGCTCATGAGGATCTATGTCTCTTGCTGACACCACTTTGTATCCATGTTCCTTAGACAGTTGTAGCCTTTCGTCGTTGAATGAACAAAATATGCGCCCAGTTAACCATTTCAGTATACGTCAGTAGCTTTACACCCGTGCTGACCTCTCTCTCATCCTTGATGTCAGCAAGATTCTGGTCAGTTACACGTCAGTAGTTTTACACTCGTGGCTGACCTGTTTATCAGTTGATGGCAACAAGATGCTGGTTACATGTCAGTAGCTTTATACTGGTGCTGACCTCTCTCTCCGATGTCTGCAAGATGTTCGTCGCTACATGTCTGTCAACGTCTGGCTTTCTCTAAACATCGCACATGTCACTTGCCATCAATGTGCGTGATGAAATGCCGCTAAACTTTCACTTGCCGTCTGTCAACGTCTGGCTTTCTCTAAACATCGCACATGCCATTTCTTGCCATCAATGTGCGTGATGAAATGCCGCTAAACTTTCACTTGCTGTCTGTCAACGTCTGGCTTTCTCTAAACATCGCACATGTCATTTCTTGCCATCAATATGCGTGATGAAATGCCGCTAAACTTTCACTTGCCAATGACGGATTGGTCTGATGTCGAAAGGAAAAACCCGCGTTTAATAAAAGAAACCGACAGTTGATCAGCCGCAATGTTCAACAGAGATAACTGGTAGCTTGTAGAAATATAAACAGTGCCTGGGTTTGTTTGTTTGTTCTTGTTGTTTTTAGGTGTCGCGGCAAAGACCTGAAGGCGGCTTTAGTGTCGGTTTGCAAGACTGAAGCCAGTCCGTTTAAAACAAGCGCAAACCCGTAACAAAGAAACCTGCACTATCTCGCAGCTACCCCGCAGAAAACTCTGGACTTGAAATAAAACCGTGTGTATGCATTGGTGTTGCAGTGACACACCAAGTACAGTTTGTGATTTGTGTTAGTGGCAGTGTACTGATCCCGACCATGATATTCTGTGTGTTCAGCCGTGTCACGTTTGTGTGTGTGTCGGTATGGCTTTGTTACTACTGTGCGCGCGCACACACTCCCGACACCTGCTACATCCGCACACAGTTAAGACCCCGCTACACATGCCCGGTTTTGAGGCCGATTCCCGATCAGTTTCGAATCGGTAAGTGATCGGGCCGGACTAAAAAACGTGTGCACTGCCACACATTTCCCGACTTGTTTAGCCGACCGGTTTGACTGAACCGAAGATCAAAGTCGTACCTGTTCTGCAAAATGGCTGCTAGTTCTGACAGTGATGATGATATAATTGCATTATCAGCAGTTTTGCATCATATTCGGGAAGAGGCGGGCGAAACATCAGCAACGGCGGTGGTACTGATCACAACAGGCGTGTTCCGCCATTTGCAAACTGAAACGACGTGCTTGGCGAGACGCGCTCTGATTGGTTGAAGCTTACAACCGGGGCCGATTCGGATCGGAAAAATAGAGCAGGTTCTAGACACCCGATTCCCAGCCGATTGGGACCGGATCGGATAATTGACGTCATCCGATCGCAATCGGATCGGAATCGGCTTCAAAATCGGGGCACAACCGGCACGTGTGGCGGGGCCTTTACACGTGGTACATCCACACAGATTTACACCTGCTACATCAGTTCACACAGTTATATAGCAACGTCATCGTACATTCTGGTATTGTTCAGTATAACAACAGCTCTGTGCCTTTTAACGTCTGCCTGCACGGCCGGTATTTTCTCAGTTCTGTCCTTTCCGGTAGGAGTGCGGTGTATGTAGTGAAAAAAAAAGAGAAAAAAAAAAGACACGATAAAATCGGAGAGTTACCGGTTGATGTGGGCATCATGATTTCTGTAATAGTTTGACAGTCTGACAGTCCGCCCGTGGAAAGTTGCAAGTGGCTTTCCACGCATCTCCTATTTCCCACCCTCCCCACCCCACCCCACCCCACCCCACTCCATTCAACGATCGTTTTATTTTTCACCCAGTGAAAAGGAGCTCTCTCCCCGCCCCTTCACCACCCCCCCCCCCCCAAACCTTTCTACTTCCCCGACCCGTCGTTTGATTGTCCACCCAACCGAAAGGTGTTCCCAGAGTCTGAAAGCACGGCCTTCCCTCGGGGTGCTTTCTGTGTCAGGTGGACATGCCCCAAATAAAAAGTTGGACCCGCCCCCACTCGTGACGTCACTGATCCGCCTGTGCACGGTGTGGCTTGTCTGGCGGTAATCTTGTTTGACAATCAACTGGACCCGGGTAGGGACCGAGTCAAAACACACCCGGACACGCCACAGGGCGAAGAAATCTACACGAGTTATCACCTGACTTATGTGCCCCTGACAACTCTCCCAGCGTCAACAGGATTCAACATTCTACTGACGATCGACGCCGTTGTCAGGGGCAAGGCACAGGCCAGCAAGTACAGTTATGTGAAAAGCACGACTTAGATTGTAATACAATGGGCATCTCGCTTTTCCGAACAATAGAGGCAAATCCCGTATGGCTCACGTGTGTGGCCTTTGTGACCTTGACCTTTCCAGCAGGCCAATGAAAGAGCAACCAGCAAAATCTGAGTTTTTTTCAAAATGTACACATTTTTCACAAATTTGTCCACCCTCTGTGACACTTGATCTTTGTGAGGGATCGAATAAATTAGTATACATAGAAAGGTGTTATCATCAGCTACCTTTATGCCAAATCTGAGTGAAAAGTTTGCAAAAACTATCATAAAAACTTCAATTATAATAAAAGTCATCATCAGTTACCTTCATGCCAAATTTGAGTGCAAAAACAATTATGTTAAAGAAACAGGCATTTTTCACACATTTGCCGAGCTTGCGTGACCCTTGACCTTTTCGACCGGTCGTCGAAATTAGGCATTACCATCAGTTAACTCTATACCAAGCTCGGGTTTGAAGATGAGAATAGTATTTGCGAAAAAAAGAAGTTTTTGTCAAATGACTATGTTTGACCTAATACACGACCCCCCCCCCCCCCCCGACCCTTGCAAGGGGATCACTAAATTAGTATGCTCAGAAAGGTTTAATCGTCAACTACCTATGTGCTAGAGCTGACTAAAACTAAAAAGTTTGCCAAAACTTTGATAAAAACTAGTCTATCAAAAAACTGGCGTTTTCACACATTTACCGACCTATTGTGACTCTTGAACTTTCCGAGGGATCATCCAACTTATTATGCACAAAAGGTCTTATCACCAGGTATCTCTGCACCAAGCTGGGTTTGAAGTTGAAAATGGTATTTGTGAAGAAACAATTTATGACAAAATATGGCTATTTTTTACCCCTTAGTTGAGCCCTTGTGCAAGTTCGAAGTCTGTTGCTTGAATTATATCCGAGAAAATGCCAACGTTAAAGTTTACCACGGATATTGGACGAAAGACGATGGACGCCGAACGATTGACAGACGACGGATGGCCCATTACATAAACTCACTTTTGCTATCGCACGTGAGCCAAAAATGGACTTGCTTGTTTTTGCCTTCACAGTGCAGACGTGTAGATATCCTGACCCTGTGGACACAGCAACTCCTCAAGTTAAAGACGTCATCGCCCACGTCATATACCTGATGAAATTACGTCATGCTCGTGACGTCGCATTTCACGCCGTCATGACAACGTGACAAAATGTATCACAATTTGGTAACCAGAGATAAACATGACAAAAATTATCATCATTATGGAGACTGTGTCCGACAGGTTTATTTACCGTTATCTTGTAAACAGTGGAATGGCGGAAAACACAGCCACAGCTGTACAACCCGCAGTCATGTGCATCATCTATAAACTATAACAACCACTTCTACCCAACAACAACGCCAACACTGGGCTAAAACGAACAAACCTGCCGGTTGGATGGATGGATGGATGGCTGGGTGGGTGGCTGGGTGGCTGGCTGGCTGGCTGGGTTGCTGGATGGGTGGCTGAGTGGCTGACTGGGTGCTGCTACTGGCCAACACGTGCTGCCTAAAGGTGGTGGTCGTGGTCGTAGTGCTTATCACCACCATCAAACTATAGAGGAGGACCAGCCCAGACCAGAAGGGAGGTGCATCGTGACATGGCGCTAAGTCTCTCTCTATAATCATCATCATCAACACTCCTCCACCCCATTACCACCACCACCCGCCTCTACAGTCCGCTGACCACCTTATAGTCTGTCACGGTCACGGCGTCACGCAAGGCCAGCGCAACGTCACGGATGGCAGCTTCATCATCATCTGACGTCACCACCTGCACGGGCACGCCACGCGCACGGAGACGGGTGACGACAGGCAGGTAGTCACGTGGGTCACGACACAGGATGATGGTGTCACGGTACTGCAGGTCACGACCTGGTCATACACAAACAACAATTATTATAATAACATCAGTTAGGAAACAAGCCTGGTGGTGTGGTGTGTTGTTATTGTTTTGTTGTTGTTGTTGTTGTTGGTGGTGGTGGTGGTGTTGGTGGTGGTAGTGTTGAGTACAAGAGATGACGTCATACCTGGCTGCCCCACCCGGAGTTCGTCCATCAGGTGTGCGATGTGGTCAGCACAACGTTCACAGTCCTCTGGTCGGCCCCCTGTGTGACCAGGTGATAGTGTGAAGAACCATTCAGGCCTCTCCCTGTGACGTACCTCCCTGACCGCGGGACCGTCTGTAGGTGCGGGGGCGGCGCCGCTGCTGTAGCTGGGGACACGGACATCAATCAACTCTGACTCCTGCACCTGCCTGAGGACGGCCGGCGGACACCTCACTGGTGTTGTGACGCGTTCCTCACGGAGACAGGCAGGTGTGACGACACGCTCCACTGCGGCGGCCCACAGGTGTAGTGCGGGAACTCGGGCAGCCAGGTGAGTGCAGAACGCGGCGAACCTGCCGTTAGTGTCTACACGGCCATCTTCACTATCGTCACTGTTACAGAGAATAGAGAGGCAGACAGTCAGTGACGTCATTATTGTCCGCAAATTCACCCGCTAATGACGTATTTTTATAACAGTCAGTGACGTCATTATTGTCCACAAGTTAACCCGCTGATGACGTATTTACAGTGTCTGTGTCTTTGGTGATGTATGACGTCATTGCCGCGCTTTTGTTGTCACCGACTGGTAAATATTAACCTCTAGTCGATCTCTGCAAGCAGAGAACTGCCGGCACAAAACCTTTCATCATACCCACTATAGCGGTCCATGAAGTTGGTAAAATGATTACATCCTTGGAAAATAAAGAAATCATCAGGACTGGATGAGATTAGTGCGAAAATACTCAAGATATCCCTCCCATACACTGTAGAGAGTATCACTTATATCTACAATCTCTGTATTAATTTTAATTGTTTTCCAGACGCATTTAAAGACGCGAAAGTAATACATCTACCTAAATCTAAAGATCTTAGTGAAATTAATAATTTCAGGCCCATATCACTTCTACCTGTTCTGTCCAAGCCCTTAGAACGGCATATTCACAAGCATCTATCTATATACCTGGAAAGCCGAAAATTAATCTATTCATTGCAGTCGGGCTTCAGATCAGAACACTCATGTCACACTACGCTGATACGGATGATAGACACCTGGTTATCTTCCATCAACGGCTCGAAACTTACAGGAGTCATATTTCTAGATTTTCGTAAAGCCTTTGATCTGGTAAACCACGAAATACTGATCAAGAAAGTATCCATGTATACCAACAACTCGGCGATGTTTCTCAAATCCTACATCGGAAGTAGAAAACAAAAGGTATTACTAAATGGTTCATATTCGAATCAAGGGTTAGTGAAGCATGGTGTACTACAGGGCTCTATTCTTGGTCCCCTTTTATTCTGCTTGTTTATAAATGATCTTCCTCTTGTGATAAAAAATGAAAGCGTTACTTGTTATATGTTTGCAGATGATGCCGCTGTACACACGCCAGATAAGGATATATCAAACATCAATTCACGACTGCAAAACACACTGCAAGATATTGATGAATGGTGCAGTCATAATATTATGATTTTAAACCCGGCAAAAACGGAGAGCATGGTAATTAGCACCTGCCAAAAACACCAACTCGGCTCTCTCTCACTGTCTGTCCCTCCAAGGCAAAACCATCAGCCAAGTTACTAACCATCGCCTGCTAGGAGTCACGGTGGACAACCAGCTTAGGTGGCAGCCTCACATCAGTAATGTCTGTAAAATTGTCTCCAGAAATCTGTACATCTTAGCAAAACTTAAACACATTACTGATATAGAGACACGTCAACTGTTCTTCAATGCCCGTATTAGATCACATATAGATTATGCCTTAACTAATGACCAAAAATTGGCAGCCTTAAAAATTCTGCCCCTAAAAGATCATTTAACTTACAATAAGGGAATGATTATGTTCAAGGCATTAAACGATAAGATACCCCGATATATCACAACGCTATTTACCGTCCAGTCATCAACATACTCCAAATCAAGAAAATCCCTTATTGTGCCGCGACCTAGAATTGATCTCTATAAAACGAGTTTGACGTTCTCTGGCTCTAGTCTTTGGAATGCCTTGCCTAGAAACGTCACGACATCAGCTACTTTCTCCTCGTTTAAAGTCAGTCTCATCAAGTACTTATTTTTGTCAGCAGCATCCCCGTATTGTGCACATATTGAAAAATACTATTCTGATTAGATCATTAATTGCGTGTATCCCAGGTTTCTGTGACTCATTTTTATTTGGTACAGCTTGTATGTAGCCAGCTACTCATATGACTAACTAGCTTAACGTTCTAAGCTGCGCAAGCGCGTATGTGTGCATGTGTGCGCGTTCGCTTTCGTGTGCGTACGTGTATATTAGACAGAGTGGCGTGCTGAAATATGCATGCGTTATGTATGCGTATTAGGTTGCGTGTATTCTTATTATATTATTTTAATTAAACCTCACAACATGTCATTATGCCCGACCAGGAAAGCTGGTAATTTCTATGTCACTTCCCCCTTACATTTTTTTCTTTTTTTTCTTCTCTATTGGCTTGTGTTGTGTCAAGTAACTTTTTCCCCTGTTCAGTAGTAGAAAATAATTAGTGCGATAGTAACTCAGTAATCAGTAGATTAGCAACGGCAAGTTCGAAAAATGATTGTTATTAACAAAACTTTTACCGTTGTCAAATAAAGGATCATTGTCATTGTCATTGTCATTGAGAGATCTTCCAAACCACCAGATCTAAAGTCTGCAGAATGATCTCCGACTCCAAACGTAAACACCTTCAAAACAAAATCCTGGAATCCACTTCTTCCAAAACCCTCTACGCTACCATGAACACACTCCTAGGCACTTCTAAAGACTCTCCTCTTCCCAACACACACAGCAAAGAAGAACTTCCGTCCGCTTTTCCCTCCTATTTCTCCGACAAAATCCAAACTTTGCGCAACACACTCGACACTCTGCCTTCTCTGCCTTGCCTTCCTGACCCCCCATTTTCCGGCACTCCCCTCTCGTCATTCCGCCCCGTCTCTCAGGATGAAGTCCTCAAGACCATAAAGTCCATCAAAACCTGCGAACTAGACCCCCTCCCAGCTTCTCCTTACCGGGACGGCCTCCCAAAACTTTCGCCCTTCATTACCGACATCATCAACACATCTCTAGAGAATGGCTCCGTCCCCGATATCTTCAAGTCCGCCATCGTCCGTCCTCTCCTAAAAAAACACAACCTCGACCCAAACAAACTCAAGAACTACCGCCCAGTCTCCAATCTCTCTTTCCTGTCCAAGCTTCTTGAGAAGGTTGTCCTCAACCAACTCAACCTCCACCTCGCCGACAACAACCTCCTCAGTCCATTCCAGTCTGCCTATCGCAAACATCACAGCACTGAAACAGCCCTTCTACATATCATAAACGACCTGCTTCTCTCCACCGACTCGGGCAACATCTCCCTTCTTACGCTACTCGATCTCTCTGCCGCCTTCGACACCATAGACCACTCTATCCTCCTCCACCGCCTTCACCACTCCTTTGGCATCACTAACTCTGCTCACTCCTGGTTTCTCTCCTACCTCTCTGACAGACAGCAGTCCGTCACCATCGACGGCGTCTCCTCCATCCCAGTCAGGCTCTCCTGCGGCGTTCCACAGGGGTCCGTCCTGGGCCCGGTCCTTTTCACACTCTACACCTCTTCCCTATCCAACATCATCCAGTCTCACCACATACACCACCACCTCTACGCTGACGACTCACAACTACTAGACAAAGGCAAACTCGACAACACTCAGACACTATTGACTCGCACGGCTGACTGCTATGAAGACGTGAAAAACTTGACAGCAAACAAGCTCAAACTGAACGACGACAAATAGGAAGCCATGCTGGTAGGCACTCGCCAGAAACTTTCCCAGCTCCCTCCTTCTCTCCACCTTCAACTCGACAGCACCCCCCATCTCCCTCTCTGACTCGGTCAAGAACCTTTGCGTTATCCTCGATTCCTCTCTTTCCATGACCAGCTTCGTCTCCGCCAGGGCCCAGGCATGTTATTTCCACCTCCGCCGCATCAGTCAGATCAGAAAATACCTCACTACCGAAGCTGCCACCAAACTCGCTGTCTCTCTCATCTTATCTCGCATCGACTACTGCGACTCTCTCCTTTCCGGCCTTCCTCACTCCACCATTCTCACTCTCCAGCGCGTCCAGAACAATGCTGCCCGCCTCGTCCTCAGAAAGAAAAAATCCGACCACGTCACTCCCCTGCTCAAGCTCCTTTACTGGCTCCCCATCCCCCAACGCATCCAATACAAGATCCTGTCTCTCTGCTACAAATCCCTGAACAACTACGCTCCTACCTATCTCTCCAACTTACTTTACCCCTACACTCCTTCCCTCTCCCTCCGCTCCGCCTCCGACCCTCTCCGTCTCCTCATCCCCCGCACCAAACTCAGGATTTTCCCGCCCCCGCTCCTTCTCAGTATAAGGTCCATCCACCTGGAACACTCTCCCACTCTTTCTCCGTCAGAAACACTCTCTCTCCTCCTTCCAGTCCGCCATCAAAACTCACCTCTTTCAACAGTTCTAGCACTATACCACCATACTCCCCACCCCAAGCTGACCATCGTAATGTATTTTCACTATTTGTGGTACGTGAGTCATTGTCTAAAGCGTGCGCATGCGTGTGCGAGTTGTGAGTGCGCGCTTAGAGTTATAATTATTATAAGATAAGCGCATTATAAATACCGTAATTATTATTATTATTATTATTATTATTATTATTATTATTATTATTATTATTATTATTGTCATTGTCTCTCTCTGTCTCTCTGTCTGTCTGTCTGTCTGTCTGTCTGTCTCTCTTCCCCCCCCCTACACACACACACACTGATCGGTGTCAGGTTTCGCTCTCGTTCGTTGTCGGTAGTCGTTCGTCGCAAACGAAACCTCACTAATACCGGGAGAGGGTACACACGGACACTGAGATACGTACCGCAGAACGCTGCACTATCAAGTCTCAATGCACAGCAAAATAACCAAACGCCGTTCACAATTTTTGCTGTCACTTAAGGTCGTCAGTCCAGCTAACTGATGCAGCAAACCGCATGAACAGACCGTGCATTGTTGTGCAACTATTGGCCGTCAAAGATGAAAACGTGAAAAAACAGACTTGGCAGTGACTGCAGCTTCTTTCATTCACACCGTGTTCACGATCAGTGCAGGCAGCGCATGAGGGCTGTTCGTTTGAATTTTATTTCGTGCATCATTCAGACAAGCAAACAAAAGATGAACAGACAAAAGCGTGCTGTTAACAAATTACCCCCCCCCCCCCCCTCTCACCCTCCCACCCCACCCCCACGGACACCCTCCCCCTCCTCCCCCGCAGTGAGATTGCCTTAGCCGCCTGCTCGACATAAACCCCAATAACTACCCCCTCCCCATCCCCCCGCTCCCAGCAAAAAGTCCTGCCGCCTGTGCGCGTTTGTGTGATACAACGATATCGCATGCGCAGTAGTAAGTGTATTGACATTCTCTCTTTGAGTGCATATCGACAACATGCCCTTGACCCTTAACCGAAATAATTATGGGTACGCATTTTCGTTTGCTAAGGCCGATTCAGCCTACTCCCACCCAAGAGGCCCCCCCCCCCCCCCCCTCCGCCAGTCTAACTTCTTCCCTACCACTGTACTGTGGTTTCTGAAATCTTGCTTCATTCAACGAACGAAATCTAAAACCGTCCAAGAAACATGGATATAAATTGGTCTCAGCAAGTGGCATAGATCCTCATGAGTCGCGGGGTTTCATGAGGATCTATGCCTCTTGCAGTTGGATCGTGTTTCACTTTTTTCTCGGCAGTCAATGGGTAAAGTAACCAAAGTTTTTTATTTTTTATAATCTTGTGACCCTCGCTGTGAACATACTGCTGGTACAGTGTGCGATGTCAGCACATCTTAACATCTTGTGACCCTCGCTGTGAACATACTGCTGGTACAGTGTGCGATGTCAGCACATCTTAACATCTTGTGACCCTCGCTGTGAACATACTGCTGGTACAGTGTGCGATGTCAGCACATCTTAACATCTTGTGACCCTCGCTGTGAACATACTGCTGGTACAGTGTGCGATGTCAGCACATCTTAACATCTTGTGACCCTCGCTGTGAACATACTGCTGGTACAGTGTGCGATGTCAGCACATCTTAACATCTTGTGACCCTCGCTGTGAACATACTGCTGGTACAGTGTGCGATGTCAGCACATCTTAACATCTTGTGACCCTCGCTGTCAACATACTGCTGGTACAGTGTGCGATGTCAGCACATCTTAACATCTTGTGACCCTCGCTGTCAACATACTGCTGGTACAGTGTGCGATGTCAGCACATCTTAACATCTTGTGACCCTCGCTGTGAACATACTGCTGGTACAGTGTGCGATGTCAGCACATCTTAACATCTTGTGACCCTCGCTGTGAACATACTGCTGGTACAGTGTGCGATGTCAGCACATCTTAACATCTTGTGACCCTCGCTGTGAACATACTGCTGGTACAGTGTGCGATGTCAGCACATCTTAACATCTTGTGACCCTCGCTGTGAACATACTGCTGGTACAGTGTGCGATGTCAGCACATCTTAACATCTTGTGACCCTCGCTGTGAACATACTGCTGGTACAGTGTGCGATGTCAGCACATCTTAACATCTTGTGACCCTCGCTGTGAACATACTGCTGGTACAGTGTGCGATGTCAGCACATCTTAACATCTTGTGACCATCGCTGTGAACATACTGCTGGTACAGTGTGCGATGTCAGCACATCTTAACATCTTGTGACCCTCGCTGTGAACATACTGCTGGTACAGTGTGCGATGTCAGCACATCTTAACATCTTGTGACCCTCGCTGTGAACATACTGCTGGTACAGTGTGCGATGTCAGCACATCTTAACATCTTGTGACCCTCGCTGTGAACATACTGCTGGTACAGTGTGCGATGTCAGCACATCTTAACATCTTGTGACCCTCGCTGTGAACATACTGCTGGTACAGTGTGCGATGTCAGCACATCTTAACATCTTGTGACCCTCGCTGTGAACATACTGCTGGTACAGTGTGCGATGTCAGCACATCTTAACATCTTGTGACCCTCGCTGTGAACATACTGCTGGTACAGTGTGCGATGTCAGCACATCTTAACATCTTGTGACCCTCGCTGTGAACATACTGCTGGTACAGTGTGCGATGTCAGCACATCTTAACATCTTGTGACCCTCGCTGTGAACATACTGCTGGTACAGTGTGCGATGTCAGCACATCTTAACATCTTGTGACCCTCGCTGTGAACATACTGCTGGTACAGTGTGCGATGTCAGCACATCTTAACATCTTGTGACCCTCGCTGTGAACATACTGCTGGTACAGTGTGCGATGTCAGCACATCTTAACATCTTGTGACCCTCGCTGTGAACATACTGCTGGTACAGTGTGCGATGTCAGCACATCTTAACATCTTGTGACCCTCGCTGTGAACATACTGCTGGTACAGTGTGCGATGTCAGCACATCTTAACATCTTGTGACCATCGCTGTGAACATACTGCTGGTACAGTGTGCGATGTCAGCACATCTTAACATCTTGTGACCCTCGCTGTGAACATACTGCTGGTACAGTGTGCGATGTCAGCACATCTTAACATCTTGTGACCATCGCTGTGAACATACTGCTGGTACAGTGTGCGATGTCAGCACATCTTAACATCTTGTGACCCTCGCTGTGAACATACTGCTGGTACAGTGTGCGATGTCAGCACATCTTAACATCTTGTGACCCTCGCTGTGAACATACTGCTGGTACAGTGTGCGATGTCAGCACATCTTAACTTCTTGTGACCCTCGCTGTGAACATACTGCTGGTACAGTGTGCGATGTCAGCACATCTTAACATCTTGTGACCCTCGCTGTGAACATACTGCTGGTACAGTGTGCGATGTCAGCACATCTTAACATCTTGTGACCCTCGCTGTGAACATACTGCTGGTACAGTGTGCGATGTCAGCACATCTTAACATCTTGTGACCATCGCTGTGAACATACTGCTGGTACAGTGTGCGATGTCAGCACATCTTAACATCTTGTGACCCTCGCTGTGAACATACTACTGGTACAGTGTGCGATGTCAGCACATCTTAAACCATTATATCCTGAGGCTGATTAAAAAAAAAATTGCTTTTTGCCCTTTGAAGGCCACATTACAGATCAGGAGATGGATCAACCGTCTTAGTTCAAGGGTGGCGTCAGAATAGTTTGGTGCCTATGGCGCCAAGATAATCTGTCACCACCCTTGAACTGTCGTAGTAAATTTTATTTCAAGGAGTAGTTGTATGAGGATGAAAAGGGTTAAAGGCCCACTACCGCCGTAACTGTTTAAAGATACACTTCTGTAACAGATGGTTTCGGAACGCTACACGCAAGTCTAGTCGTGGTTCATTTACGCACAGGACAATCCAGTTCAGCGCACGTATGTCGTCTTATCAGGTAACCTGAGAATGACTTCACTCCGTTTTATAAATAAAACGCTTTCAGTACGAGAAACAGCTAAAAATATATTGCCACGCTAACGGCTGCGCAGGATAAATAAGTGTGATTACGCGTGTGCTTTTGCTGCGTGTCCAAACTTATGTTAAAAGTGCATCACGTGTGTCGACAAGGCATTACAAACACAAATGGTGCTGAGATTTTAGTTTTACGCGTAATGGTACTTGAAATTAACAGTCTGTTCTTTGTAGGGCCGGTAACACACCACACCCACTACACAACATCACTGCCGTTCGTTTTACAGTAAAACAGACACGACATCGATGACACTAGATGCAGATTTGTTGTTAGGACCGTTTTTGTGATCTTGGAGAAAACGTACACCGGTTGAATCGGGAATACAGTCCCTGGAATTACCGGCGCTTTCTTCTGCTATCATCTAATGCCATTAACCCCTTCACTGCCGAGAAAAGGTGAACACAATCCAACAGCAAGAGACATAGATCCTCATGAGCCCCCGCGACTGCGGGGGCTCATGAGGATCTATGCCTCTTGGAGAGGCCAATGTGTATCCACGTTTCCTGGACGGTTTTGGCTCGTGGTGGTTGAATGAACAAAGAATTCAGAAACCAAACTGTACGTACAGTGGCAGGGATGGGGTTAAAGTTTGCAGGCCCTCGCGACTGGTGACTACGGGGCGGGGCTTGTAAGCGCGCGTGGTGAGGTCTGTCATTGCGAATCTGGGCCCCAACATTATTGTCCCAACGCCAGCCACAGAGGTGCATGTGCCCCCTTAGTCACAGAGGTGCATGTGCCCCCTTAGTCACAGAGGTGCACGTGCTCCCTTAGTCACACAGGTTCATGTGCCCCCTTAGTCACAGAGGTTTATGTGCCCCCTTAGTCACAGAGGTTCATGTGCCCCCTTTGTCACAGAGACTCAAGGAAAGCAAGACCTCTGTCAGTGCGACACCATCCTCATTGCATTCTCAGACTAGGCAGACATCTGGGTTTGACCCGTTCAGTGTCGAGAAAACCACCAAAACGACGAACGTCACTCATCTGCAAGAGGTATTGATCCTCATGAGCCCCCGCATTTGCAGGAGCTCATGAGGATATATGCCCCATGCTGACACCAATTTGAATCAATGTTTCTAGGACATCTGGGACAAAAACGAAGAACACCACCCGACTGTAAGAGGTAGGCCTATAGATCCTCATGAGCCCCTACAGTTGTGGGGTTCATGAGGATCTATGCCTCTTGCTGACACCACTTTGAATGAATGTTTATAGGACAGCTAGTTGTGTGTGTGTGTGTGTGTGTGTGTGTGTGTGTGTGTGTGTGTGTGTGTGTGTGTGTGTTTTAGTGCTAAATGAACGAAGATCAGTTGCAGAAACACAATCTGCATCAACTGGCACTAAATGGGTTCAGTCTATGACTGTGGACACGCCCATTGTGGCAATAAATTATCCAATGAGAACGCCAGAAGTCAGCTGCGCTGTCTCCCCTCCCGTGATGAACAATCGACTGTACCTTCCGGCCCATTCTGAGAGCAGCGCCCGATCATATCTGCCGCACGTCGTCTTCATCAGCGGATTACCTGCACCATGTCCGAGCCAGTGGCCAAGCCCGACACTAAAGTCAAGTACACACAGGTGGGATTTTTCTTTGTTTAAAAGTGCACAGTGCATTTCGTCGTGAACATCCCAGCTAAGAATGAAACACGCTTAGAAAAGACGGTGACGGCACAATTTATAAACCCTCTGCGTGTCTGTAGCGGTTTTTGTCGCGATCAGTGATTCCTGAAGGAATCATCGCGACAAAAACCGCTACCGACACGCAAAGGGTGGTTGTGGATAGGCAAGTAGCTACTGACTGATAGAACATCGTGATCTCATGGGCATTGTAACCGTATCCTGCCGTTGCCGTTTGCCTTCTGCACAAGATAAGCGGCAAATTCTGTACACGTTTGTATAATTATCTGTTTTGAAAAAAAAAGGTTTTATAGGTTTAAATATGAATAACTTGTGTTGCAGGTGCTATGCCGTTTCTAAGCGTGTTTGTTTCTTCGTTAGAATGTTCTGTGCATTTCACACTCTTGGTAGTCACATTTCGGGTCTGGATTGTGCATTGTGTCGTCCCGTTGTTGAATGATTGATCCGCATGTGTCATTTTCGTTTCTCGCATTGTCGATGTCATGCATGCATGCACACACGCGTGTGTGTGTGCGCGTGTGTGTCTGTGTGCGTGCGTGCGTGCGTGCGTGCATGTCTGAATCTACGGCGGGCAAGTTCAGTTGTAATCTCGACTCGCATCTTGAGCCAGTCTCATTCAGCAAAAGGTATAGATTCCCGTGGATCCCCTGCTTATCTACAGATTCACGTGGATCCCCTGATTATCTATAGATTCACGTGAATCCCCTGATTATCTATAGATTCACGTGGATCCCCTGATTATCTATAGATTCACGTGAATCCCCTGATTATCTATAGATTCACGTGGATCCCCTGATTATCTATAGATTCACGTGGATCCCTGATTATACGGATTCACGAGGATCCCCTGCCACTCTTGCAGATTAACCCATTTAGCCTCGACTCACTACACCAGGAGATGGATCGACCATGACAATTCAAGGGTAGTGCCAGATTAGTTAAGAGTCATTAGGCGCCAAGTTCAGCTGGCACTAGCGCGTTGAATGATTATGGGTGATTTGTCTCCTGCAACTGGCACACAGCCGTTGGGTGACCCGGCCTTGGGGTTAAATGGGTTAACTCATGACTGTTTCTGACGATAGCTACGCGTCTTTTTAGCTGAACGCACAGTCAAGGGGTTAAAGGGGCCAGATATGGAGCCGGAGTCAGTAGCATGAGAGAGCGTAGTCCTGCGCCAGCCACTAAGCAAGGTGCTCCGCTACAGCGCCATAACACTCGCCCCGCTACAGCGGAGCACCTTGCTTAGTGGCTGGCGCAGGACTAAGCCGCTCACTCATGCAAATGACGGGCCCCACTTGATCAACGAAGACTTGTGGCATGTTTTTCATAGAATCGCACTGACATCTAAGTCTGATCTTCTTCGTGGGGTCATTTTAGTGTACGACCCTACGCCCCTTTTTCACTGACCCAGTGCGCAAACGGACATCATCGGGCCGACCTCGCTCCGATGGCCTTTGCGCACTGGGAAGGCGGCAACATCCTACAGTTGTGATGAGGTATCCATCACCGGCGTCTTGCTCTGAGCGCGTTGCGAATGATTGTATAATTTGAGGCGCTTGTCTCTGGAAGTGAGACAGAAGGGGCAGATCTGTGTGTGTGTGTGTGTGGGTGGGGGGGTGGGGAGTGGGGCGGGGGGGCTGGGGGGGGGGTGAGGGGTGGAGGAGGGGTCCAGGGGTTACCAAAGCCCCCCTCCCCCAGGCCAAGAATATATTAATATGCTGTATCAAAGTCCTTTGCTTGCAGTTTTGACCCTCGCCGCCTCCCACCCCCCCCCCCCCCCCCCCCCCCTGCCCCATCCTGGCCTCCCATGCGCACTCATCCTGTGCGCGTTCAGTCAAGTTATTTCTGCCATTGGGAAAAACCAGGTGTGGCATCTGTGGTCCGTACGTGTCGGAGTTTTGTTTCGAGCTAGAAAAGGAGATGGTGCTCTCACCCACCAGTAAACTGGGAAAGAACAACAACAAACCCACCATCATTGCCTCAGTAAGATCAGCACTGCACATAGAGGAGCATGCCAATCGGAGGGCCTCAGTCTTGTCACTGTTCAGCTGCAGCTTGTTCTGTGTGGTCAACGTCAGAACATCACTAACCTGCAAAGACTGCACCATGTGATCAACCTGTTCACGTGGGGAGCGTTTGTAAAATTCGGTGTCATCAGCATCTAAATCAGTGCCGATACGAAACAAAGTGACGCTCAATCATGAGACAGGAGCTGTGTATACAACGTAACAAGAACAGCCCCCAAAACCGGCCGCTGAGGAACGCCACAAAGCAGATTCACTCGTATCCTGTCAGTGCAGTGCATTGAATGTCAAACACATTATGCAGGCGATCAAGGCAAATGTCATGATCTGTAGAGCTGATTGGGCCGATGTCAGATGAAGCGGTTCTCCCTCTCTCTCTCTCTCTCCCTCTCTCTCTCTCTCCCTCCCTCTCTCTCTCTCTCTCTCTCTCTCTCTCTCTCTCTCTCTCTCTCTCTCTCTCTCTCACGATACCACATTTGTCCGGGCCTTTAATCCAATGTTTGAGCCGTAGCGGGGTCTGACCTAACTCTGATTTAGGTACTAAGTGTGTGTGCGTCTGTGTGTGTGTGTGTGTGTGTGTGTGTGTGTGTGCGAGCGCGCGCGCGCGTGTGTGTGTGTGTGTGTGTGTGTGTGTGTGTGTGTGTGTGTGTGTGTGTGTGTGAGTGAGTGAGTGTGTTAATGTGTTGATGTGTGTGTGCGTGTGTGTTTTTATGTTTTCACACACACACACACACACACACACACACACACACACACACACACACACACACACACACACACACACACACACACACACACACACGCTGCCGTGTAGTAGAGGTCAGCGCAGGGAACTTGTACGCACTGTGATTTTTTTTTTCCAGAACGGATGTACCAGTACTTTATTATCTTCAGAGAGGTCACCCCATTTCGCCCCGACGCGCTACACTATGAGATGGATCGACCATGATAATTCAAGGGTAGTGCCAGATTGCTTGGCGCCTGAAGGCGCCAATCTAATCTGGCACTACTCTTGAATTATCATGGATTATTCATCTCCTGCAGTCAGTGCTTATTCGTTATTGTGAATTTGAATTGCTCCTGTGTGGGATAAATACAGTTTTTGACCTGACCTCCAATATTTGGGACATGCGGCCTTGGGCTTAAATAGGTTAAGGCCCACTCCAGCTCAGGAGTAGTGGGCCCTTGTCCTCAATGTGTCAGGCGCTGATTTACTGTTCTTGTTTCTGCTGTCGTGTCCTTGTAACATACTGAGGGATACAGACATGACGGCTTTCTTCTCTCTCTCTCTCTCTCTCTCTCTCTCTCTCTCTCCCATGTATGGGTGTTTGTGTGAGCGGCGCGTGCGCGTGCGTGCGTGTGTGAATGTGTGTGTGATGAGTGTTATTATTTTTTTGTGTAGATAATGATGCTATTGGGTTTTGTATGTAAATATTTTTTTTTTTTTTAGTTTTCCCTTTTTTTATGCTGTAGATGTTAGCAACGGCAAGTTTGTAAAATGACGATTTGTTGTCTGTCAAAACATTTTACCGTTGAAAAATAAAGTTTCATCATCATCATCATCATCTCTCTCTCTCTCTCTCTCTCTCTCTCTCTCTCTCTCTCTCTCTCTCTCTCTCTCTCTCTCCCCCCCCCCCCCCGCCAACCTCCAACCCCATCCCTATCCCCGCCCCTCCCCCGCCCTTGTGCATGCACTCATAGATACTGTTTACTAATACGAGTGACTGCTGACTGCAACAAGGTGGTTAGCTCATTTCAATGCCCGCATCAATAGCTGCGAAAGTGTTGTATAGCGTTGCCGCCGGTACATGGGTTTAGCCATGATCGTATTTGTATACAGCGTGACTGAAATGAGTTAATGTCAATATGCGGTCTCTTTTGTCTTGTCCCGCATGGATTACGGCAATGCCCTTTTAGCTGGACTTCTCAGTCTCTCATTCAAAAATTGCTCCCGACCCGGATCTGCTCTGGGGGACTCGGGTGGGGTTAACTACTTTTTAGTTCCCAGGGTCACCCTGGTCAGCCCCACAGGGTGGGTTTTCCCCACTATTTTGGAGCATGTGTTTCTGTCTACCCTTGGTCCATTTACCTGTATTTTCTTTTTTTAAACTCTCCCTACTGTCTGCGCTGTTTGTAGCTCTAGATATTGGATGTGTGTTGCTGAATGGTCGTGGGTTTGTTTGGCGTATGAGATCGGCTGGCGACATAATTTACTATTCTAATTAGTTTGTTTTTTTCTTTTCACAAGCAGCGCAGGCACGTCCTGTCTTGTTGCTGTAGGGACGTTAAGCAATGTACAACCTAACCTCATTCAGAATTTGGGGAGCTGGGTAGTTCGGTGGAAACGGTGTTCGCCTCTCGACCGAAAGGTCCCGAGTTCGAATTCAGCTTGGGTGAAAATTTGTTAAGACCTCTGTTTGTGAGATAAGCCAACAACGAATGAAGAACAATGGAGAGGACAGTTACAAGCTCATTCAGTTGTTTCAAGCCAAGACTCGCGGGGTCAATATGTAGTCTGAATTCTCATCAGTGCGGCGAATCTACCCAGCGAAAGTCAATACCCAGCCGTATTATTCCACAAAGGCGTGAATCCACCAACCGTTATCTACTCTAATCTGCCAGCATTAATTAGGAAGTTGCTGACGTGGCACATCTCAAGAGCACGAGCAAGGATGTGTACTATCTCCCCTTTTATACACGCCCCCACCCGGGTCTGCCCTTTGGGACTTGGGTGGGGTTAACTACATTTTAGTTCCCAGGGTCACCCTGGTCAGCCCCACCGGGTGGGTTTTCCCCTCTATTCTGGGGCAGGCAAGGTATGTGGCAGATCCTGGAGCGACTAGGTTGTCCCCCAAAGTTCCTCAACATGATCGTCCAGCTCCACGAGGACCAGCAAGGCCAGGTCAGACTAAACAGTGACCTCTCGGAACCATTCCCCATTCGCAACGGCGTGAAGCAAGGCTGCGTGCTGGCACCGACCCTCTTCACCATCTTCTTCAGCATGATGTTGAAGCAGGCCACAGTGGACCTCGACGATGACGACGCAGTGTACATCAGGTATCGTCTCGATGGCAGCCTGTTCAACCTCAGACGACTGCAGGCCCACACGAAAACCCTAGACCAACTGATTCGTGAGCTGCTCTTTGCTGATGACGCTGCCCTCGTTGCACACACAGAGAGAGCCTTGCAGCGCATTACGTCCTGCTTCGCAGATGCCGCCCAGCTCTTTGGACTTGAGGTCAGTCTGAAAAAGACAGAGGTCCTTCATCAGCCAGCACCCAAGGAAGAGCATCGCCCTCCCCACATCACCATCGGCGACTCCGAACTGAAGTCTGTACACCAGTTTACCTACCTTGGCTGCATCATCACGTCAGACGCCAAGCTGGACAAGGAGCTGGACAACAGGCTGGCAAAAAGCGAACAGTGCTTTCGGGCGACTATTCAAGCGGGTGTGGCACAATCAACAGCTGAAAAAAGGCACCAAGATCAGCGTGTACAGAGCTGTCGTCCTCACCACCCTGATGTGCGGTTCCGAGTCCTGGGCCCTCTACCGCAGCCAACTACGACTTCTCGAACGCTTTCACCAGCGCTGCCTGCGTACCATCCTCAGCATTCACTGGAGTGACTGTCACCAACGTCGAGGTCCTTGAACAGGCGGAAACTGTGAGCATCGAGGCTTTGCTGCTGCGGACACAGCTTCGCTGGGCGGGGCACGTCTCCAGGATGGAGGATCATCGCCTACCCAAGATCACTCTGTTCGGCGAGCTCGCCACAGGACACCGAGACAGAGGGGCACCAAAGAAGAGATACAAAGACGGTCTCAAGAAGTCACTTAGTGCCTGCCAAATCGACCACCGCCAGTGGTCTTCGCTTGCTGCGGACCGTGACACCTGGCGCTCCACCATTCACAAGGCAGCCGTCTCCTTTGAGGACTCTCGCAGAGCTAACCTAAAGGACAAGCGGCTCAGAAGAAAAAACAGAGTTGTCGTAACTCAGAACCCTGACCAGACCTTCCCCTGCAGCCACTGCGGTCGAACCTGCCTGTCCCGGATTGGCCTCCGCAGCCACGAAAATGCCTGCAGATGACGTGGGCAAGCCCTATAGAATCTTCGTTCGCGAGGTCCAGCCAAGAGACACGCCCCCCACCCGGGTCTGCCCTTTGGGACTTGGGTGGGGTTAACTACATTTTAGTTCCCAGGGTCACCCTGGTCAGCCCCACCGGGTGGGTTTTCCCCTCTATTCTGGGGCATGTGTTTCTGTCTACCCTTGGTCCATTCACCTGTATTTTTCTTTTTTAATCTCTCCCTACTGTCTGCGCTGCGTCAGTGTAGCTCTTGATATTGGATGTGTGTTGCAAAATGGTCTTAGGTTTATTTAGCGTATTAGACCGGCTGGCGAAATACATTTAATATTCTGTTTAGTTGTTTGTTTTTTTCACAAGCAGTACAGGCACGTCCTGAGAAAGTCTTGTTGCTGTCGGGACGTTAAGCAATGTACAACCAAGCAACCAACCTTTTGTCCACTTTATACACAGATGACTGCAGCAGTGTGCATGACAACCGTCGCCTTATCAAGTTTTCAGAGGATGCTGCCCTACTTTGTTGTTTGGCTCCGAACAGGGTCAAGATTCTGTGCTAAATGAGTTTGTTGAGTGGTGTGATAGATCCTATCTTGAACTAAATGTTTCTAATTCGAGGGAGTTGACTGTAAACTTTAGACAAATTAGTCCTGTCCTGGTGCACACTGTGATTTTGGCCAAGAGGTTGAACTAGTTAGCCAGTTTAACTCATTGTACCCCAACACCGAAATCCCCAAATTTTGCCGTTGTCTTCTTAGGACTGCACTCTAGTGCAGGACACAGATCGACCATGATAGTTCAAGGGTGATGCCAGAATAGCTTGGCGCCCATAGGCGCCAAGCTATTCTGGCATCACCCTTGAACTATCATGGTCGATCCTTATCTTGCTGTGGTGTGTCTGGGGTAGAATGAGTTAAATACCCTGGTACAATCTTTGTCGGAAAGCTCAGATGGCATGAAAACAGAGGAGAGTTTTTATTCGTCCCTCATTGTTTTGTTCTTTAGAACGAAGAGTTCTAAACGTCTTCGGGCCAATGACAGCCGCAGTGGGCCCGCACACAGTCGTGCTTTGCTACACAGTCGTGCGTGGGTCCACTGCGGCCGTGGTGGGCCCGAGGACCTTTGCTTACTGGGTTATCAGTATAGGTGTACTCAGCTGTCTGAAATCTAGCCGGTGTGTGTGTTGTGGGGTGGGGGGGGGGGAGGGGGGAGGGGGGAGGGGGAGGGCGTGGCGAGTGCTGGTTGAGTAAATTGTAAATTGTACCAGGAATGATCTTCACTTTCTTTTACTTTTGTAAACAAAAACAGTGATAATACTTTATGAAATTCTAATTTAATGCCGTATTAATTGAATTATGATGGTCGATCCATCTCCTGATGCAGTGGGTCGGGGTCAGGTGGGCTGATAAATCAGGAGTACTTATCTGCTTCGCTTGGCACTTGTCAACGCCAGCTGCTTGAGGTAAATAATCCTGCTGGTTTAAGTGTAGTGCCGGAGAGTTGGAGGTACTACCCGTAAGCCATAATGATCCATCTGCCAGAGGGGGTGCTGGAGAGGAAAGTTGTAAGGCAAACGACATGTTGACCCTTTGATTGGTTGGTTTCGGGTTTAACGTCCACAGCACCGAGGTGATCATGGACGGCCCTGACGGGCAGGTTATGGGGGACAGGGAAATCTATTGCCTATGGAATACGACCTGAACACTGATCAATTCAGGCGCACTCCAACTCTGCCACTTTGATTTACCAGTACCTTTCAACGGACATGCTATTGAACAAATCCGTTTTTCCCTCTGGATTGTGAGTCCAGCTACCGGGGCCGGGAGGGGATTCGAACCCACGACCCGGCGATTCCCTTCGCTCTCCTGCTCCGACGTTATAACCGCTTGAGCTATTTCGGCCTCTCTGGCTGTCGGTCGCGCTTTATGTCCTGTCGGAATCACCCGTTGTACGCGCGGCCACTGGTACTGTAAACAGCGAGAGAGTTAAAACTTGAAGAGAAAGAGTCAATGTGTTTTTTTCCACTTGTGGACTGGGAAAGTAGGACACAATACAGTTTTATGTGTCCTGAAATTAATCCACTTATCTGTCCCCGCCGACAAGCCGGGACGAACCAGAACAAACCAGCCCATGTCATGATACCAGGGTTTTAGGTCAGGCTAGTTCAGTTCAGCCAAGATGGGATCTGTGCGACGGGAAAGGCCCATACGCGCTCCACCCCACCCGTCAGAAGTCTTCCCAGAGTTCCTTTCAATATCGTGCCAATATTACTTCAGTTTACAATGGCTTGCTCACGTCCTTTCAAAGTCTGCCCAACGCCCGCCGACTTTCTCAACACCTCTGCTCCGGAGGCGATCAACTGTGTGGTGCCCTTGGCTCTGTTACTGGAAATGCTTTTATAGGTTTCTCACCACGTCTGATCTGCCCGTCCGTAGTCCCAGTGTGATTCTGTCTTGCAAGCGAGGGTGTCCGCTCTGTCATCGCCCTGTCCTGGTCGTGCTGTGTTCGCCATCTTGTTTGTTTGTAACCGTGCTGGTAGAGAAAGACCCTCGGGTCGAAGACGGCCGCAGTAGGCCCGCGCGCGCGGGCCTCACTGCGGCCGACGTCGGCCCGTAGACTCTTTGTTTCCCGGGCTGTCGGTTTTAACTTGCATGTGTGCACATAATTGCTTTATGACGCGCACTGTACTGACTGGCAGTGGATGTGAACTAATTGTACTTTCCGCAGACTAGAGACACGCTGAGACTGAGACTAGTACCATCAATTCTACATATTATCTACACACGCAGACGCGCCCAAGTGTGTGGGTATTGTGTATGGCACGCACTAAACAAACTGATAATGATTTGGCCAAGAGGACAGCGTCATTTGCCCTGAACTGGGTCATGCACTTCCAAATAAAAGTTACGGCCGCAATTCGGGAGGTGTCATCTATCATAATAATAATAATAATTACGGTATTTATAATGCGCTTATCTTATAATAATTATAACTCTAAGAGCGCACTCACAACTCGCGCACGTATGCGCACGCTTTAGACAATGACTCACGTACCACAAATAGTGAAATTCATTACGACGGTCAGCTTGGGGTGGGGAGGGTGGTAATATAGTGCTAAAACTGTTGAAAGAGGTGAGTTTTGAGGGCGGACTGGAAGGAGGAGAGAGAGTGTTTCCGACGGAGAGAGAGTGGGAGAGTGTTCCAGGTGGATGGACCGTAGACGGAGAAGGAGCGGGGGCCGAAAGTGTTGAGTTTGGTTAGAGGAATGTGGAGGCGGAGAGGGTCGGAGGCAGAGCGGAGGGAGCGGGAAGGTGTGTAGGGATGAAGTAAGTTGAAGAGATAGGCAGCAGCGCAGTTGTTCAGGGATTTGTAGCAGAGAGACAGAATTTTGTATTGGATGCGTTGGGTGATGGGGAGCCAGTGAAGGAGTTTGAGCAGGGGAGTGATGTGGTCTGATTTTTTCTTTCTGTGGACGAGGCGGGCAGCGTTGTTCTGGACGCGTTGGAGAGTGAAAGTGGTGGAGTGAGGGAGGCCGGAAAGGAGAGAGTTGCAGTATTCGATGCGAGATAAGATGAGAGAGACAGCAAGTTTGGTGGCAGCTTCGGTAGTGAGGTATTTTCTGATCTGACTGATGCGGCCGAGGTGGAAATAGCATGCCTGGGCCGTGGCGGAGACGAAGCTGGTCATGGACAGAGAGGAATCGAGGATAACGCCGAGGTTCTTGGCCGAGTCAGAGAGGGAGATGGGGGTGCTATCGAGTTGAAGGTGGAGAGAAGGAGGGAGCTGGGAGAGTTTCTGGCGAGTGCCTACCAGCATGGTTTTGTCGTCGTTCAGTTTAAGCTTGTTTGCTGTCATTCAGTTTTTCACGTCTTCGTAGCAGGCAGCCGTGCGAGTCAGTAGTGACTGAGTGTTGTCGAGTTTGCCTTTGTCTAGCAGTTGTGAGTCGTCAGCGTAGAGGTGGTGGTGCATGCGATGAGACTGGATGATGTTGGACAGAGGAGAGGTGTAGAGTGTGAAAAAGACCGGGCCCAGGACGGACCCCTGTGGAACTCCGCAGGAGAGCGTGACTGGGTTGGAAGAGACGCCGCTGATGGTGACGGACTGCTGTCTGTCGGAGAGGTAGGAGCGAAACCAGGAGTGAGCAGAGTCAGTGATGCCGAAGGAGTGGTGGAGTCGGTGGAGGAGGATAGAGTGGTCTATAGTGTCAAAGGTGGCAGAGAGATCGAGTAGTGTAAGAAGGGACCTTTTTACCACCTGCAGGAGATTGATCGACCATGATAATTCAAGTGTAGTGCCGGATTAGGTTGGCGCCGCCAGGCGCCATGCTAATCCGGCATTCCCCTTGAATTATCACGGTCGGTGGTGGCGACAAGCTAATCCGGCACTATCCTTAAAGTATCATGGTCGATCCATCTCCTGCTGTAGGGGGTTGGGGCAAAAAGGGTTAATTTACCACACATCGTCCCCTATCATTGTCAGAATTATCGCCTGGTGGCTGCACGCACGCTGAGATTTAACTAAGAAAGGTCACATGCTGACCCATTTAAACTGTAATACAGTCCCCGCCCGGGTCTGCCCTGGGGGACTTGGGGTGGGGTTAGGTATTTTTTAGTTCCCAGGGTCACCCTGGTCAGCCCCACAGGGTGGGTTTTCTCTTTATTCTGGGGCATGTGTTTCTGTCTACCCTTTGTCCATTCACCTGTGTTTGCCTTTTTAAAACTCTCCCTACTGTCTGCACTGCCTGTAGCTCTTGATATTGGACCCCACCCGGGTCTGCCCTGGGGGACTTGGGTGGGGTTAGGTATTTTTTAGTTCCCAGGGTCACCCTGGTCAGCCCCACAGGGTGGGTTTTTCTCACTATTCTGGGGCATGTGTTTCTGTCTACCCTTTGTCCATTCACCTGTATTTGCCTTTTTAAAACTCTCCCTACTGTCTGCACTGCCTGTAGCTCTTGATATTGGATGTGTGTTGCTAAATGGTCTTAGCTTTATTTAGGCCCCATGTGTTAGGTTTATTTAACGTATTTGACCGGCTGGCGACATACATTCAATGTTCTGTTTTGGTTTTTTTTCACAAGCAGTGCAGGCACGTCCTGAGAAAGCCTTGTTGCTGTCGGGACGTTAAGCAATGTACAATCTTGATATTGGATGTGTGTTGCTAAATGGTCTTAGCTTTATTTAGGCCCCATGTGTTAGGTTTATTTAACGTATTTGACCGGCTGGCGACATACATTCAATGTTCTGTTTTTTTTTTTTTTCCACAAGCAGTGCAGGCACGTCCTGAGAAAGCCTTGTTGCTGTCGGGACGTTAAGCAATGTACAATCAATCAATCATGTAATACAGTGTAACCTGTCTGGGGCAGTCGTCTTCTTTTTTTGCAAGCCAAAGAGTGGTCTTAAGGCTTCCTCAGACGGAGAAACGAAACGATACATTTCGTCGAAATGTCCGCATTTCAGACATTTCTCCAACATTTCACCGTGTCACGAAATGCGAAACGACACATTTCACAAAATAGAACCTGTCTCTATTTTGCGAAACATTTCGCCGAAACATTGCCCAATCTACCGTTGCCCAATCAGCGTCGTCCGCTGCCAATCTGACGTCATTCAAGCCCAAACACTGAAGGTCACATTACATAGTCAAATTTGACCAGTTCAGGCAGTGCAAGGCCCGGTGTTTTTAAAAATCATTTTTGCCTTGTTTGAAAATTTGTAGTAGGGCTGAGTGTTGAAATTTGCTGGAAATTTCTGGTTAGATGAGAGGAGACATGTTTGGTGCTTTTATTCATACCATCCTGAGCTTATTCAGTAGAGAAGTGTGGACCTATGTTGAGTTGCCGTTGACGTAGTGATTTGAGGGGCACACTGATTTCAGCTGTGCTTGGGTGTGGGGTTGGTAAGGAATCAGGTTCATAGCCAAGAAATGAGACCGTCAATGTGCTGTTTTTATTGTTATTTTGTGCATGGCAAATGTGCAGCTGGTGGGCGGTAGTGGTTTTTAGGGGATTGAAATATTAGGGGACGCCTGGGACTGACTATGGCTAAGAGACTGGACAGTACGGAAACGCGACTGTGTACCGTGGCCTGAAGATAGCAACGGTAAAGCGATGCCGTTGAGTCAGGTCTATTATGGCTAGAATTGCGTGATGTGACGCACGATTCCGTAAGATTTAACTTAAAGCGGAGAAATCATTTTCGAAATGGAATCTATCAAGTATCATCACTAAAGTACCACCAGAATATGATTTTAGGCCGTCAGTTTTCTGAACCCCACTTTCATCGGCTGCTCTGCTAATCCGCCTACAATATGGCGGCTATCGCTTCGAGACCGCGGCATCCTCGATTCACTTGAACAAGCCCTGTTTACGCATTCAAAAGCGCTAACGTTTATTCGATATGGTCGTAATTTTACTTTAATTGTGTAAGTGAAGGCACACATGTCTTATATGTTTAGTTTTTAAACGTCAATAGTCAGAAATATGACCCGATATGCACCGATACAAACCAGAGCAGGTGTCAGTGAAGAGTTACTTCCCCTGTACCAATCGAAATGACTTTTCACCGCGTTTCTGCGTGTGCGGAGGAGGCATTAAATGTTTCGTTTCTTATGCATTTCGTTTCTCCGTGTAGGGAAGCCTTTAGGGACAGGCGCTCTGTCAAGAGAAGTCCGATGAGGCGAAAGAGAAGCGTCCCCTGTCATTAAAGACCATCTTTCAGACGACTGCAACCAGCTAAATAATTATATAACAGTCTTTAACGACAGGTGGTCTCTCATAGAGGTGCGTTAAAACGGGTTCAGGCACTACCGTTGACTTAACTTGATCGACCCATCTTCTAAAGCTGATGCAAAGTGCATATTTATTTCCAGACATCTTTCGGCCTCAGGACTGAAAGGGTTAACCCACTTAGCCCGCCCCCCCCAACGCCCTCCCCCCCCCCCCCCCTCGCCGTGAGATGGCCTTAGTTGCCTGCTCGGCGGATCGACCATGATAACTCAAGGGTAGTGCCAGATTAGCCGTGGCGCCATCATCGACCATGATAATTCAAAGGTAGTGCCAGATTAGCTTGGCGCCTGATGGCGCCAAGCTAATCTGGCACTGCCCTTGAATTATCATGGTCGATCCGTCTCCAGCAACTGCTACCTAGTCGTGAGGTGACATCTTTCAACATATGGGAAATGTGGCTGAGGGGGTTAGATGGGTTGACCCCTTCCCTGCGAGTTGACGCACATTGTGTTTTTACAGTCTTCCTTCAATCAGCGCCAGAGGACCAGCCATCCCAGGGAGGTGGATTCATTGAGGTGTCAGCAAGTCTTAGCTCATTCGCGGCCAGCATAAGCCGCGCGTCTGGATGCGGCTGGCTGCAAATGAGTTAAGGTCTAATGCGCCCTGGCAACTGTAGGTGTTAATGAGGATCTATGTCTCGTTCAGCTGGATTGTGTTCACCTGATCCTGGAAGTCAAAGGGTCAACTATGCGTGCACTATTAAGCTGGGCCTAGTCCTACTTAACAGCCCGCAGTTAGTTTCGCAGCGTTTATAAAGACGTACACTATTTTGGTTACCGTCATTCTGTAGATTACAGACAAGCACTGAGTCAGCATACACACGCACACGCACACGCACACACACACACACAAATACATACACACACACAAATACACACACACACATATACACACACACACATATACACACACCATCACACACACACACACACACACACACATACACACACACCATCACACACACACACACACACGCACACCATCACACACACACACACACACACACACTCACACACACACTCACACACACACTCGCACACACACTCACACACACACACACACACACACACACAGGCACGCACGCACACGCACGCACGCACGCACGCACGCACGCACACACGCACGCACACACACACACACACACACACAAATACACACAAAGCAAGACAATCCTGCCAGTAAATGCCCCACTCACCCCCCTTTTTAGTTTCCAGGGTGAGCCTAGTCAGGGTGTCTCTTTTCCCTCTATTTTTTCTGGGGCATATGTTTCTGTCTACCCTTGGTTCATTCACCTTTATTTTCCTTTCTTAAACTCTCCCTACTGTCTGCGCTGTCTGTGGCTCTTGATATTGGTTGTGTGTTGCTAAATGGTCTGTTGCACTAGAGAGATGATGAGTTATGTGTTTGGGGTTAATGCATCTTTTAAAGATATCATTCACCCGTACATAGTTGTAATTCTAATGATTTTTACTTTTTGCGTGTAAACTAGGGTACGATAAAATTAGCATGTCTTAGCTGCGACATACATTTAATATTCTGCGCAGTTCTTTTTCCCCACAAGAACCGCAAGGCACGTCCTGAGAAAGTCTTGTTGCTGTCGGGACGTTAAGCAAAGTACAACCAACCAACCTGACAGTAAATAAAAGGCGTTGAAGTAAATGAAATGCTTTTAAACTGTTTACAACTGTTTATGTCTTTCAGATTTTTATCAACAACGAATGGCGAGACTCGGTAAGTGGAAAGACGTTCCCGGTCCTCAACCCCGCTACGGAACACGTCATCTGTAATGTACAGGAAGCTGACAAGGTAAGGAACTCCATCCACCAGCAAGCACCAGCAACCCACACGAGCCTTGCAAGCAGCAATTAAACCTTTCGCTTGTGAGATACAGAGAACAATCCACTTGCAAAAGGCATCCATCCTCATGCGCCCCCACAGTTGCTGGAGCGCATGAGGATCTATGCCACTTGCTAACCCCACTTTGTAATCATGTTACTTGGATGCGCATTTGACTTTGCTTTAAGAAAAACAACTGCGTGTAGTAGAAGGGAAGGGGTTAACGACAGTTAAATGTGGAAGCAATAAAAACCACACCACGTGACTCGGGTTCATTTGCTGTGACGTCTGAAGCTTGCTGTAAGTGGTTTGCAGTGATGTACGTAGGCAGATCGTTGTGCATGAGGAGCTCTGAAATAGTCAGCTGATATCCCACATGTGTTATGTCTGACCTTGCCATGAGCGAAGTCGGGTCAGTGTAAATTCATGCGCGGATCAGTTACCTTCCCGGAGGGGGGGAGGGGGGGGGAGAGGAGGGGAGGGGGAAGTGGCGTCCCATTTGTTTGTTTGGGGCCTTCAGCCTGACACAAAAGACCCCCGGTACCAGACTGACTTTGTCCTTACTTTCCTAGTGTCAGAAAATGCAAAAAAGGGGCCAGGCGAGTGTGAGGACCTGTTACATCTTATCCTCGAAAACCCCAAAAACTAGAAAAGCAGAAGGGAAAAGGTGGGAGGAGAGCGGGAGAAAAGCGTCTGTGTTTGTGACCTCAACTCATACTTCTGCCTGATACATTTACAGGAGGACTGCGCGCGGGAGGAGGGCGGAGGTTCCAAACTCCAAAAGAGGGACTTTAAAATAGCATTTTAAGGTATTGGCGCATGGGAGGATTCCGGAACCCCGGGCCGACAGCCCCTCCCGCAGATCCGCCCTTGAAATTGAACACAAACTCGAGCATGCTGCTTGCAAGGGCTTACGTTCGTTTGTTGTGTGGGTGGGGTCTGGGTGCGGTGGGGGTGGGGTGGGGTGGGGTCATGGGGCAGCTCATATAACTTGCACCGGTCACCTGAGGAAACTTGCATCCGCGTATGTCCGTGCAAGGTGCTCGCGTTAATAGTTGTCAACTGACATAACTTGAAATTGCTGATTAAAAAGACTGTCGTGCAGGATGCCTGCAAATCTGCCTGAGGTCATTTTGTTTTCTCGGTGTCCAGGTTTGAAGTGCACGCATCCCAAAATAATTTGTCCTTGCGGTTTAACTCATTGGGCCCCACGGCCGCATTCCCCAAAGTTTGGAGGTGTCACCTAACGACTACGTACCACTAGTTGTAGGACTAAATGAATCGACCATGATAATTCAAGGGTAGTGCCAGATTAGCTTGGCGCCTGATGGCGCCAAGCTAATCTGGCACTACCCTTGAATTATCATGGTCGACCTATCTCCTTCTGGGCTAGGCGTGTTTAAAAACTCCGATGTCTACGTGGGACGAGGTGCGGCTGGCTGACATATATGGCTGTTTGCAGCGCATGCGCACGGCTGACCTGCAAGTCACGTGATGTTTTGGGGGCCAATCAAGCCTCGTACTAGAAACTCTGACATGCGACAAATTATGTGTCAACCTCGACAGTTTAGGGGTGGTGCCAGAATAGCTCAGGGCTGAGTCCCTAGTGTGACATTTCCATTTTCAGGCCGACGTGGATGCGGCAGTGGCGGCAGCCCGAGCAGCTTTTGCCTTCGGGTCGCCATGGCGAACTATGGACGCCTCCAAGAGGGGACAACTCCTCAACAAATTAGCCGACCTGATCGACAGGGATGTGGAGTACATTTCGGTAAACTAACGCATTTCATCCCACGGCCGCATTTTTATTAATTTTGAAGGAGTTACCTGACTACTATGTACCAGTTGCAGGAGATGGATCGACCATAAAATTTCAAGGGTAGTACCAGATTAGCTTGGCGCATTCAGGCGCCAAGCTAATCTGGCACTACCCTTGAATTATTATGGTCAATCCATCTCCTGTTGTAGTGCGTCAGGGCTAAATTGGTGAACTGGCCCGTGTGTGTGTGCGTGTGCGTGTGCGTGTGTGTGTGTGTGTGTGTGTGTGCGTGCGTGCGTGCGTGTGTGTGTGTGAGTGTGTTGTGGCGGGAATCATTTGATGTGCCCATGCAGCAGTCTGTATGGAGCGACCACCCTATGAGAGGTCACCTGTCGTTAAAGACCATCAGTTGGTTTTAGCCACCTGAATGCTGGTGTTTAATAACAGGTGGCACTTCTTGCCCTCGTGACACTCAGCAAGACTTCTCCTGACAGAGCACCTGTCTGCTATGACCACTGTTTCTTGATAGAGCACCTGTCTTTTTCAGACTTTTTTCTTGCACAGAAAGAAAAGATGGTCTTATAGGACCGAAGTCGGATGCAGTGGGCCCGCGCACGGTCGTGTTAGTGTAATCCACAGTCGTGCGCACAACCCAACACACAGTGTGATAACAGCGCCTTACGGGTGCAGTCAAACCCACTAAACTCACTCCTTTCTTTACAGAACCTTGAGACGCTGGACAACGGAAAGCCGTTTGCTGAAGCTGTGTTTGACGTACGGTTCGCAGTCAGTGTTATCCGCTACTTCGCCGGCTGGTCCGACAAGATACACGGAAAGACTATCCCCGTGGGTACGTAGACTTCATCACGCAATAGGCTGGTCGGACAAGATACATGGAAAGACTATCCCCGTGGTTATTTAGACTTCATCACGCACTAGGCCGGTCCGACACGGAAAGACTATGCCCGTGGGTACGTGGACTTCATCACGCAATAGTCCGGCTCCGAGTTCCCGAGCAGCGCGAGAACGCTCTCTAGATTACGCGACTGTGAGCCGAGACAAGACTTAGTGTGCCACAAAATGTGGGCAACTCGGCTAGCCGCTACTATTTTGCTGTCAATCATATACAACCTGCGAGAAATCTAAGGTCATATTGACAAACAACTGTCGACAATTGCTTCCGGGTTGTTACAATACAACCTTTAACCTTTTTTATTTTTGAGAAAATAAAACTAAAGAAAACGATCTCTCAACATTCATTTAAACTATTATGGCGATGAAGCCAGTCACGGTGGCTTCCGAAAATGTTTCAGTAGCTAGTGTAATTATTTAACTATGTTTTACCAACAGTAGATGCATTGTTATTCAAGTACACTATGCTCATATAGGACGATTTCACGGAAATAATTTAATTTGTTTATGTAAAGTTGTCCTGCTCGCATTGCCGATCGTCCATATTGACGCGCTGTCTTGCCCACAGCTCACTGCGCTTTCTCGCCTCTCGCGCAAAAGATCGGGCTAGTTTGGCGGAACTCGAGACTTCGGTATTTAGACGCCGGTAACTTTACTGCCTGTTACTTGAGCGTAGTCCAGTTGTGCTCCAGTGACAGACTCTGAGCTGTTCCTAGTCTCGTCTGAGGTTGGAGGTACCGACAACCCCAGTGCGCAAAGGCCATCGGGCCGACGTCGGGCCGATGGTCTTTTGCGCATCTGGACGGTTGCCGCCTTGACGTGGCTGTCTGGTGAGTGGCTTGGGGCCACTGAGCTGCTCTCCTGATTGTCAACTCTCACCAGCTGCTCTCCTGATTGTCAACTCTCACCTGCCGCACGCTGTGTTACAGATGGCGACTTCTTCACCTACACGCGCCACGAGCCGGTGGGAGTGTGTGGCCAGATCATCCCGGTACGTTCATCCTTTAACCCGTTCAGGGCCGAGAAATTATGAAGACCGCCCAGCTGCGAGAGGTGTAGATTCTTATATGCCCCCTGCATTTGCGGGAGCTAATGAGGATTTTGCTGACAGTACTTTGGGTCCACGTTCCTGGGTCATCTTGCGTTTTTTGGGTCTTGAAATAAGGAATTTGGAGATTGCGAAAACACAGTCCGCGTCAGCTAGCACTGAACGGGTTAAGTCCTGACGGAATACCTCAAAACATGGATCAAATATAGTTCAAAGGTGGTGCCGGAGTCGTTTGCCGCCTTGAGACACCACCTTTGAACTGTCATGCATGCGTGAAAGCTGGCTGCTGTAATACTTTTGAAATATTGGAATTCTCCATTTTCAGAAATGCCTGACATGTGAAATTTGAAAAGGATTAAACAATTTTTTTTTATTGTTTACACGTGCAGTTTGTCTTCCTAGGTGACAGGAATTTGCTTCAGTTACTGCCCACATTGTTCAGATTTCACAAAGTTGTTCCTATTTGCCCCAAATTCATCCATAAGGGAGGCGGCTCCAACCTCCCGAAAAGTGACGTTGAGAGTTTGACGAACAATACACGTGCATGTCATCATGTCAGTCGTTACCATAACATGCTCAAAAGGCTATCGGGCCCACGTCAGCCCGATGTCCTTTGCGCACTGGGACTGCAACGTGTGCCATTCTGTTTGCCAGTGGAACTACCCGATCCTGATGGCCGCGTGGAAGCTGGCCCCGGCCCTGGCGTGTGGCAACACCGTGGTGCTGAAACCCGCGGAGCAAACCCCCCTCACCGCTCTCTACTGCGCGGCGCTCATCCAAGAGGTGCGTCCAGCATGTAACCCTTTTAACCCATATCATACTGAGGCTAAAAGCTTCAAATTTGTACACTGCCATATGCAAGTTACATTATAGTACTTACAGATAAGGATATAAACCAGTGGCTTTAGTTCAAGGGTGGTGCCAGAATAGCATGGCGCCTAGAGGCTCCAAGCTATTCTGGCACTACCCTTGAACTATTTTAGTCAAACTTATTTCACACATTGGTGTATTCCGAATGATAAGGGTTAATATTTCGGGTCACTCATACCCTTTGTCAAAATAGACAAACAAACAGAGAAATCAGCCGCTACTTATCTTCTTTCGTAGAAGGGATGTGGCAACTGAAGGAGGTGACGTAAAAGAAAGGAAAAGGGAGAAGAAAAGTGCGGAAAAAGTAAAAATGACGTCAACGAAAAAACTCATAAGAGAGAGACTTCGAGAGAAACAGAACACGAGAGACAAGAGTGTGTGTAAGCGCGCGCAGGAGCGAGCAAAAGTGAAAGCGTGTGTGTGAGGTCAGAGAGAGAGAGAGAGAGAGAGAGAGAGAGAGAGAGAGAGAGAGAGAGAGAGAGAGAGAGAGAGAGAGAGAGAGAGAGAGAGAGAGAGAGAGAGAGAGAGAGAGAGAGAGAGAGAGAGAGAGAGAGAGAGAGAGAGAGAGAGAGAGAGAGAGAGAGAGAGAGAGAGAGAGAGAGAGAGAGAGAGAGAGAGAGAGAGAGAGAGAGAGACACAGACAGACAGACAGGCAGGCAGGCAGGCAGGCAGGCAGACAGGCAGACAGACAGACAGACAGACAGACAGACAGACACCTTGGGCACGAAGTAGGCTGAGTGTCTAATACACAAAGCCTGCTAAGACCTTGGGCACGAAGTAGGCTGAGTGTCTAATACACAAAGCCTGCTAAACACCAACCCGAAGGCAAACTTATATCACCTTCAAGTTGAGGACTACCTCTTGGAAAAACGGGAGGACCCCGGGGAAAAAAAACGCCAGCATTTAGCTCGGTACACAACAAGTAAGAAGTCATTGAAACAAAGCAAATAATCAATTCAGTAAGAGAATATCGGTATAAGTGGAGAGTAAGTAGTTGTGAAACTAAGCGTGTTTCTTTATCGTTCGGTACTTCTTTGCATTTTACACGCTTGGCAGTAACCTTTGTGGTCTGGATTGGCTTAGGGCTTAACACCTTAGCTGCCAAGAAAAAATGAACACGATCCAGCGGCAAGAGATATAGATCCTCATGAGCCCCCGCGACTGCGGGGGCTCTTGAGGATCTATGTTTCTTGCTGAGACCAGTTTGTATCTATGTTTCCTGGACGGGTTTCGGCTTTTGGTCGTTGAGTGAACACAGATTTCAGATACAACAGTTACAGTCTTTCGTCCACCATAAAAGTGATTTCAGAGACGGGGCACTGAACGCAGTTGTTGCCCAGCTACATTCAAACCTGCGTCCCTTCGGACAAAAGTTGGAAGCCCCTCCACCAACACAGCTACCCCGCTCCACAATCACAGTGACTAGAACCTGTGTGCTGCTATGTGATTTTGGACCTTGCGGCTTGAAGCAAAAGCACAGACCAGCACACATTTAATAGCTCTCTTTTATATGCACTCTTGCAGCGTTTTTAAAAAGAAAATTCTTGAAGGTTAGTAACTGTTGTGAATGTAGGAAGGGCTGCAACTCGACTTGGCCATTCAGTCAAGTGGAGAAGAGTTGCTTCTCTAGCCTCAACAGTTTAATGAACTTTGCGCATTGGACTTGTCCTTTCGAAGTTTGTTTCTTTCATGAGTGTTTGAATATAGAGTGTAAAACACAAACAGAAACCTGTCCCGTAGTGAAATTCGAGTTACTTTAGATGGTTGGATCTGTGTCTAGCTAGGCGACTCGTATGTCTTCCTCCGAACATTTCACCAGCCTGGCCACAGATCGGGTCCTTAGGATGTGGCCATGTATGGAGGTACAATGTCTCTCACCCAACACTGGTTGTCTCACTCGATTGCTGCGCTGATAGTGAAGCAACACCACGCTGATAAGCAACACCAAGCTGATAAGCAACACCAAGCTGATAAGCAACATCACGCTGATAAGCGCAGCAATCAAGGGGGGACAACCAGTGTGCTCTCGCCCAACAACCACTTTGTGCACCTGTGTCCTTTACACGTCTAACTACTTTGTTCCAGGCTGGTTTCCCCCCGGGTGTGGTAAACATTGTCCCTGGCTTCGGCCCCACGGCTGGAGCGGCCATTACCGAACACATGGAGGTGGACAAGGTGAACTTCACGGGGTCCACAGAGGTAAAGCAGTCGTCAGGTATTCTCTCCTGGTTTTACATCTATGCACTGCGGGTCTCGGCCTCCTGCTGGTCGTGTTTAGATCTGTGACCAGCAAACCAGTGACGTCACAGCCTGGTCACTTCCGCGCTTAACCGAATTAGCCGCGACGCACTACAGCGCAGGAGTTGGATCGACCATGATAATTCAAGGGTAGTGCCAGATTAGCTGGGTTCTCAGACGTGACCCACCTTGGTACTTTTTACTACTACCCGTGTTTGAGGTGAGCAGTGACACAACGATCATCCCGTGCTGGTGGTGGCTGCAGCACAAACCCAATGCGCAGAAGGCCATCGGGCCGACGTCGGCCGCCGTTGGCCCGCGCACGGCAGTGCGCGGGCCAACGGCGGCCGATGTCGGCCCGATGGCCTTTGCGCACAGGGAATCTACATACGGGAGGTTGACGCCTGAGGGTAAATTTGCATTGTACATATTCGCCCCAGATCGATTTTCATCTCGATTTTCATCTCGATGTGCAGAAGATATCACTTAAGCCGGACTGCTTACAAGACAGTGTTTACTGTACTTTTATACATTACTAGTATACAGTGTTTACTGTACTTTTATACATTACTAGTATACAGTGTTTACTGTACTTTTATACATTACTAGTATACAGTGTTTACTGTACTTTTATACATTACTAGTATACAGTGTTTACTGTACTTTTATACATTACTAGTATACAATGTTTACTGTACTTTTATACATTACTAGCATACAGTAATTGCTGTATGAGAGCTTTTTTGTTGACCGACGTCATGCTTGGTTTGGACAGGTGGGGAAACTGATCATGCAGGCAGCGGGGCGCAGCAATCTGAAGAGGGTTTCCCTAGAGCTCGGTGGAAAGTCGCCGCTCATCATTTTTGCCGATGCTGATCGTAAGCCGCAGTGACTCATTAATTAATTAATTTCAGGCATACATGAGGACGGCACGCTTAACCTTCCCGCCGGGCCTCCGTTAGGGTATCGAAAATGGCTTGTTCTTGTTTTTTGTACAGCAAAACCAGCAAATGATGGGAGTTAAGTGTAAATCAACTTTGGAGACACGCTGCGCGCTCCAGTGTCAGACAGCCTATGCAACCATGCTTGGGTACAGAAATAGTTCGCTGACGGCCCAAAGACTTTTTGCTTACTCCCATTGCCGGCGCAAAGGCCATCGGGCCGATGTCGGCCGCCGTTGGCCTGCGCACGGCTGTCCGCGGGCCAACGGCGGCCTGTTGCGCATTGGACTGCTGTTATAGGCAAATATGTGAATTGAACTTTAGAGTAATGTAAGACCGAGGACCTTTTGCTTCCTCGGATGACGGACAATAAACGTCACGGCCGGAACTACAGAACAGACAAAACCAAAAACCAAACTGACAAACCAGACGGACGAGGCTAGCGCTGGTAGAAACAGGTCACAGACCAAGGGGAATTATTCAGCGCTAGACAGGCAAACGGTTAGGCCCCTTCATATCATGCACCCAGTCGCCAGCCCGCAGAAAAAAAATTAAAATACACAGATAGCCCAATGCGCAAAAGGCCATCGGGCCGACGTCGGCCGCCGTTGGCCCGCGCACGTCCATGTACAACATGACGGTGATATGCATTGTTGTGCATTATCGTGTGCATGTACTGTGGGATTTTACCAGCCCGTGTCACAGTGTCACAGTGCATCTTCCCGTTTGTGTATGTGTCTTTCTCGTGCCTGTATCTGACCTCCTCCTTATTTATCTCAATATTTTTCTGTGGGCTTGTGATAATTAGATGCCTGGGCAGGGGATCTAACCGTTTATCAGTTCGGCGCTTAGTGATCCACCACCCCGTAAATCAGTTATGTTCATGAAACAAACTAAATTAACCCCCTTGTGCATGCAGCTGTAAAAAGTACCGATGGCCGCCAGCGTAAGCGGGTTAAACAACGTGTAGAATAAATTGTAAAATACTTTTTGTGTTCCAGTTGACGAGGCGGTAACGTGGGCGCACGCAGCCATCATGACCAACCATGGACAGAACTGCGTGGCAGGGTCAAGGACATTTGTGCAGGAGTCTATTTACGACAAGTTTGTGGAAAAAGCCAAGGCTTTGGCCGAGAAACGCACTGTGGGTGATCCTTTCGATCCGGCGACCATGCAGGGGCCTTTGGTGGGTCTTCCTGCTACTTTACAGTACGCATTAAGCACTAAGGACGAAATCGTCAAACTGGACATATCCTCTGAGGACTACCTCACAGTTCCTGAGACACATCGACCACGATAGTTCAAGGGTGGTGTCACTGAGAATAGCTTGGCGCCTGGAGGCACCAAGCTATTGTGACGCCACCCTTGAACCCTTAACACTCTCTCAAATGAGCGACCTGTCAAAAAGGTCAAAGTCACAGAAGGTCAGAGAAATGATGCGAGTCATACACATGAGCCATAAAGGTTTTGCCGTTTTTTGTGTTTTTGTGCTGTTCCGAGTTTGGACCCTATGGTCAGGTCTAAGTCACAGACCAGCTCACATCTTGCCTTATTTCATGTTCAGATTGGCATTTATTTGATTATTATTTTTTTTTTTTAATGTTCAGATTGACCAGGAGCAGTTCCAGAAAGTTCTGAGCTACTTCAAGTCAGGACAGGAGCAGGGGGCAAAACTCCAGACAGGTGGCGTTAAGATCGGGGACAAAGGTTACTTCGTGCGACCTACAGTCTTCTCTGAGGTCAAGGACGACATGAGCATTGCTAAAGAGGAGGTAATGGGATTTTAGGTGGTTATATAGGGTTTAACGTCGAGCAGGCAACTCAGGTCATCACACGCGGAATATTGTTTAGGCTGGTGTACCATTACACTATTCTTTACTGAGCGCATGGAATATTGTTTAGGTTGGAGTACCTTTACACTATTCTGTACTGAGCGCATGGAATATTGTTTAGGCTGGTGTACCTTTGCACTATTCTTTACTGAGCGCATGGAATATTGTTTAGGCTGGTGTACCTTTACACTATTCTGTACTGAGCGCATGGAATATTGTTTAGGCTGGTGTACCTTTACACTATTCTGTACTGAGCGCATGGAATATTCACAAACCAGATAGGTGAGGCTAGCGCTGGCAGAATTGTCAGTACTCAAACCAAGGGGAATCACAGCGCTGGACAGACAACAGTTAGATCCCCTGCCCCCGCCTATCAGGCACCCAATCGCCAGCCCACAGAGAAATACGCAGGTATAGAATAAGACAATCATTTCCATTCCTAATAAGAATGGATCAGGTCTCTTATATAACCCATGTCTTTCTCCGGAACTTAGGAAGTAGGCAGGAGAAACATACATACACAAACATGAAGGTGCGCTACTATATGTGGTCGGGTAAATACCCTGATTTCCCACAGTAGATGCACAGAACATTACACAACAATGTAACGATACAAATTTTGCCTCGAGTTATACATGATACTCACAAACCAGATAGGTGAGGCTAGCGCTGGCAGAATTGTCAGTACTCAAACCAAGGGGAATCACAGCGCTGGACAGACAACAGTTAGATCCCCTGCCCCCGCCTATCAGGCACCCAATCGCCAGCCCACAGAGAAATACGCAGGTATAGAATAAGACAATCATTTCCATTCCTAATAAGAATGGATCAGGTCTCTTATATAACCCATGTCTTTCTCCGGAACCGGCTTAGGAAGTAGGCAGGAGAAACATACATACACAAACATGAAGGTGCGCTACTATATGTGGTCGGGTAAATACCCTGATTTCCCACAGTAGATGCACAGAACATTACACAACAATGTAACGATACAAATTTTGCCTCGAGTTATACATGATACTCACAAACCAGATAGGTGAGGCTAGCGCTGGCAGAATTGTCAGTACTCAAACCAAGGGGAATCACAGCGCTGGACAGACAACAGTTAGATCCCCTGCCCCCGCCTATCAGGCACCCAATCGCCAGCCCACAGAGAAATACGCAGGTATAGAATAAGACAATCATTTCCATTCCTAATAAGAATGGATCAGGTCTCTTATATAACCCATGTCTTTCTCCGGAACTTAGGAAGTAGGCAGGAGAAACATACATACACAAACATGAAGGTGCGCTACTATATGTGGTCGGGTAAATACCCTGATTTCCCACAGTAGATGCACAGAACATTACACAACAATGTAACGATACAAATTTTGCCTCGAGTTATACATGATACTCACAAACCAGATAGGTGAGGCTAGCGCTGGCAGAATTGTCAGTACTCAAACCAAGGGGAATCACAGCGCTGGACAGACAACAGTTAGATCCCCTGCCCCCGCCTATCAGGCACCCAATCGCCAGCCCACAGAGAAATACGCAGGTATAGAATAAGACAATCATTTCCATTCCTAATAAGAATGGATCAGGTCTCTTATATAACCCATGTCTTTCTCCGGAACTTAGGAAGTGGGCAGGAGAAACATACATACACAAACATGAAGGTGCGCTACTATATGTGGTCGGGTAAATACCGTGATTTCCCACAGTAGATGCACAGAACATTACACAACAATGTAACGATACAAATTTTGCCTCGAGTTATACATGATACTCACAAACCAGATAGGTGAGGCTAGCGCTGGCAGAATTGTCAGTACTCAAACCAAGGGGAATCACAGCGCTGGACAGACAACAGTTAGATCCCCTGCCCCCGCCTATCAGGCACCCAATCGCCAGCCCACAGAGAAATACGCAGGTATAGAATAAGACAATCATTTCCATTCCTAATAAGAATGGATCAGGTCTCTTATATAACCCATGTCTTTCTCCGGAACTTAGGAAGTAGGCAGGAGAAACATACATACACAAACATGAAGGTGCGCTACTATATGTGGTCGGGTAAATACCCTGATTTCCCACAGTAGATGCACAGAACATTACACAACAATGTAACGATACAAATTTTGCCTCGAGTTATACATGATACTCACAAACCAGATAGGTGAGGCTAGCGCTGGCAGAATTGTCAGTACTCAAACCAAGGGGAATCACAGCGCTGGACAGACAACAGTTAGATCCCCTGCCCCCACCTATCAGGCACCCAATCGCCAGCCCACAGAGAAATACGCAGGTATAGAATAAGACAATCATTTCCATTCCTAATAAGAATGGATCAGGTCTCTTATATAACCCATGTCTTTCTCCGGAACTTAGGAAGTAGGCAGGAGAAACATACATACACAAACATGAAGGTGCGCTACTATATGCATGGAATATTGTTTAGGCTGGTGTACCTTTACACTATTCTGTACTGAGCGCATGGAATATTGTTTAGGCTGGTGTACCTTTACACTATTCTGTACTGAGCGCATGCAATATTGTTTAGGCTGGTGTACCGTTACACTATTCTGTACTGAGCGCATGGAATATTGTTTAGGCTGGTGTACCTTTGCACTATTCTTTACTGAGTGCATGGAATATTGTTTAGGCTGGTGTACCTTTACACTATTCTGTACTGAGCGCATGGAATATTGTTTAGGCTGGTGTACCTTTACACTATTCTGTACTGAGCGCATGGAATATTGTTTAGGCTGGTGTACCTTTACACTATTCTGTACTGAGCGCATGGAATATTGTTTAGGCTGGTGTACCTTTACACTATTCTGTACTGAGCGCATGCAATATTGTTTAGGCTGGTGTACCTTTGCACTATTCTTTACTGAGCGCATGGAATATTGTTTAGGCTGGAGTACCTTTACACTATTCTGTACTGAGCGCATGGAATATTGTTTAGGCTGGAGTACCTTTACACTATTCTGTACTGAGCGCATGGAATATTGTTTAGGCTGGTGTACCTTGAAACTATTCTGTACTGAGCGCATGTATGACTAAGTGAGTTTATCCCGTTAAACTCCAGTCACTCTCATGCCTCCCCCTCCCTCCCCTTTCCCCGATCTAAATCTCTCCTTCCCTTCAGTGCGCCCCTGTTGACATCCAGTCATCGCCCCTCTCGGCCAATAAATGGCTGGCCAGAGTTCCGGACCAGAACTTGGGCGAGGTTTTGTCAGAACAGCGCACACGACCACACGCTCTATCACACCTCAGTCTCACGCTCAACTCCACACTACTTCCTCACGCACACTGAACACGCGGCGGCAACACTTTTCTGTCAGTTGGGCAAAAATAACGGAGGCGTTTTATTCCCGTGACTCTCACTTGTCAAACATGTAAGACAACATCTAACCCAACCAGTAGGTTTACTGGTTGTTTCCTGCCCCCCCCCCCCCCCTTCCCTGCAACAATACACACAAACTAAAAACAAAACAAAACAACAAATCCGAACACAAAAAGGACCTCCATAAAAAAAAACACCTGCGTACAACTGAGCCGAGGCAATTCAGTTCAATATAGTACTATCTCATAATAAAAACAACAACAAACAAAGAAAATGTAAGGTAGTTGCCAGACTTATCATGTGCTACATAGAACATGCTTATCAAAAACAAAGGAAAAAAATTATGGACACTTTATATGCAGCAGATTACAAAGGTGGTTGCTTGGGGTTGGATGGTGGGTTTTCAATTTCTAGCTGTCGCCTGACTGCTGCTGCTGACTGGCGTATTCGGTCGGTACCCTCCCTTATCACTCCTGTAACCGCCCACGCATTCACACCGCTTTCACGCCTCTCATACTCGCCTACGCACTCACCCCCTACAGGCTTTCCCACCCTCCCTCTCTCTCTCTCAATCTCCATCTCTCATCATAGCATTCCACAGTCGGGAAATTCCCCCACCTACTCAGTACTTCCGCTACCGGACACCGCCCCCCACCCACGCATTCAGTCCTCTTTCCCTCCGTAAAATATGTTTATCACTCCTCCCTCGTCTAAACACCACTTAAACTCCAGTCACTCTCATGCCTCCTCCCTCCCTCCCCTTTCCCCGATCTAAATCTCTCCTTCCCTTCAGTGCGCCCCTGTTCTGACATCATCGCCCCTCTCGGCCAATAAATGGCTGGTCAGAGTTCCGGACCAGAACTTGGGCGAGGTTTTGTCAGAACAGCGCACACGACCACACGCTCTATCACACCTCAGTCTCACGCTCAACTCCACACTACTTCCTCACGCACACTGAACACGCGGCGGCAACACTTTTCTGTCAGTTGGGCAAAAATAACGGAGGCGTTTTATTCCCGTGACTCTCACTTGTCAAACATGTAAGACAACATCTAACCCAACCAGTAGGTTTACTGGTTGTTTCCTGCCCAAACCTAACGGGAAAAACGCCAGTTTTTTTTTTTTTTCACCCAATTGAGAGAAAAGTCGAGTGTTCAAGGTGTCGGTATTTTCTGAATAAGTACACTTCTGTAGAAATCTTGAATATTTTGAGGTATTTGGTCCAAGTATGATAGGTATGCAGTGCTTTTCAATTTCTAGCTGTCGCCTGACTGCTGCTGCTGACTGGCGTATTCGGTCGGTACCCTCCCTTATCACTCCTGTAACCGCCCACGCATTCACACCGCTTTCACGCCTCTCAAACTCGCCTACGCACTCACCCCCTACAGGCTTTCCCACCCTCCCTCTCTCTCTCTCAATCTCCATCTCTCATCATAGCATTCCACAGTCGGGAAATTCCCCCACCTACTCAGTACTTCCGCTACCGGACACCGCCCCCCACCCACGCATTCAGTCCTCTTTCCCTCCGTTTAAAATATGTGTATCACTCCTCCCTCGTCTAAACACCACTTTAGCCCCGACGCGCTAGAGTGAGAGATGGATGGCGCCAAGCTAGTCTGGCACTTCACTTGAATTATCACGGTCTATCCATCTCCTGCAACTGGTACATATTGGTAAAGTGGCACCTCCAGAATTGGGGAGTCTCATGTTTAGGTGATGTTTTGAGCTGTGTAGGGAATGTGCCAGACACAGAGGCCGAGTGTATGAGTGAGGTGCTGCACAATAGCGGAGCACCTTGTTTACTGGCTGGCGCAGGACGCGGCTGTCTCGTGCAGCTGGCCCCGGGAGTAGAGAACACTTTCCCAACGCGCAAAAGGCCTCGGGCTAATGTCGGCCCGATTTCCTTTTGCGCATTGGGTATTCCCTCGCGCTTACAGCCAGGATTACTGTTTACAGTGTGTGCGTGCGTGCGGTACTGTTTACAGTATCGGTGGCCGCTTGCACCAGGAGGTTAAATAAGTTAAATCTTCTTGTTCCATTTCACCGTAGATCTTCGGCCCTGTCCAGTGCATCATCAAGTTCAAGGACCTGGCGGAAGTAATGGAGCGAGCCAATCGCACGACTTATGGCCTGGGCGCCGGCGTCATCACCAACGACATCAACAAGGCCATGACCCTGGCCAACTCCGTGCAGGCTGGCAGTTTTTGGTGAGATTAACACATTCTGTCCCAGGACCGAAATCCCCAAATTTTGAAGTTGCCCTCTAAAGGACTGTACTACAATTCTAGATAATAATACCGATCATTATACAGGCGCTTTACCCGATGCTGCGAATCGGCTCAAAGCGTCGCGACTGAACCCAACACGCATACTAACGTGAAACACACGCACTCACTCTGAAGACAAACACAGCACAGGACAAACTCAGGACATTGACTTAGTGCGAAGGGTCAGCTCAGCTATTGAGGTTTGGAAATTTTGATCGCTTATATATGAAATTTATAAAGTGGCCTGAAACCGGTACCCAAGTGGAGGGGGAGGAAGAGCCGGAGTACCCGGAGAAAGAAGTTGAACCCCCGACTGTCCGCCCGAATTAACGGTGACACCTACCGGAGAAAAAAGAAAGCCTCGCACCTTTAGCATTGGTGGCAGACACTTTGTCACAGCCCCACGGACCGCCTCTTGTGCACTGTGTTGGACTTCAGCTGTTGTTCCGATTGAAGGCGTCATGTGGGTTTATGCTGAGCCTACGCTGTGGTACTGACCCAATGCTCACAAGGTCATCGGGCCAACGGCGGCCGACGTCGGCCCGATGACCATGTGCGCATCGGGGAGCTATTGACTGATAAGTCTGTTCGGTTTTTTTTCAGGATCAACTGCTACGACATCGTAACACCCCAGACTCCGTTTGGTGGCTTCAAACAGTCCGGCCATGGCAGAGAGCTGTAAGTCTGTTGTTTTTCTTTCGTTTTCCCTTTTATATTTTGTTATGGTATTGTTGAAAACAAATTTAACACACTGAGTCATAAGGTGGAATTTCCCAAATGTGTAAGTTGTATGAAGGCTACATTGCAGTTCAGGAGATGGATCTACCATGACTGTGGAATAGCTTGGCGCCTGTAGGCTCATAGATAGTGCTGCCTGTAGGCGCCAAGCTGGCAGCACCCTTGAACTATTCTACTTGTACTTGGCACCGATATTTGTCAAAGACCTTTAAAATGCTCTTAGAAGCAGGCACGTTTGTGAGGGGCATGCACGTCTGTGTGGAGTACGCACGTCTGTGTGGAGTAGGCACGTTTGTCGAGCGCAGGCACATTTGTGTGGAGTAGGCGCGTCTATCTTGAGTAGGCACGTCTGTCTAGACTAGTCTCGTCTGTCTGGAGTAGGCACGTCTGTCTGGTTCAGGCGCGTCTGTCTTTAGTAGGCACGTCTGTCTGAAGTAGCTAGGCACGTCTGTCTGGAGTAGGCACATCTGTCTGGAGTATGCGCGTCTGTCTGAAGTAGCTAGGCACGTCTGTATGGAGTAGGCGCAAAAGTCTTGAGTAGGCTTGTCTGTCTGGAGTAGGCGCGTCTATCTAAAAGAGCTAGGCAAGTCTGTCTGGAGTAGGCGCGTCTGTCCGAAGTAGCTAGGCACGTCTGTCTGAAATATGCGCGTCTGTCCGAAGTAGGCACATCTGTTTGGAGTAAGCGCGTTGATCCGAAGTAGCTAGGCACGTCTGTCTGAAATATGCGCGTCTGTCCGAAGTAGGCACATCTGTTTGGAGTAGGCGCGTTGATCCGAAGTAGCCAGGCACGTCTGTCTGGAGTAGGCGCGTCTGTCCAAAGTAGCTTAGCACACCTGTATGGAGTAGGCGCGTCTGTTTGTAGTAGGCTCGTCTGTCTGGAGTAGGCGCATCTGTTTGAAGTAGCTAGGCAAGTCTGTCTGGAGTAGGTGCATCTGTCTGAAGTAGCTAGGCACGTCTGTCTGGAGTAGGCGTATCTATTCGAAGTAGTCACGTCTGTCCGAAGAAGGCGCGTCGGTTCGAAGTAGAAAGGCACGTCTGTCTGGAGTAGGGATGTCTGTCCGAAGTAGCTAAGCACGTCAGTCTAAAGTAGGCGCGTCAGTCTGGAGTACTTTCACTGTCTGGAGTAGGCGCGTCTGACTGAAGTAGCTAGCACGTCTATCTGGAGTAGGCGCTTCTGTCTGGAGTAGGCGCGTCTGAAGTAGGTGCGTCTGTCCGAAGTAGCTAGGCACGTCTGTCTGGAAGGCGCATCTGTCTGAAGTAGGCGCAGCTGTCTCGAGTAGGCGCGTCTACCCCAAGTACTTAGGCACTTCTGTCTGGAGTAGGCGCATCTGTCCATATTACCTGGGCACGTCTGTGTGGAGTAGGCGCGTCTGTCTGGAGTAGGCACGTCTGTCTGCAGTAGGCGTGTCTGTTTGGAGTCGGCGCGTCTGCCTGAAGTAGGTGCGTCTGTCCGAAGTAGCTAAGCACGTCTGTCTGGGGTAGGTGCATCTGTCTGAAATAGGCGCGTTTGTCTGGAGTAGGCGCGTATGTCTGAAGTAGCTAGGCACGTCTGTCTGGAGTAGGCGCGTCTGTCCGTATATCCTGGGCACGTCTGTGTGGAGTAGGCGCGTCTGTGTGGAGTAGGCGCGTCTGTATGGAGTAGGCACGCCTGTCTGGAGTTGGCACGCCTGTCTGGAGTAGGCGCGTCTGTTTTGAGTAGGCCCTTCTGTCTGGAGTAGGCGCGTCTGTCTGGAGTAGGCGCGTCTGTCCGAAGTAGCTAGGCACGTCTGTCTGGAGTAGGCACGTCCGTCTGGAGCAGGCACGTCTGTCTGACTTTTGTTTTGGCGACCTTTTTGAGTAGCATGTATCTGTGACCACTTGTGCTGGATCACGTTAGGCTTGCTCACTTTGCTGATATTTGTCATGTACTTGAAAGTGTCCATCATGTCTCCGCGACGACGTCGATTAAAGAGACTGTCCAATGCGCAAAAGGCCATCGGGCCGACATCGGCCACCTTTGGGCCGCGCACGCACTGAGTTGGAAGCTTGAGAAATCTCTGTCGTCCAGGATTGGGAAGGTTATTCCATCTTCTGTTTTAGAGTGTTGGAACTGGAGGAGCTGAATAAATCTCGTACTGTTAATGCGTTTCGTTTCATTATTCTTAGCTTGTGCGCTTTGCCTAGCATGCGCTTTACTGCTGCTGGTTTAAGCCTTATCATTCGGAATACACCAGTGTGTCAAATAAGTTTACTAAAATAGTTCAAGGGTAGTGCCAGAATAGCATGGCGCCTCTAGGCGTATAGCTATTCTGGCACCACCCTTGAACTAGAGCCATTGAACCCTTGAACTAGAGCCATTGGTCTATATCCTTATCTGTACGTACTATAATGTAGCTTGCATATGGCAGTGTACAAATTTGAAGCTTTTAGCCTCAGTATGATATGGGTTAAGCAAGCAGTCAGGGGGGAAAGCTAGGGTGGGGTGCTAGCCAAGTGCGCAAAGGCCATCGGGCCAACGTCGGCCCGATGATGGCCTTTGCGCATTGACTGGAGGCAGTGAATGCTTCAGCGCATATAAAAGGGGCGCATCTATACATTCATTGAATTCCAACCCCTGATGCGTGGACATTCAGCTCTGGGTCCCGCCCCTCCCCCCCCCCGCCCCCCCCGCCATAGCGGGGTCCAGTTTGTATTGCCGGATTGGACAACTGTTTTGGTCCAGGCGATCTCGTCAGCGCACCATCGGTGTACTGGAGGAAGGGAAAGAACTGCCTACCTGCAAAGAAAAGCACATTTTACTGTGGTTTCTGTAGGGACGTACCCAATGCGAAAATGGCCGACGTCGGCCCGATGGCCTTTTGCGCATTGGGTACAAACGTGATGTAAATTCTCATGCTTCGAGGAGTTGGACGTTCACTGAGTGTGTAGATATACCTCCTCTCTTTCCTATCTTGTTTGTGCATTGACCTAACTAGAGCTATGATCATTTGGTTACTAAATCTCTTTCACTGACAGTGCTTTGACCCAACTAGAGCTATGATCATTTGGTTACTAAATCTCTTTCACTGACAGTGCTTTGACCCAACTAGATCTATGATCATTTGGTTACTAATGATCAGCTCTTTCACTGACAGTGCTTTGACCCAACTAGATCTATGATCATTTGGTTACTAAATCTCTTTCACTGACAGTGCTTTGACCTAACTAGATCTATGATCATTTGGTTACTAAATCTCTTTCACTGACAGTGCTTTGACCCAACTAGATCTATGATCATTTGGTTACTAAATCTCTTTCACTGACAGTGCTTTGACCTAACTAGATCTATGATCATTTGGTTACTAAATCTCTTTCACTGACAGTGCTTTGACCTAACTAGATCTATGATCATTTGGTTACTAATGCCCAGCTCTTTCACTGACAGTGCTTTGACACAACTAGATCTATGAACATTTGGTTACTAATGCTCGATTTTTTCACTTACAGTGCTTTGACTTGACAAAATCTATGATCATTTGGTTAATAACGCATAGCTCTTTCACTGACAGTGCTTTGACCGAACTAGATCTATGATCATTTGGTTTTTATCCCACTGCTCTTTCACTCACAGTGCTTTGACGAATACTGTGTTTGGTAGTTTCCTAAATATTCCTTCTTATTAGCACTGGCATATACGTCCCTTCTTGCTTTCCTGATGTAAAGAAAATTAATGTCTGGCGGAAACCTCAATGGTTATGGTGTGTACGTGGGCTGGCGTGCGACTAATTACTTCCACTCAAGTGACCGGGCTGATGTCAATGTGAATTCGGAAGTCTGCCAGTGAACTGAAGAGCATGATGCCGTATACATGTAATGGGTACAGGCGGTATAATTGGTCATGTTTCAATGAATTGTTTTTGTTTTGATTTCAGGGGAGAGTACGCCCTCCAGGAGTACACGGAGATCAAAACAGTAAGTGGACGACATTTAAAACAATCTTTGTTACTTTATAGGGATTTCCCGTATCACACACTGCCAGCGTAGCAGGTTTTTGACTTCTTTCTTTTTTCTCTTGGTTTCTCGATTTTGCTTCTTTTTATTTTAGGCAGGGCGGAGGGAAGGGGAGGGGGTGGGGGGGGGGGGGGGGGGGGGAGGAGATTAGGTAGAGTTCTGAGAAGAAAACGTGTGGTCTTTAATTTAACATACTTAACCCCATGGACACTTTTCCCAAATTTTGGAGGTGTCAGCTAACGACTGCGTACCAGTTTGTAGGAGATGGATCGACCATGCTAATTCAAGGGCAGTGCCAGACTAGCTTGGCGCCTTCAGGCGCCAAGCTAGTCTGGCACTGCCCTTGAATTGGCATGGTCGATCCATCTCCTGCTGTAGCGCCTCGGGGCTAAATGGGTTAAAGGCAGATACCCGGATGACAGATTTATTTAACCGCTTCTCTGCCGGTGGACGCAGACAGCGTGTGTGGAATGTTGTTTACTTCAACGTTGAAGCGTCACCAGAACGTAGATACACAGTGGTGTCAGTGAGAGACATACAGCCTCATGACCACCTGCAACTGCGGTGCGCTGATGAGACTCTGTGTCTCTTGCAAGTGGATTTGTTACCTTTTCTCGGCAGTGAAGGGGTTAATGCACTAGTAAACGCACTCCACCGGCGAGATCCCCACGAGCTCCTGTGACAAGCGAGAGTTCACGAGAAACCACCAAGCCTGCTTGCCGTCTCAGGTCACACCAACGTTCATCCGTCTTTTGATGAGTCCACACGACGTGCAAGATGCACAGATCCTCATGAGCCTTCCCCCCCCACCCCACCCAAACTCCAGCAGGCTGCTGGTGCTCTTGAGGATCTACGCCTCTTGCAGATCCAAATCACCTCAAGTGTTGATGACTAGTCCATAATAATTATATGCCTGAAGTGGTCTCCGTGTCTTGTGCCTGTTTCAGGTCACCATCAAGGTCCCGTGCAAGAACACATAGACTGCTCAGACCTCAGCCAGTGACTTTTGTCAGATGTTGACGTGGGTTTGTTGTTTCACCCTTTGGCTGTCGAGATCCGGACGACAAGGGTGACCGCCAAGCGTGTAAAATGTAGAGAAGGAAGAAACACGCTTAGAAAAGAGAGTTTTAACTGTCTTTTTAAAGCGTGTTTCTTTCATCGCCGCGTTGTTCTTTGGCTGTCGGTTAGCGCTTTTTATCGAGGTGATTCCTGCAGGGATTATCCCAATAAGAAGTGCGACCGAGAGCTAAAGAGTTAACACCCATTCTGTATGCATGGCCGCCGGTCGTGTTTACGTTGCCCGTGTCTGCATTCACAAGGGGGTTAATTGGTTTGGTTGTGTTGCGATGGAGGGGGCGGCTCCATTTCCCTGAGAAACTTTCTGATGTCACTTTAACCCTTTCACTGCCGAGAAAAAAATGAACACTATCCATCTGCAAGAGGCATAGATCCTCAAGAGACTCCGTAGCCGCGGGGGCTCATGAGGATCTATGCCTCTTGCCGACACCACTTTTTGTGGTGGTATCCCTGGAACGGATGTGGCTCTTCGGTGCCGAGTTGTCACAATAGGCAATGAAGGGGTTAAATCATTGAGATAATTAGGAAACTATTTTGGTAAGCTTGATTTTTTTATGCGTACTCTCCCCCCCCCTTCCCCTTCTGCCCATTCCCCCCTCCTTCCCACCCCCCCCCCCCTTTTCGGGATTCAGAAGGTGGGGACCCCAAGACAAATTCATTCGCCCAAAAGATGAACATGTTCTGTAAACCAGACTGTCGTTTGTGGAGTAAAACATTGCCTGAAGCATGGCCCCCCCCTCCTCCCCCGCTTCACAAAGTAATAAAATGTAGCATATAAATGCATGTTACTTGTATTTTCTAATAAATAAATGTATGACGTTATGCAATACTAACATTGTCAACATGTACTCTAATTGCTTACAATCAGGTCTCTGAACGGGTCAGTACTTAAGATTCTGTTGGTCACAGGTCGCCGAAGGCTCTTACAGGATTCAGAATACATGACTCATACGTACTTAGATAATTTAGCTCACTAAAGCCCCGACACACCGCATCAAGAAATACGTCTACCCTGATAGTTCGAGGGTGGTGCCGGAATAGCTTGGCGCCTGTAGGCGCCAAGCTATTCTGGCACCACCCTTGAACTATCATGGTTGCTCTGTCTCCTGAGTTGTAATACAGTCTTCAGAGGACAACTCCAAAATTCCTAAATTTTGCCCTGTGTCCACACTTGGTTACGGGTAACACTCTGGTGTCCTATCAAACGTTTTGCTTTTGTCCATAATTATGTGAAGAGTACCCAACAGTTGTCAGATAGGCTACAGTTTCAAATGACTGTGAACGGGAGACGATGGCTGACGTCACTAGATATGTACACGATCAGGTTAGCTGCATAGAATTGTTGATAGTATACAAAAGACCCATACACACACCACGTCAGCAGTATATGTTGCCAACAGTTTTCTGTCAGTTATCCTTGCTCTTAAGAAATTCCCTTTAACTCTTAAACTTCCAGTACTAAATGACTTGCATTCTGTACAATAGTCATTTAGTTCTGGGAGTTAAAGAGTTAACTATTTTCACAACCGCGGCCTTCATGCATTTAGACATTTACCTAGTAGACTGAAGATACTTTTCTCATATATTTTTATGTATTGCTGTAATCAGATTTGATTGATTTTTGGTGCTCATTTTGCAATGATGTCATACATGTATATAACCTTTCAAGACCACTTTTACATAGGAAACACCCCCACACCATAGGGCATAGTCTTACCGCGCTAAGCTTTCTGGGACATCATGGTGAACCTGTAGCCAGTTCGCAAACTACAGTGTGTGATTGTTCGCACCCCCCCCCCCCCCCCTCCAACAACACATTCCACATTTGAATGGCTAAAACTCACTTCCAATCCTACACGTAGATAGGCCACGCCGGCAAAATCCCAAAATATGCTCCTGTTGCCATTATTTATTTAGAAATGAAAAGTTTAATCGCGCAGAGTACGTATGAAGTTTACATAGTCGTGCCGAAATACCACAAGAAAGCGAGAAATACTGCAAGAATGTCAGTAACAAGGGAAACAACTTCACATTTGCATTTACATAGTCATGCCGAAATACCACAAGAAAGCGAGAAATACTGCAAGAATGTCAGTAACAAGGGAAACAACTTCACATTTGCATTTACATAGTCATGCCGAAATACCACAAGAAAGCGAGAAATCCTGCAAAAATGTCAGTAACAAGGGAAACAAGTTCACATTTGCATTTTAATGTAGATTGCAGTTTATAGATACTGAGTTCAAAATAGTATCGTATTGCACTTTGTTATTTCATAAGTTGCAAGTTAACTTTCATCCAATTTTCCTTGTTATGCAAAATAGACATTTGTTACAAATTTTATTTTATGATTCAACTGTTGAGTTGGAGTTATTATGTACTATTTACGAAAATAAATGCGTCGCTCCTGTTCAAAAGATGCAGGCTTCCGGACCAACATCGCTATTCTGCGGTTGTGAAAGTTTCTGTAAAACAAAGAATTGCGGAGAAGTGTCAGCCGCAAGGTCTGTCTAAAAATCATAGTATACGAATACTCCACTTCAATGCTATAATGACATGTTTGCATGGTATTTGGAATCTTTTTTTTCCCTCATTCGTTTCAATGCATTGCTATAATTATATTGTATTGCTTTTTTTTCAATGGTGCCATTGAACTATTAATCTTTACATGGTATTTGGTAGATTTTTGTCATTTATTCATGATGAACATTTAGTATAAATGCCATAACTGTTTTGTAAACAGCGCAATTTGTTGATCATACACAGCTGTGTTGACAATCACAATGTAATTTTTTTCAGTTATAGAGAAAATGCAATGTTTTTTTCGTTGCTTTACCATTTACGTAATAATAAATACCGTATTTTTTGTCAGGTAATTATCCAAGGATGAATTACATTATGACGATTAAAAATACAGGTGCAGTCATGCGTAAAATGTGGGCATTTGTAAGTGTGCAACAGTCTGTGTGTGAGAGAGCTGCTGATAGTGTCTAACAAATTGGGCCATTAAGGCAGCAATTCTCAAATCTGGGACTAGCCCTCTGAAGACAGTTTAGTTCTGACGACAGATTAACCAAGATAGTTCAAGGGTGGTGCCAGAATAGCTTGGCGCCTGTATGCGCCAAGCTATTCTGGCACCACTCTTGAACTAGCGATTCAAGTGGCGTTAAAGGAATTAAACGGTCGAAATTTACTCCTAACACTTGCCCGTGACTGGCTTGCAATGTCAGAACGCAAACTCCGTGTTTCTAAGCGTGCTCCATGTTACCACGTAAACAGTCCCTTGCTCCACTGAACAACACAAGTTATGGTAGAGGCTGGGAAGCCTCCATGGCTTCAGTCGTCCTTGTTGGGGGTCACCCGCCGTAAACGTAACCGCCCTGTTACCATCATCCCTCAACAACCACCTCATCCTCCCGCAATAACCACTCATCATCCCTCAACAACCACTTCATCATCCCTCAACAACCACCTCATCATCCCTCAACAACCACATCATCCCTCAACAACCACCTCATCATCCCTCAACAACCACCTCATCATCCCTCAACAACCACCTCATCATCCCTCAACAACAACCTCATCATCCCTCGACAACCACCTCATCATCCCTCAACAACCACTTCATCATCCCTCAACAACCACCTCATCATCCCTCAACAACCACCTCATCATCCCTCAACAACCACATCATCCCTCAACAACCGCCTCCCACGCGCCCGACACTGGCCGCATCACTTTTCATATCCTAATGCGCAAAAGGTCATCGGGCCGACGTCAGCCACCGTTGGCCCGCGCACGGTAAACGGCGGCCGACGTAGGCCTTTGCGTGCTGGGGTGTAGGAGAGGTAGCGTTGGAAACCGGGGTGTGTATGTGGGGGGGGGGGGGGGGGAGGGCATGGCAGGGTCATTCTTCCTCCATCCATGGTATGGCTAGCAATTCTTCGGGCTATACCTCTTTTTCTGTAACCTCACCTTTCCTAGCAGTGAGATGGCCTTAGTGATCCGCTCGTTTTTAAACCCAGATGCAATACAATACAGTAATACTTTATTAATCCCTCATGGGTAAATTCAGTCTGCCCATACAACACATGGCATTATCATTCACTCATTCAATTAGTTAATAACTCGCAGTTGAAGAAATGAACTGTAACAGACGTACTGCTACCTTTGCAACTCTCCTGGCTTCAGAAACACTTAAGGTTTATATGCTCCTTGTAGGCCTACTTCTGGTGTCGGCAATGCCGCATTGATCTACTGGATGGGCTAGAGAATGTTGACAGAAACTATATACTGATAGTACTGTTGAAAAGGGTAACAGCCTGGGGGACAAAGATTTGGTTTAACTCATTCTACCCCAACACCGAAATCCTACAATTTTGCCGTTGTCCTCTGAAGACTGCATTGCAGTGCAGGACACAGATCGACCATGATAGTTCAAGGGTGATGCCAGAATAGCTTGGCGCCTATGGGCGCCAAACTATTCTGGCATCACCCTTGAACTATCATGGTCGATCCTTATCTTCCTGCGGTGTGTCTGGGGTAGAATGAGTTAACGTGACGCACTACTTTTAACTAACTAACCCTGTACGCGGGACGCAGACTATCAACCGGTCGCACGCACAGACTCACAAACGCAACGGGCACATACACAAACAACGCTAACTCTCAGTCGGACGCATTCGTGCAGTATAAACGCAAAACATCCTTTCTTTTTTTATGTGACCAAGTTTATAATCCTAACTAACAAAAAATACTCTTAACAAGATACACAATTCTCAACACTAGCACGTCACGCTCACATCCACACACAATATAATAAAAGCCAGGTTAAGTAAACTGTCCTCATTATCCAACCAGCTCGACTGCTCTTATCGTTCCGTATCGTTGTAACGCACGCAGACTCGCCCCAGTCGCACGTACAGACTCTCGCACAACAGACACATACACCGCCACTGACTCAGACGGGCGCATCACACGCGGTAAAACTCAACGCACTAGCTCTCGTTCTACTGTGGATCTTTATGTAAATAAAACTACGAAAACACTATCAAAATTATGTACACACCCCTTCTCACTACAAGCACATCAACACCGCATACACACACACAATGTAAACGCCAGGCCAGGTAATTGTCTCTCACAATCCAACCTGTTTGCTGGTTTTCTCGCTTGGTATCGTTCTGTCCTTTCACGTCTAGGCGTGTAAGTCCTTCGTCAAACGCTTCTGAGTCGTCCCGTTTCTCGCTCCGTAGCGCTGTCCTTGCTGACCCGGGTGTCACGGCACCGGTCGCTCACAGTAGGTCCCTCGGCGGTAGCCTCTGTTGACTGACGTCTCGGCGTCCGTCGTTCCGCTCCCGACAAGCACTCTGAATAATAAAGTCCTCAATCATAACACTTGCTAAACACACACACACGGTCCGTGGCGCAGTGGTTAAGGCGCCTGCCACCAATGCTAAAGGTGCGAGGTTCGATTACGGGTTCCGGCGTCAGATTTTTCTCCTCTAGTAAGTGTCACCGTTAATTCGGGCGGACCGTCGGGGGTTCTTTCTCCGGGTACTCCGGCTCTTCCTCCCCCTCCACTTTGGTGTCAGTTTCAGCCCACTTAATCAAATTTCAAATACAAACGACTTTGAATTTCCAAAAACTACAGTAGCTCGCTTGAGCTTGCCCTTAGCACCACGTGAATGTTCTGTGTTTATGTACAGTGTGTGAGTGAATGTGCGTGTTTCACGTGAGCGTGCTTGTTGGGTTCAGTTCGCGGCGGCGCTTTGAGCCGATTTTCAATTGGGATAAAGCGCCTATTTAATGCGCTTATTATTATTATTATTACATATTGGATGATATGAGATACATTACGTAACCTGGCTGATACAAATAACTCTTACACGTTTATTCACACACACACGTGCTTCATAACCTGAACTACTTTCGTAACATCCCATAACTCTGTCACTACCTTGAAACTGACTATAACCTACTCGCCATACATTCTTTCATACACAAGAAAAGACGATACTTGACCAAGCACGTACTACCTTCATAACGACTTGGGCACACACCCACACTCCTTAGTTATCCGTCTCGGTAAATAACTACATAGAAAAACACCGATTACCTCAACGAATTCCAAACCCACATAACTGGATCAAACCAGTCAACGCTACACAACCGAATTACCTCTTACTAACGCATACTATCTTAACTCAGTAACCATCAAAAATACATATAAAAACATACATGAATTCTAGGTTTCAGAGTCTTGGAATACGGCTAGTGTATCTGACATACATCCGTCCTTACTGACAGAATAGCCCGTACTGACTATTTAGAGCTCTGATAGACTGAGCTCTCGCTAAAAACCCCGTGCAGAACGTTTCCTTACGATTTCACGTGGGCCTTGTGCCCCCACGGAACAACTGTCACAAGGCAAACCGCTGACAAAACCGTACCATACAAAACCCTCTGTTTGAACCCTATGCGTGAGCATAGAGTTTCATCACAATCGTTCGCACGTTCCTTCACGTCTAGGCGTGTAGTTTCATTCGTCACGCGTTCCTGAAGCTGTCCCACGCTCCCCGAGCTGTGGAGGTCCTCTCGACACACTCCTTTAGCGCAGTCTCTTTGACTTTTAGGGCTTGGCACCAAGTCTCTCGCTCGTCGAGCTGTGAATGTCGTCACGACACGTTCCTCCAGCCGCAGCCTCTGTTGACTTTGATGTCTCGGCATAGAGTCCCTCGCTCCGCACAAGAATTCAGTACAATAAAGTTCTAATGTCATAACACTTGCTTAGCACACACATATTGGATGATATGAGGTACATTACGCAAAATGGCTGATACAAATAAATCTACACGTTCATTCACACACTCGTGCTTCATAAAACATACTAGATTCGCAAGACACCATAACTCAGTCACAAAACTGAAAAAGCCAATAACATGACGCACGCGCCCTATACTGGTTCGTACCTAGTAAAAGCTTATACTTAACACACCCACGTACTACTTTTGAAAACAACCTAGGCATACACAAAACAGACCACTATATAGAAAAATCCCGGTTATCTCAACAAATTCTAAACTAACTAACGACATAACTGAATCAAATCAACGCTACACAAACGAACTAAATCTTACTAACGCATACTACTTTTAGCTACCTAGCTGTTGATAATACATATAAAAAACGTACCTGAAATCTCGCGCTTTCAGAGTCTTGGAATACGGCTAGTGTACCCGACTTACGTCCGTCCTCTATGACAGAATAGCACGTACTAACTACTCTTGGAATACGGCTAGTGTATCCGACATACGTCCGTCCTCTATGACAGAATAGCACGTACTAACTACTCTTGGAATACGGCTAGTGTATCCGACATACGTCCGTCCTCTATGACAGAATAGCACGTACTAACTACTCTTGGAATACGGCTAGTGTATCCGACATACGTCCGTCCTCTATGACAGAATAGCACGTACTAACTACTCTTGGAATACGGCTAGTGTATCCGACATACGTCCGTCCTCTATGACAGAATAGCACGTACTAACTACTCTTGGAATACGGCTAGTGTACACGACTTACGTCCGTCCTCTATGACAGAATAGCACGTACTAACTACTCTTGAGCTCTGTTGGACCTCGTTGACCTCGCGATTGCACGGAACCTTGTGCATACCATGAAAATTTGGTATAAAAATAGCGCTGACGCGACAGCACAACGCAGAAACCTTGCGTCAACTTTATGCTTGGGCATAGAGCTTCATCACAACCCTCCCCCCCCCCCTCCACGCCCACCCCTCTTATTCGTGATTTTAACCTTTGACCTTTGACGACTTCCACAATAAAAGTGACTCCGGCATTCTTCCCATACAATGGGAATCTGTCATGTAGTTCTGGGACATAAAGGGTTAATTCTTTTTGGAGTTTGGACCCTACCTCGCTCGGAATTTTCCTTCGCCACTGTGAAGGTATATAAAGCTTCAGCCAATACCTTCCTCGTGAGAACAGCTGTTCCCACGTTGCGGATGGGGCGTGACAATAGCAACAGAAAGGTCCTCGGGCCCACTGCGGCCGTCGTAGGTCCGAAGACGTTTTGCTACTGGGTTAACTCATTCTACCCCAGACACACCACATTAAGATAAGGATCGACCATGATAGTTCAAGGGTGATGCCAGAATAGCTTGGCGCCTATGGGCGCCAAACTATTCTGGCATCACCCTTGAACTATCATGGTCGATCTGTGTCCTGCAAGGCAATGCTGTCTTCAGAGGACAACGGCAACATTTGGGGAGTTTCGGTGTTGGGGTAGAATGAGTTAAAGGCAATCGTTCATGTCGATAGGTTTGACAAGACGATAGAAAACTATCGGCGAAATATCCTGTCTACTCGATATTTTTGTCGCCGGTCACGGCGGTAGCTCAGTCTCCACAAGCTGTGTATGCGCTATTTCCTTATATGGAAAATCTCGCTAAACTTGTATGTCCTCGAGACAAAATGGGTGCGTACATGGACGACGAAGTAATTCGCAGCAACTACAATTATCGTCGCGATAGAGAAGCAGAAACGAGTCTAGATGAGGGAGTGGCTACTTCGATGTTCGGTTTTGAGAGTGACGCTTGTGCAAGAGATGTGTGCGATTGATCCATGCAGCTACACTGAACACAATGAAGCTCGCTGCGTGAAACTGCTGACGGCAAGATACCATCAATAATGGCGTGATCCGTAGGGCTCTGCTGATTAGTTGTTTGCGGAAGCAGGTTCTATTGGGACTTTCGGGTGGACAGAAAAGTATCGCCGAACTAGCGAGACCTATCGACAAACTATCGAGCGGGTGAAGGCGCGGATAGGACAGGATAGTCCCATTTTCCAGCCTCGTGTACTGTCTAAGGAAAATTACTCCACATCTCAGACCCTGAACTGAAGCACAGCCAATTTGTGTCATTACCTCCCTTGAATAGCACGGTGCCGTGTGGCTACATTCTTCTGTAAGGGATTTATTTATGATGATGGTTATCCTCGTCCGTTATTATTTTGTAATGCGGATTTTGTAACACTTGTGTATCTCCTTGACTGCCGTTGACGGTAAAGCCCGCCGAATATACTACCAGTCTATGGGAAAATTAAATTTTGAAGAACGCACCACTTCCTTTCTCGCCGCGTCTCAACCAAAGCCGTCGCGGTAATTTAAGAATGCGCTAAAGGCCGTCGGGCCGACGTCGGCCGTCGATGGCCAGTGCATGGCCGCGGAGGCTCATGAGCAGTGGCGGAACCAGGAGGGGCCCGGGCCCTGACCCCCACCCCGCAATTTGTTGTTGTTATTTGTGGAAGTTGTGTTTTACTATTCGATGGTTTTTCTTTTCTTGTACGGTGTATTTCACAATTATCTCACGGGATCGGTGGGTGAGCCGAGTGTGTTCATGGGCCTATAGTAAAAATATCCTCACTTGGCACTCCTGACCTGCTCTTGTCACAGTACTTCACCCAGACATAGAGTGCCATGTGCCCCGCACTCACAGAGGCTCATGTAAACCAGTGCCTCTTGCTGTGCGATGCAATCCGCATTGCATCCTCAGACTGAGGCAGCTATCTGGCAATAAGCCGTCGCTGACTGCTGCTCAACCCCAGCCATGAAAAAGTGTCCAATAATTGCTGAACTGGGGCCCAACTCAGTCCCTCTGCCAGGCATAGAGTTTCATGTGCCCCGTTAGTCACACCGAGGGGCCCATGAACTGAACAGCATTACCTATTTCTGTGCGATACGAATGCTAATGCATCCTTATACCTGTACACTGACATACAAAGGGGAATTACTCAGCGCTGGTCAGACAAACAGTTAGAGTATGATCCCCTGCCCCCTCCTATCAGGCACCCAATCGCCAGCCCACAGAAAAATACGCAGGTATAGAACAAGACGATCATCTACATCCCTTAAAAGGATGCATCAGGTCTAGCCTATAATCCAGGTCTTTTTCTAGAACTTAGGAAGTAGGTAGGGGAAGCACAATACACAAACAAGAAGGTGCACTACTAAATGTGGTCGGGTAAATACCCTGATTTCCCACAGTAGAACACCGCACAACTGTAAGAGGTATAATAATAATAATTACGGTATTTATAAGGCGCTTATCTTATAATAATTATAACTCTAAGCGCGCAATTTTAGATAACGACTCACGTACCACAAATAGTGAAATACATTACGACAGTCTGCTTAGGGTGGGGAGTGTGGTCACTGGTATAGTGCTAGAACGGTTGAAAGAGGTGAGTTTTGAGGGCGGACTGGAAGGAGGAGAGAGAGAGAGTGTTTCTGACGGAGAGAGAGTGGGAGAGTGTTCCAGGTGGATGGACCGTATACTGAGAAGGAGCGGGGGCCGAAAGTGCTGAGTTTGGTGCGGGGGATGTAGAGGCGGAGAGGGTCGGAGGCGGAGCGGAGGGAGCGGGGAGGAGTGTAGGGGTGAAGTAAGTTTGAGAGATAGGCGGGAGCGCAGTTGTTCAGGGATTTGTAGCAGAGAGACAGAATCTTGTATTGGATGCGTTGGGGGATGGGACGCCAATGAATGAGTTTGAGCAGGGGAGTGATGTGGTCGGATTTTTTCTTTCTGAGGACGAGGCGGGCAGCATTGTTCTGGACGCGCTGGAGAGTGAAAGTGGTGGATTGAGGGAGGCCGGAAAGGAGAGAGTTGCAGTAGTCGTGGGAGCTCATGAGGATCTATCCCTCTTGTTGACACCACTTTGAATCAATGTTTCTAGTACAGCTAGTTGGTTTTTTTTTGGTTTTTTTTTTGTGTGCAATTTTTTTTTAGTGCTGATTTAACGAAGATTGCAGAAACACACTCTGTGTCCACTAGCACTAAATGGGTTCAGTCTCTGACTGTGGACTCGCCCACTGAGGCAATGAATAATCCAATGAGAACGCCAGAAGTCAGCTGTGCTGTCTCCCCTCCCGTGATGAACAATCGACTGTGCCTTCTGGACCACTCTGAGAGCAGTACCCGATCATATCTGCCGCGCGTCGTCTTCATCAGCGGATTACCTGCACCATGTCCGAGCCAGTGGCCAAACCCGACACTAAAGTCAAGTACACGCAGGTGGGATTTTTTGTTTGTTTAAAAGTGCACAGTGCATATCGTCGGGAACATCCCAGCTAAGAATGAAACACGTTTAGAAAAGACAGTGGCGGCACAATTTATAAACCCTTTACGTGCCGGTAGCCGGTTTTTGTCGCGATGATTCCTGAAGGAATCATCGCGACAAAAACCGCTACCGACACGCAAAGGGTTAATAGTTATAGATAGAAAAGTCGCAGCTAAAGGCTCGAACATCGTAATCTTATGATCCATATTCTGCAGTTGCCGTTTGCCTTCTGCACAAGATAAGCTGCAGATTGTGTACACGTTTGTATGTCTGTTTTGAAAGAAAGAAAAAAAAAAAAAAGGTTTTATAGGTTTAAATATTTAACTTGTTTTGCAGTTGCTATGCCTTTTCTAAGCGTGTTTGTTTCTTCGTCAGAATGTTCTGTGCATTTCACACTCTTGGTAGTCACATTGATCCGCATGTGTCATTTTCGTTTCTCGCATTGTCGATGTCATGCATGCATGCACACACGTGTGTGAGTGTGTCTGTGTGCGTGCGTGGACGTGTGTGAATTTACGGCGGTCAAATTCAGTTGTAATCTCGACTCCCATCTTGAGCCAGTCTCAGTCAGCAAAAGGTATAGATTCACGCGGATCCCCTGATTATCTCTAGATTCACGTGGATCCCCTGATTATCTCTAGATTCACGCGGATCGCCTGATTATCTCTAGATTCACGCGGATCACCTGATTATCTCTAGATTCACGCGGATCCCCTCATTATCTATAGATTCACGCGGATCCCCTGATTATCTATAGATTCGCGTGAATCCCCTGATTATCTCTAGATTCACGCGGATCGCCTGATTATCTATAGATTCACGCGGATCGCCTGATTATCTATAGGTTCACGCGGATCCCCTCATTACCTATAGATTCACGCGGATCCCATGATTGTAGATTCACGTGGATCGCCTGATTGTCTATAGATTCACGTGGATCGCCTGATTATAGATTAACGTGGATCTCCTGATTATAGATTCACGTGGATCCCTTGATTATCTATAGATTTACGTGATCCCCTGATTATCTCTAGATTCACGCGGATCCCCTGATTATCTCTAGATTCACGCGGATCCCCTGATTATCTTTTTATTCACGTGGACCCCCTTATTATCTATACATTCACGTGGATCCTCTGATTATCTATACATTCACGTGGATCCCCTTATTATCTATAGATTTACGTGGATCCCCTGATTATCTATACATTCACGTGGATCCCCTTATTATCTATAGATTTACGTGGATCCCCTTATCTATACATTCATGTGGATCCCCTGATTATCTATACATTCACGTGGATCCCCTTATTTCTATAGATTTACGTGGATCCCCTTATTATCTATACATTCACGTGCATCCCCTGATTATCTATACATTCACGTGGATCCCTTATTATCTATAGATTTACGTGGATCCCCTGATTATCTATACATTCACGTGGATCCCCTTATTATCTATAGATTTACGTGGATCCCCTGATTATCTATACATTCACGTGGATCCCCTTATTATCTATAGATTTACGTGGATCCCCTGATTATCTATACATTCACGTGGATCCCCTTATTATCTATAGATTTACGTGGATCCCCTTATCTATACATTCATGTGGATCCCCTGATTATCTATACATTCACGTGGATCCCCTTATTGCTATAGATTTACGTGGATCCCCTTATTATCTATACATTCACGTGCATCCCCTGATTATCTATACATTCACGTGGATCCCCTTATTATCTATAGATTTACGTGGATCCCCTGATTATCTATACATTCACGTGGATCCCCTGCCACTCTTGCAGATTAACCCATTCAGCCTCGACGCACTACGGCAGGAGATAGATCGACCATGTCAACTCAAGGGTAGTGCCAGATTAGCTAAGCTTCCTTAGGCGCCAGGCTTAGCTGGAACTAGCCTTGAATAATCAATGGTGATTCGTCGTCTGCAACGGGCACACAGCCTTTCGGTGACTCGGCCTTGGGGTTAAATGGGTTAACTCATGACTGTTTCTGACGATAGCTACGCGTCTTTTCCGCGGGGTCATTGTGTAGTCTGAATTCTCATCAGTGCCAATCTACCCAGCGAAAGTCAATACCCAGCGTATTATTCCAAAAAGGCGTGAATCCACCAACCGTTATCTACTCTAATCTGCCAGCATTCATTATGAAGTTGCTGATGTAGCACATCTCACGAGCATGGGTTCCCCACAGGGATGTGTATTATCTCCCCTATTGTACACCTTATACACAGATGACAGCAGAAGTGTGCATGACAACCGTCGCCTTGTCAAGTCTTAGAAGGATACTGCCCTACTTTGTTGTTTGTCAAGTCTTAGAAGGATGCTGCCCTACTTTGTTGTTTGTCAAGTCTTAGAAGGATGCTGCCCTACTTTGTTGTTTGTCAAGTCTTAGAAGGATGCTGCCCTACTTTGTTGTTTGTCAAGTCTTAGAAGGATACTGCCCTACTTTGTTGTTTGTCAAGTCTTAGAAGGATACTGCCCTACTTTGTTGTTTGTCAAGTCTTAGAAGGATGCTGCCCTACTTTGTTGTTTGTCAAGTCTTAGAAGGATGCTGCCCTACTTTGTTGTTTGTCAAGTCTTAGAAGGATACTGCCCTACTTTGTTGTTTGGCTCCGAACAGGGTCAAGATTCTGTGCTAAATGAGTTTGTTGACTGGTGTGATAGATCCTATCTTGAACTAAATGTTTCTAAGACGAGGGAGTTGTCTGTAGACTTTAGACGAATTAGTCCTGTCCTGGTGAACACTGTGATTTTGGCCAAGGGGTTGAAATAGTTAGCCAGTGTATATACCTTGGTAAGTCATTGGTGAAAAGCTCAATTGGTATGAAAACAGAAGAACGTTTTCATTCGTTCCTATTGGTGTTGTTCTTTAGAACGAAGCGGTCTAAACGTCTTCGGGCCCATGACAGCCACAGTGCCGCACACAGTCGTGCGCGACCCACTGCGGTCATGGTGGGCCCGAGGACCTTTGCTTACTGGGTTATTAGTGTAGGTGTACTCAGCTGTGACGTCTGAAATCTAGCCGGTGTGTGTGTTGTGTGTGTGTGTGTGTGTGTGGGGGGGGGGGGGGGGGGCGTGGCGAGTGCTGGTTGAGTAAATTGTACCATGAATGATCTTCACTTTCTTTTATTTTTGTAAACAAAAACAGTGACAATACTTGGTGAAATTCTGATATATAAGTTTAATGCCTTATTAATTGAATTATCATAGTCGATCCATCTCCTGATGCAGTGCGTCGGGGCTAAGTGGGCTGATAGCTCAGGAGTACTTACCTGCTTCGCTTGGTACTTGTCAACGTCGGCTGCTGGAGGTAAATAAGTCTGCTGGTTCAAGAGGTAAGATAAGATAGTTTATTGCCGTATGTTTCCATGTACAAAACAATAAAAACATTGGAATTTGTCTTGATGGCAATTACTAAGACTAAAATAACACACACACACACACACACACACACACACACACACACACACACACACACACACACACACACACACACACACACAGAGTAAACTCAAAAAGACGATTTTCATGCTAAATACTAAGCAAATACCGGTATTAAACACGGCGAATGGGCACTGATTCAGGTAAGAGCTGACTGTACACATTCCGACAAGTACTCACTCGCCACTCGCGCTCTCTTCAATCAATCCAGTTGATCAGAGAGAGCGCGAACAGCCAGAGGGAAAAAAAATCTGTTGCGGAAACTGATGTACCTGTACCTACGCCCTCATGGTAAAACTTGGAAAAGCTCATTGCCGGGGTGGGTGGAATCACTGGAGAAAAGACTTGCTCTACGTAAGTGACGCTGCTGGTACAGTGAGTCCAGGCTAGAAAGATCTCTGCCTATGATTTTCCAAGCGGTCTTGACCACCCTGCTCAGTCTAATTTTCTCTTTGGCCGTGATGGAACCATACCAAACCGTGATCGAAAAGGTGAGCACGCTCTCAATCACAGCTCGGCAAAATTGCATCAACATGTGGGCACCGACACCGAAACTTTTCACACCTCGCAGGAAGAACAAGCGCTGCTGTGCTTTTTGGACGATGAGACGAGTGTTTTCCTCCCACTTCAGGTCACATGACAGGGTAGTGCCAAGAAACTTAAAGTTCTGGACTGTTTCAATGATTTCACTATTGATCACAAGAGGGGGAGGGGGAGGGGGAGGGGACTGTTTCTTTCTAAAGTCCACAATCATTTCTTTTGTTTTGCAAGTGTGCAGTTCAAGGTTGTTGTTATTACACCAGCTAATTAGAGTCTCAACCTGACTACGGTAGGCGGATTTGTCTGAGTTTGTAATGCACCCCTCCACTGTGGTGTCATCTGCAAATTTCAGAACTTTAGTACTGGCATGGCATGAAGCACAGTCATAAGCAAACTGGGAGTAGAGCATAGGGGAGGGCACGCACCCCTGATGCGTGCCCGTGGATAAAATGAGGGTGGATGACACATTTTCACCAATTTTAACGACCTGTGGTCTCATCAACAGGAAATTGAGGGTCCAGAGGCACAATGCCTCTGGAACTCCGATTTGCTACAGTTTGGATGGAATAATGGTATTAAAAGCAGAACTGTAATCAACAAATAAAATTCTGGCACAGGTGTTTGGGATTTCAAGGTGTTGTAAAACATAAAACAAATCAAGTGACACCACATCCTCCACGGAACGTTTATCGCGATACGCAAATTGAAAACAATCCAGCAGAGAATCGGTAAGGGGCGGTCCGTGGCGCAGTGGTTAAGGCGCCTGCCACCAATGCCAAAAGTGCGAGGTTCGAAAACGGGTTCCGGCGTCGGACTTTCTCCTCTGGTAAGTGTCACCGTTAATTCGGGCGGACCGTCGGGGGTTCTTTCTCCGGGTACTCCGGTTCTTCCACCCCCCAACCCCCACACTTTGGTACAGGTTTCAGGCAGCTTTACAAATTTCAAATACAAGCGATCAAAAATCTCTGTAACTTCAGTAGCTGAACTTGCCCTTCGTCTGTCTTGTACTGTGTTTGTCTTAAATGGCGTAAATCCGTGTCTGTAAGAGCTGTTCTTAATTAAACGAACTATTGATCGGCAAACCTAGATCGGAGAAGATCAGCGATCTTTTGCTTTGTTTCTTAATTGAGGTTGAACGAACCTAGGCGAACTTCAGCAAACCAGGTTTGCCATGGTTCTCTTTCTTAACTGAAGTGCTTGATTCGGCGTACTTACTGTCTGCGAAGGTGTTCAAAATGGCTGCCGCCGATGCCGCTTCGCGATTTGAACGATGTTTGTTTTTGTACTCCTTGCAGTAGCGACCCCACAAACAGCGTTGCGCCTCCCACAAATAAATAAAAATAGGTCTTGTTCTTCGCACGAGTGAAATATCGCCGTCCGCCATATTTGTTTGTATCGGTGACTGTCTTCTTATCTCCAACGCAGAAGAGGGTAAACGTTTTGACCAATCAGAGAAAAGGTTCGCCTTTGTTTGCTCAACACGCTGAGCGAACCTTTTCCGACAGCGAACTATGGTTTGCAGAGGTTCGTGAACTACTTCGAACTAGGCTCGCCGTATCGTTAGATCGTCCAATTAAGAACCAACCTGGTTTGTCCGAGATCGTGAACTGTAGTTCGTCAGAGTTCGCGAACTAAAGTTCGTTTAATTAAGAACATGCTTTACGTGAGTGTGCGTGTTGGGTTTCAGTTCGCGGCGCTTTGAGTCGATTCGCCCAAAAATTGAGAAAAAGCGCCTATATAATAACGGTATTATTATTATTATTATTATTATTATTATTATTATTATTATTATTATTATTATTATTATTATTATTAAGTGTTCTCAGAAACCGGAGGACCAGGCGCTCGAGCGTCTTCATGACAACTGAGGTCAGAGCGACCGGTCTATAGTCGTTTAGGGAGGACACTTTGGATTTTTTGGGAACAGGAATGATGGTGGGCCTTTTGAAACAGAATTTCTCAGGACGTGCCTGCACTGCTTGTGAAAAAAACACTAAACAGAACATTGAATGTATGTCGCCAGCCGGTCCAATACGTTAAATAAACCTACGATATGGGACCTAAATAAAGCTAAGACCATTTAACAACACACATCCAATATCAATCAAGAACTACAGGCAGTGCAGACAGTAGAGAGAGTTTAAAATAGGAAAATACAGGTGAATGGACCAAGGGTAGACAGAAACACATGCCCCAGAATAGAGGGGAAAACCCACCCTGTGGGGCTGAGCAGGGTGACCCTGGGAACTAAAAAGAAGTTAACCCAACCTAAATCCCCCAGGGCAGACCCGGGTGGAGAGAGAGAGAGAGAGAGAGAGAGAGAGAGAGAGAGAGAGAGAGAGAGAGAGAGAGAGAGAGAGAGAGAGAGAGAGAGAGAGAGAGAGAGAGAGAGAGAGAGAGAGAGAGAGAGAGAGAGAGAGAGAGAGAGAGAGAGAGAGAATCAATGAATCAATGAATCTTTATTTTACAACGGTGAAGATATTAACACAGTCAGTGACTATGCCATTTTTCGTACCTGCCGTTGCTACAACTACGACTAACTAAGTACAAAATATACATAAAAAAGAGACATCAAAGCACAGTAATACAAAATAAATAGTCCACTAAACACAAACACGCGCATACGCCGTGCACAAACGCACTCACGCGTCCACACACACACACACACACACACACACACACACACACACACACACACACACACACACACACACACACAATCGCAATAGCACAAACACACACACGCACGCACGCAAACACACACACACACACACACACACACACACACACACACACACACACACACACACACACACACACACAACGAAACGCACTAGGACAAACACACACACGCACGCAATCACAAGCACACACCAAAAATACAAACACACTCACGCGCGCGCACACACACAGACACACACACATGCACGCACACAATCAAATAAACGCACGCACATACACATGCACGCACACACATACACACACTAGCAAACACACACACACACACCAAGCAAACCCACGCACATTAAACAAACACACAGGCACGCAACGCACGCACACACATATCCACACACGAAACAAACGCACGCACGCAGACACACACACACACACACACACACACACACACACACACACACACACACACACACACACACGCGCGCGCGCAATCACACACACAGAGGCAGCAATGTACACGAATCGTTTATTGCCCATGATTCGTGTGTTCTACACTTGACAACATCGACACTGACAAAACACGTGCCAGGCGGAACTCCGCCCCACGCTATCACAGTCTACTACTGGCCTCTCCCAGCATCCTCTAGCCTCAGCACACGTAGATTCTCATCAGCCCGTGCAGCTACAGGAGTTCATGAGAATCTACGCGTCCTGCTGGCAGAAAGTCGTGCGCAAGCTGAGATGGTCATGTCCGCTCGGACAGAATTGTCTTTTGTCCAAAACAGCAAACTGTCTACATAACTAACGGACAACAACAACAAGGACAATTTAACTCAGGCTGTCACAGAACTGATCTACGTGTGAAAGCAGACGAGGCTGGTCATTAAGACACGCGAAGAGATCTATTGTCTGTTTAACCCCTTCATTGCCAGTGGACGCGGATTGTGTTTCTTGAAATCATTGTCGTTTCAGCGCCAAAAATCCCAAGCCGTCCAAGGAACTAGGACGCAATGTGGTGTCAGCAAGAGGCATAGATCCTCATGAGCCCCCCGCAACTGCGGGGGGCTCATGAGGATCTATGCCTCTTGCAGGTGGACCGCGTTCACCTTTTTCTCTGTAGCGAAGGGGTTATTATATTAATTAATTATGACAGTGATGTATGAGGTTGGACTGCTAAGAAAACGACTGTTTTTTTTGTTAATCCGTTCAGCCCTGACGCACCTGCAGCAGGAGATGGGTCGACCATGATAATTCAAGGGCAGTGCCAGATTAGCTTGGCGCCGCCAAGCTAATTTGGCACTGCCCTTGAATTATCATGGTCGATCCACCTCCTGCAACTGGTGCATAGTCATTAGCAGACATGGGACTTTTCCGATTTTGTTTCGGAAATCCACATTTTTTTCCCTGCATTTTGGTTATTTTTTTTTTAGATCAGTGCAAATTCGTTAAGAAAAAGCAAACACACTTTATATATTTCTTGAACTCATTGATTTCACTATAAGATGAAATGTAGGTGTTTTGTGAAGTTCCCCCACATGAAAATATACTGATTGCGAGTTGGGAGTCTTGGACTCTGCTTTCCTAGGATTTGATCTCATCCTGGTCTCATGTCTGCATTAGATGACGCCTCCAAAATTTGGGGAATACGGCCGTCGGGCTGAGTGAGTAGTGAATTTCAACAAATCATGAAGACCTGTCAATAGATTAATATCGCTGCATTTGTGGACGGCGTGAAATATCTGCGGATGGCCGAGAAAATAAGTTGGACGGAATGGAAACAATTCAAAATGGTGCACATCAGCAGTCGAAAAATCCGAGCATTGTGTACACATGCAGTGAACAGCAGCCAGCGTAGGAGTTAAAAAAATGACAGGAAATTGGATTTAGGAATAGAACAATTATACGTGTTCAAAACTAAATATGAAATAGCCGCACCGTTTTGACCCCTTGGCGGCTGCCGGCGATAGTAGTTACACGTCTTTTCCGCTGAACGGTATCGACAGTAGCAGTCGAGAGGTTAACAATGATCCAATTCTGTATACAGCATGTCCACGTGTATTTCTACAATCACATTGACAAAACAAAAACAAACAAACAAAAAAAACAAAAAAAAAAACAAAAACAAAAACCGCAAAAACAAAAATTAATTAAAAAAACAAAAAACATGAACAGCGAACTTTCACATAAAATGATCTGGTCCATAACGTGTATATCCCTCATGGAAACGTTACAACAAACAACACTGATAACGTACACGATTATGAAGCCCGGAAAATGGTGCGTAACTCTGTCAGACCGACTCTTCGAGGCACCCTCTTACGCATACACATTATCCTCACGCGAGATGGGTGTCCATGATAATTCAAGGTTAGTGTCTGATTAGCTTGGCGCCTTGCAGGCGCCAAGCTAATCAGGCACTATCCTTGAATCATCATGGTTCATCTCGCTCATGCTTTAGGGTGTCAGGACAGGACTAGTTGAAGCTCTGCATATTTAGTGACCACAAGCGCTGAGAGGAAATTTTGCCGGAGGCGGCACGTCTCAAATGAGTTTTTAAAAAGGAGTGCTTGTACACCTCAAAAACGCATATCACAGCTGTCCGCTCCCCTTGCGCAGAAGGCGGTGAAATGAAGCGTAAACACCGATGTGCCTGGATTTTTAAAAATGGTCGTGGTTCTGTGGACTGTGAAACTGATATTTTGCAGAGCTGACTGCGTGAAACTTTACAAACAAATTTCTTTTCGTCTCTCAGTAAGTGAGGTCATTAGAACACTAGATCTTTAAGCGGCCATTTTTTCTTTAACACATTCTACCCCAGGACCGAAGTTGCCCTCTGAAGGACTGTATTACAATTCTAGATGGAGCATGATGGTTCAAGGGTGGTGCCAGAATAGCTTGGCGCCTATGGGCGCCAAGCTATTCTGGTTCCACCCTTGAACTATCATGCTCGATCCATGTCTTGCTTGTGGTGTGTCGGGGCTGAGTGAGTTAAAGTTGCATAATGTACATCGCAGGCTAGTTCCTTTATCACAATCTTACAAGCGTGCTCTAGCATTAATCACCACTAGCCTCCTCACTGTCAGAAACCATAAGATGGTTGGTTGAACATTGCTTAACGTTCCGACGGCAACATGATTTTCTCAGGACGTGCCTGCACTGCTTGGGAGAAAGAAAGAAAAGAAAAAAACTATACAGAATATTGAATGTATTTCGCCAGCCGGTCCAATGCCCTAAATAAACCTAAGACCATCTAGCAACACACATCCAATATCAAGAGATACAGGCAGCGCAGACACTAGGGAGAGTTTAAAAAAGGAAAATACAGGTGAATGGACCAAGGGTAGACAGAAACACATGCCCCAGAATAGAGGGGAAAACCCACTCTGTGGGGCTGACCAGGGTGACCCTGGGAACTAAAAAATAGTTAACCCAACCCAAGTCCCCCAGGGCAGACCCGGGTGGGAGAAACATACGAACACCACTCAGCTGCAAGAGGCAAAGACACCTCATGTCCCTTGCGGGTGCTGGAGGTTCGTGAGCTACTTTGCTTATTGCTGACCCCATAACTATACCCCACCCCCTCCCACCGGGGTCTGCCCTGGGGGACTTGGGTGGGGTTAACTACTTTTTAGTTCCCAAGGTCACCCTGGTCAGCCCCACAGCGTGGGTTTTCCCTTCTATTCTGGGGCATGTGTTTCTGTCTACCCTTGGTCCATTCACCTGTATTTTCCTTTTTTTTAAAAAACTCTCCCTACTGTCTGCGCTGCCAGTGTAGCTCTTGACGTTGGATGTGTGTTGCTAAATGGTCTTGGCTTTATTTAGGCCCCATGTCGTAGGTTTATTTAACGTATTGGACCGGCTGGCGACATACATTCAATATTCTTTTTTTTTTTCACAAGCAGTGCAGGCACGTCCTGAGAAAGTCGTGTTGCTGTCGGGACGTTAAGCAATGTACAATCAATCAATCAATCATAACTATACCCAGGTTCCTTGGATTGACGGGATTATTCGGTGTTGAATTTGCCCTGCTTTCAAAGACAATGTTTTGCATCCAGTGGCAGTGACGGGGGTCAATAACATAGAATGGCCGTTAAATGTTAGCGTTCACATACAAGTGGTTAACGTGGACAGTACGTTTTTTAAGGTATTTAAAAACAAAACAACATTTAACCAAATTGTTCACTCTATATACGTATTATAGAGTCTAGTTTTAATTCATTTGTGCCCGAGGTACGAAATACCCACATTTTGGAGTTATCCTGTGAGGACTGAACTGCAATTCAGGAGACAGATCGACCATGATAGTTCAAGAGTGGTGGCAGAATAGCTTGGCGCCTAATGGCGCCAAGCTATTCTGCCACCAACCTTGAACTATCATGGTCGAGCCATGTCATGCTGTGGTGTGTCGCGGAAAGAATGAGTTTTATATAAAAATTAAAAATAAAAACCCGACAGATTTACAAGTGTCAGCAGCCAGCTGTTAAACATAAACTAACGTTAACATCTAAAACAACAACAAGAAACAACGAAAACCCCTAGAAATGTATACGGAACACATACTGCAATCGGACAGCTAAAGCTTAAATCACCAAGAAAGTAAGTTAGTTTCTTACCCACCTTCTTCTCTGTTGCCGTGTTGCGTGAATGGCCAAGTGCGCACAACATTGTCATGTAGAAAGTCTGGTCAACATAAAGGTATGGGCACACGCGATATTGAAACTTGACCTACTTTCAGCTCACGCGCAATGACATCATTTCACAGTAGCGACTGGCATTCTGGCGTCATGTACTGCGCTATTAGGAATATTTGTCTGGCATTCAAAATATTGACGTCACATTACAAAGTAAATTACGTCAAGACCTTTGCCAAGACACAATGGCGGCTGTGTTGTGACTAAGTGTGTGTCAAAGACCAGCTGACATCGGATTTATGTCAAGAAAAAGGTGGGTAAGAAATATAATCTTACGTCGTTGTTTAGGTGATACTGACAATCTCACTCGAGTTGTCTTAAAACCTTATCTTGCTCGCATTCGCTCGTAGGATAAGGTTTTAAAACCACTCGAGTGAGATTCTCAGTATCACCTAAACACCGATGTAAGATTCTCTATGTCTAACTCTATGCGCGCACCACACAATGAATCTTAGCACGATTCAGACGGTGGATAAACGACCACCAAGCGTGTAAAGTGTTCTAAATCAACAGCAAAGAAAACGTTCGCGCTTCTGACTGACAAGAACTTTTAATGAGGAGAGGAGCGAGGGTGAGGGAGGGGGGGAGGGAGGGTGGGGGGCAAACAATAACAGGCAAGTTAAAATTGTATTGCATACAATCCAACATCAGTGGTTCTGTACATAAGACAAAAATCAATTGTTATGTATACACGCAAAATAAAATAACAAAAACATTTCTCTAAACAAGGTTCTAACAAACAAACAAACAAACACCATGTCAGTGAATATAAACCTTGCGGCTGTAAGCCTTATAGTCGAGCATCCCAAAATGGACGGTAATAGAGCGCAGGGAGTACAGAAAAAAGCATGATATATGGCCTGGTTGGTGCACCATACCTACTCTACAACTTTGGTCCAACCATCTCTGTGCGCTAAAACTAACCCTAGGGTGTATGGTATCCCAAGAGAGACATAATCACACCTTTGCGTTTTACCTTCGTGTTATGCCTCCTAGTTGCACTAGTCCAGTGCACAAAGGGCCTTCGGGCAAACGGCGGCCGCAGTTCAGCCCACCATCGTCGTCTCGCATTATTCCATGCTCCACGCCTTATCGCGGGAGATCGATCGACCAAGACAGTTTCAGGGTAGTGCATGATAAGCTCGGCGCCTCTGAAAGCTCCGAGCTTATCAGGCACTACCCTGGAACTGTCATGACCGATGCATCTCCAGGAATAATGGCTTTGCGCGGGTTCAAATGCGGCCGACATCGATCCGAGGGCTTTTTGCTAACTTAACCACTGTTTGCACGCAGCGCGTCTCTTGGAACTTGTGATTTATCAAATCCTCGTTTGGATGGTTCTAAAAATGAATTCTTAGAAATTTACTGTGTGTACTTGTGCAATTGTTAATTGGAGCAAAATGACGTATGCCTGATTTTGTGTCGTTTCGGTTACCTGTTTTTTTTTCCCTTGTGGTTGGGGTGGTGGTTGGAGGATGGTGGAGGGGTCTTGGTGGGGGTGGGGGTCGGGTTGGTGTGAGGAGGGTGGTGTGAGGACAGTGGAACTTTAATTGTTTTCCCGCTCTTGAATTATCTATGGCAAATATTTTCTGTGTTACAGATTCAGTAAATTATTGGGTGTAGTGTTTTGCCAGCGACATAAACACATATCAATAGGTAAGAGTTTTTTTTCCGTCAGTCAGAAGAAGTTTACCAAGGGTTGTCTAATTTTCTAAGGTTTGAGATGGTGCTGTTGTTCGGAGGTCAAGGTCGGGAACGCAGAGGTCAAAGCTTGTGAGATGAAGTTCGGGAGGTCAAGACTTGCTGCCCGGGTGCTTGCTGACGCAGTCCTTGGCCTTCTGCTGGGCGATGCACTCGTCGTCGATGAAGAGATAGTTGGTCATCTCGCTGCCTTCCACATCGCTGTAGATGTGACCTCGATGCCCCTCAAAATCGAAAAGCAGGTCAAGGTCAAACCCACTGTCCGTGATATAGGCCTGAAAAAGACAAGGAAAAAAAAGCCCAGTTCATTTGTCAGTGTGTGCTGGTCAAAACAGTCAAAAGTATGGCGTAGACCACACAACCCGTATCATCACATGTACATTGAGACAGCCTTGTAACACGTACTCGAGAAACGGCGTGCGAGTTGATTAACCCATTACATGCTGAGGCTGAAAAACATTGCTAATTGTCTTATGATCGCTACATTACAGATTACGAGATAGATTAACAGTGTTAGTTCAGGCGCCAAGCTATTCTAGCACCACCCTTGAACTATCACCACCGCATATCCCAATTTCAACCCCACCCCCCCCCCCTCCCCACCCCCACCCCCCCCCTCACCTCCGCCCCCGCCCCGCCCCCCATACCTACCCCCCCGCCACCCTCTCCACCCACCCCCCCGTACACCCCCCCCCCCGCCACACCCCCCCTACCCCGCCCCCCCCCCCCCCCACCCCCCCCCCCCCCCCCCCTCTCGCCCCGAACCCCCCACCCCCAACCCGCTCCCCCCCGCATCAGCCCTCCCCACCCCGGCCCGCCCCCCAACACGTATTCTAGCACCACCTTTGAACTATCACAGTCGCATTTATTTCAAGCAATGGGATTATCCCAGTTTGTAAGTAAAGCGAAAGACAGTAACTCCGTTTTGTGAAGAGGAAGATTTTCGCTGCAATTCAATGTAATGCAATGAAAATCTCGCTGTCACAAAAATGGGCTTAAGGTCGTGTTCCATATAGCTACGCGACATCGGCGCAGTAGCCGACACGGCAACAACTACAACAAAAAAAAGCGGCTGAGCAGCAGAGGGAAAATCGCTTTGTGTGTTTTCATATAGCCGCGCGAGACAGGCGGCATCGAGTCTCCGCTAGTTCAGCTGTTAGAATTGTTGGAAACTGTGGTCAGCTGCTGGAAACCCACGCTCGGTTCTCGCCTCGTGTCGCCACCGCTTTCGCGTCGCTATCACGCCGTTCTCGAACTGCGATACAGAAACACCCCGTTACTGTCTGTTTGCCATCACAGGGCGTCACGGCCCTTACAAATGTGACACCCAGTCACTGCTTCCTAGCGGCTATTACACTGACGAGCAACTGAGAAATGTGACATTTTTGGAATCATCGGAAACACTTACGTGTTTCCGGTGATTCCAAATCCGTCGCATTTCTTTTGCTCGTCAGTGTTAAATATTATACTCTAATCCTGTTAGGGAAAATGTCACTCACCGTGCACTCGGCGTGTACACCGTCCACATAGACGTGCATCGTGTCTCGTGCTGTAACACAAAACAGGATAGTGAAAGTCATTAACCCATATCAAACTGAGGCTAAAAGCTTCAACTTTGTACACTGCCATATGCAAGCTACATTGTTTTCATCCCCACGTCACACGGCCAATCAATTTAGCACAAACTGTGCCACATGACCGAGCTACAAAAACCCTTGTAGCGACAAATGGCGGACTTCTTGTAGCCGTCTTTGTGACGCATCTTGGATGCGAGTTTTGTTCTATAATAGATCACCGAAACGTTCTAAAGTAAAACGTTACTTAGCGTTGTTCGAAACAACAAGCACACTCAGTACTGGAAACGGCAACGTCTTGAAATATTTTAAATTACGCCATAAGTCTATTATGTATAAACGTATATTCCTTTGACGTCAGTCAAGTCTGGCATGATTTAGGTCAGAAGATTTCTCCTTGTTTCTTTTACGGAAATAGTGGAGGAGTGAAAACAAATACGTTATTGGTAGCAGGGGTTTGCTGCACGGCCCCTTGTAGCAAACTCTTGCTACCAATAACTTATATTATAGTATTTACAGATAAGGATATAGCTCAATGGCTTTAGTTCAAGAGTGGTGCCAGAATATCTTGGCGCCTAGAGGCGCCGAGCTATTCTGGCACTACCCTTGAACTATTTTAGTCAAACTTATTTCACACACTGGTGTATTCCGAATGATAAGGGTTAATGTGGATTGTTACTGACCGTACTAGGTATTTTGACGGATCGTCAGAGACAATTCAAGGGCAGTGCCAGATTAGCTTGGCGCCAGCAGGCGCCAAGCTAATCTGGCACTACCCTTGAATTATCATGGTCGATCCATCTCCAGCAACTCAGTGGTGCGTCGTCGTTAGGTAACGCCTCCAAAATTTAGCAAATGCGGGGGTGAGATGAAATGGGTTAACTAAGCGTTTTTTTCTTCCGGCGAGCTGTATTGTCAGTCACAATGGAGGGAATAGGTGAAGAATGATAGAGACAAACACAGACAACAGCGTGCTGTCAGTCAGTTGTGGCAAGACAATTATTTAGCTGCCTTGCCACTTTGATAATGAACGATCATCCGCAAAACAGTTGTGTAAGTCTCTGCGTGTGTGCGCGCGTGTGTGGTTGTGCGTGTGTGTGTGTGCGTGTGTGTGTGCGTGTGTGTGTATGTGTGTGCGTGTGTGTGTGTGTGCGTGCGTGTAAGTGTGTGCGTGTGTATGTGCGCGTGTGCGTGTGTGCTTGTGTGTGTCTGCATGCTTGCGTGAGTGACAGTGTGTGTGTGTACGTGTGAGTGCGTGCGTGTGTATGTGCGTGTGTATGTGTGTGTGTGTTCGTAAGGGTGTGCGTGGTGTGTGTGTGTTTGTGTGTGCGTGTAAGTGCGTGCGTGCGTGTTTGTGTGTGTGTATTCATATGTGTGTGTGTGTGTGTGTCTGTGTGAGTTTATGTGTGTGTGCTTGCGTACGTGCGTGCGTGTGGGTGTGATGGTGTATGATAGTGTGTCTGCGTGCTTGTGGGCAAGTGTGCGCACACGAGAGAGAGAGAGAGAGAGAGAGAGAGAGAGAGAGAGAGAGAGAGAGAGAGAGAGAGAGAGAGAGAGAGAGAGAGAGAGAGAGAGAGAGATCGGTCGCTGATTGCATCCCACGCTGAGACCGCACCGAATATTACCTGAAAGCAAACTAGGTGATTACCGCCATTATTGCCTAGTTCAACAACGCCATATCTACAAGAGGCATAGATCCTCATGAGCCCCCGCAATTGCGGGGGCTCATGAGGATCTATGCCCCTTGCTGACATCACTCTATTTGCAACTTTCCCACTAAGAACGTTATTTTGTGTTCAGTCAACAATTTTAACCGACAAATGCCATTCTGCCCGTCCATTTTCGCCTCCGTTCTACTCTCAAAACACGGCCGCCGAACCGCGCTTTGTTGCCAAAGCAATACAAAACTTTAAAAAGATGCTATTGTATTCAACTTAGATCGGCTGGTCGGGCCGGGTGACTGACTGCCGGAACAATAGGCGTACGCTTCAGTGATCACACTCACAGCGTAGTCAGAGGCAGACATGAAAAGTTTCTACACTCGCCCCGCTGTAACGCAAGTAATAATTCACGTATATTGTCCCACGGGCACTAAAGTGATCGGGGAAGTAACGCTAGTCTTATTGTCCCACTGGCACTAAAGTGATCGGGGAAGTAACGCTAGTCTTATTGGCCTGCACTTGTGTAGTCCGTTTGAACAAAGTTTGCTTCGTGTTTGTTTTGTTGTTTTCCAAAAAATTACGTGTTGAACAAGACAAATAATTTAAGAGTAGATCATATGACCTCATTCATTATCTCCAGTTTATTGTCCCTCTGGCACTTAAGTGATCGGGGACCCATCATATGACCTACTTGCAAGCTGAAATATATACCCTCTGCAGGCCTCCGTGACCGCTGACCTGCATCACTGACGCTGCAACTGTGACAAGCTATGGTTGGTTGGTTAGTTCGGGTTTAACGTCCACAGCAGCGAGGTGATCATGGACGGCCCTGACGGGCGGGTTATGGGGGACAGGGAAATCTATTGCCTATGGAGTACGCCCTGAACACTGATCAACTCAGGCGCACTCAAACTGTGCCACTTTGATTTACCAGGACCTTTCAACGGACATGCTATTGAACAAATCCGTTTTTTCCCCTGGATTGTGAGTCCAGCTACCGGGGCCGGGACGGGATTCGGGCCCACGACCCGGCGAGTCCCTTCGCTCTCCTGCTCCGACGTTTAACCGCCTAAGCTATTTCGGACTCTTGACAAGCTATGCACGGATCGGACGCCTTTCAATACCAAGACTTTAACCCATATCATACTGAGGCTAAAAGCTTCAAATCTGTACACTGCCATATGCAAGCTACATTGTAGTAATTACAGATAAGGATATAAGCTTTAGTTTAAAGGTGGTGCCAGAATAGCTTGGCGTCTAGAGGCGCCAAACTATTCTGGTACTACCCTTGAACTATTTTAGTCAAATCTATTTCACACACCGAATGATAAGGGTTAAAAGGACGGAAAAGTAAATGAAAATAAACAATTTACGGAACGGAAGATTAATTATTTAGAAAGAAGCACAAAGAACACATGCACCCCACGACCCCACTGAGGAAATCCCCTATTTAAATTATATTTTTACTTAACCGGAGGTTTAATGTTTCACACACCGAATTATAAGGGTTAGAAAGAGACCGAAAAAGAAAAATGACATTTTGTGGGCTCTGGAACTCCATACTTTTTGTCATGACTAAAGGAACTTTAAAATAAATCAGGACCAAGGCTGGTGATTATATTTTCTTCTTAGAGTTCTCTTGAAATCTTCTGCGTGAAAATGTTATTGGCAATAAACACGAGGCGAGCTTTGATCAGACGGACTATAGATGCCTACACGCGCACAAACAGCTGACGCGCATAACATGTGGTAGTTGTGGCATAACATGTGATAGTTGTGGCACGTGTGTTTAACGTCTTAACCCATTGCGCAAAGGCATATCGGGCCGACGTCGGCCGCCGTTGGCCCGCCAACGGCGTCTGACGTCGGCCCGATGGCCTTTTGCGCATTGAGACAGTACCACTACGCGCAAAGCTGAAAAACAAATTTCAGCACCATTATTTTGTGCTTGTTATGCCTTGTCGACACACCTAAAGAAAGTCTACAGCAGTTTGGACACGCAGCCGTTTCATGAAAAATGACGTTATGCGATGACGCAATAATCAAAAAGTAATCGAAAACGTCACTAACAATGTCATGTTGCGTCATATCAAAAAACAATTCTGAAGGGAAAATCTGTCCCTTGTGCTTGACAAAAGACGCCACTTCGTTTGGAGTAACACAGTGGCATTCTGACGTGTCCAATCTGTGAGTACCTCAGCAGATTTTGAGTGTGTACTGTTGCAAAAGAAGTGCAGAGTTACTTCCCACTATTTTGGTGTCCCTGATGGCTTACGCTGGCTCATTTGGCTCGCTATCACATTCTTTATGAAAAAGCTAGCACGGGCGTGTATCGACATACTGATTTTACAAGTATTTCATGAAAAGGCGATGTAAGTCAACAAGTTATAGTGGAATTATTCATCCCAATACACTTTCAAGATACATGTTTTGAATATTGTGAGCCTGCCCACAAAACTAGGAACGTCTACTACAGTCGTTTAGAACAGGCTAGCTGAAAACACAGAGCTTGTCTGTTCAATTATGGATGACTGAAGAAGGCATTACCAGAAAGATGACAATACTATAGGAAATTTCAATTGGGACCCTGCATGCTTTTTGTTTTGCTTTTTTTTTTTTGTTCTCAGTGATAATGAGCGTAACAAAATTTGAAAAACAAATGAGGTTACATTTGGTGTGACGGTGTATAATCAAAACCCATGAGCGTACATCAGTCTCAGTTTGACTTTTCGGTGCAAACATGGCTTGTCTCTTCAAATCCTGTGTGTCACCCTCCAAACACGCACTTGATTTTAAGGACGCTGACAAGAGAGACTGCCTTATCAAAATACAAAAATACGAACGCATACTTCGTAACCATGCATTGCAGAAGTGTTTCTTTAAACAGTTTAACCCATTCAGCCCTGATGCACATGCAGCATGAGATGGGTCGACGATGATAATTCAAGGGTAGTGCCAGATTAGCTTGGCGCCTGTCGACGCCAAGCTAATCTGGCAGTACCCTTGAATTATCATGGTCGATCTATCTCCTGCAACTGGTGCATAGTCATTAGATGACGCCTCCAAAATTTGGGAAGTACGTGCGTCGGGCTAAATGAGTTAAAGCTTTTTATACAACAAACCAAGGGGAATTACTCAGCGCTGGACAGACGAACAGTTAGATCCCCTGCCCCCCGCCTATCAGGCACCCATTCGCCAGCCCACAGAGAAATACGCAGGTATAGAACAAGACGATCATCTACATCCCTAAAGCTTTTTATGTTTTTAGTGGAGTCGACAGTACAAGTGGAATGCCCGAGCGAACACCCTCGCTGGCATTGCAGAAATCACACACGGCCTATGGATTGGCAGATCCCCTGAAAACCATGACAAAGCATTTCAAGATACAGAGCCAAGGGCACCACACGATCGATCGCCTCCGTAACAGAGGTCGGATAACGGTAGCGGGCGTTGGGCAGACTTGAAAAGACATGGGAGATCCACAGTCAACCAGGTCAGTATTGGCACTATATCTAAAGGACATCCGGGAAGACGGTCTGGTTAGTGGCGTATGCGCATTTTTCGAGCGCAGAGATCGCATCCTTCCCGAACTGAAACAAACTGAACTAAACTACGGAGTGCAACATTGTGGGGATACAATTTGTAACCACGGCTAACCCCGTCGTTACCGGAACAAAAATAACACCTAAATTCAAGAGGCATAGATCCTCATGAGCCCCCGCAATTGCGGGGGCCCATGAGGATCTATGCCTCTTGCTGAAACCACTTTCAGACCATGTTCCTTTGACGGCCGGGGCTCTGCGGCGTGGAAATAACGAAGATATCAGAAACCACAATCTGCGTCGACTAGCTAGTTTCGGGCACCTCATTGTACACATACGGCATCAGCGTCGACTAGCTAGTTTGGGCACCTCATTGTACACATACGGCATCAGGCTGACCTCACGTGATGTCACGTGAGACAAACGTCCGCCTACACTGGTCGCATCTGTCCCATCTACACGGAAGTTTGTTGTTTTTTTTTTTAAATTTATTTATTTTAAGTGTTTGGTTGAAACTACAGGAGCGGATCAGTTACCTCGAGGAGGGATGGGGGGGGGGGGGGTGTTTCCAACTTTTTGTTTGGGACCTTCAACCTGATACAAAAGGCATTCCCGACGCGAGACTTTGCTTCCAGGGGTCACAAAATCGAAAAGCGGCGGGGGGTGGAGGGGAGGAGGAGGGGAGAGGGGGGGGGGGGGAAGGGGAGAGGGGGGGGAGGGGGGAATGGAGCAGGTGAGTGCGTCAAAATATCAAACAACGAGGGGAGGGAGGGGGGTCGGGGGGTGGGTTTCTAAACACCCCAGGATGAGACTTTGTTATAGCATTTTAAAGAATTTTGGGTCGGGGGGAGGGGGGTGGGGAGGGGGGTTCAGGAACCCCTATAACCCCCGCCCCCCTCCAGATCCGCCCCTGGAACTATGTTGCTATTGAAGTCACCGGAACGAAATGGGAAATGACAACACATAGGTTTGAAATCCTGGCGGAAGATGGTGATTGACAAGCACGTAAAAAAACCCCTAGAAAATCCCAAGAAATAAAGAAATACGCTCACAAAGGACAATTACTACACAATCGGTTAAATGTTCGGGTTGAAATCCTGGACGCAGAGACAAGGAAACAATGCACCACATAGGTTTTGTCGCTTTGGTATTTAGCATACGTGACGCTGAAAGGTCTAATTTCAACCGCAATAAATCGGGGAAAAAAAGTTTGATGGAGCTTGGTGCAAAACAGTGTGCGTTTTACAGGTGAATATGTGCTGATCTGTGATTTTGAATCTCACGGCCTGCGGCCGTAAGGTCCAAAATCACAGACCAGCATACAAGTATTTATGAAGGTCTATACAGTCCCTGGCAGTAAGCGACTCAAGCTATTCAGATTCCTTCTGCGAATGAAGATAAGTAGCGGCTAATCTCTCTGTTTGTTTGTCTATTTTGACAACGGGTATTTACCCGAAATATTAATAAATTGTGTTGTACCCGTCTTTTCTAAGCGTGTTTCTTTCTCCATTGGGTACTTCTTTGCATTTTACACGCTTGGCAGTCACCTTTTTGGTCTGAATGGCGACAGTGTCCACGAAGACAAGACGAACACACTTTCAGTTTGAGACCACCGAAGCTGAAGTGGCGTGTTTGCAGGTAAATGACGTTCAGCCAAGGGAAGTAAATCCAGTGCAGATTCGAAAATAAAGCGAACGTCAAGAGTTCTGAAATCCGATAGTGACACTCTTCTCAAGTCGCAGCAGATCCGACAGTAGAGAAAAAAGAATAGTTTTCAATGTTTTCCTGACTATCATAGCTTCAGCCGCATTAATGTTTTGTTTGGTAGGAGTTGCAAAAAAAAAAAAAGAAAGAAGAAAATTAGCTGTTTCGCAGACCTTCAATACGACTTATCGCTACTTGTAGTCCAGAGCCTGTGGTGTTCATAAGAACACTTTTTGACTACACCCCCCCCCCCCCCCAAGGTTTTTAAAAGTACTGATAATAAATGACCATACCATCCTGCCACGGGCAGAATTAAAGGTAGGAAAGCAGTTCAAACGCTGGTTACCGAAAAACTTCACAATCGCCGCCATTGAAACTTGACTCATTTACGGCTAAGGGCTGTACAAAGACTCACCCGGTTTGTCATCGACCGCACGTACTGTGAAATCACATGCATCTCTCCATTCCCCAGCCCACCACCCCCTCTGCCCCCCCCCCCGCCGCCCCCTCTCTCCTCTACCCCCCTCCAACACTGCTCCAGTTTTCCCCACCCGTAGCCTGGCCAATGACCGGCAGATTTTTTCATTCTTCCCGTTCCTAACTTCCTGTGTGGGAGAACCGAGACCGGAAGTAGTTAAGGCACGGCCAGTAGCTAAAATGGAAATCAGCGCGAAATGCCCGGATTAAGATGGAGATATGGAAACAAGTCTCCCCCAAAACTACTTCACACTGGAAGAGGAACGGATCCACAAGAGCCTCGTAAGGGACGCATGAGGATCTATTTCTCCAAGAGTACACAAATTAGAATGCAGATACGAAAGCGGTGTCAACCAGGACTACACGAACTTCAAACGACAAGACGGTGGCTGCGGAATATTACGACTACTACAAACTACAAGAGGGATAGATCCTCATTAGGATCTATTCCTCTTGCAGGTATCACATCATTGTATTGTAAAGTGGTCCTCAGAACGTGGTGATCACGGGTCATTCAGGCATACGATTCTTGGTGACGCGGTGTGTCGCCATGATCGAAAGTCTGTATCAAAGTTGTATTGAGCGTGTAAAATCTTTATTGATCTATTACGAGCCGTTGAGGCCACACAATCAATCATTTTTGTCGAGTTTGGCAACGGGTGGACGAGCCATGAATACAGACGGGTGGAAAGCCATCTGTCTATGTGCTTTTCGTATCCGGTGAGGTTTTAAAATGACAAAACATGTTCTGAAAATTAAAAAAATGTAGAGATAAATGCCCGCACCAATATGATTGTAATACTAAATGATAATATTGATGATAATACTAAAGATAATAATATTAAATAAAAATAATGATGTTAATGATAATGATGAAGATGATGATGATGCTAATGATGATAATAATAATAATAGTTTAAAATAATAATAATAATAATAATAATATACTGAAGATGATAATATTAACATATTATTAACACATTATACTAATAGTAATAGTAATAATAATAATGATGATAATATAAAATAATAATAATAATAATAATAATAATAATAATAATAATAATAATAATAATAATAATAATAATATACAGCTGACATTTCTGAAGAAAAACAAGATGAGGATTTCATCCCAGAGTTGACCGTATTGTTTGGAGCTCAGATGCGTTTATCTTTTTGGAACATTTAACAGAGTTGTTTATATTTTTAGGCTTATTACGCTGATCAATTTCCCTCCTCTCTAAGCCAGCCTCTGATCAACACACGCGTCGGCGCACACAAATAAAGACGGACACACGGCGCTTCCCGCTATTAGTACGCTATGTGGGCTCGTGTAGCGACAGGAATCCATCTCCTTCTACTCTAGCCCACCTTCTGATCCACACACACTGGCACACATAAATAAAAAAAACGGATACACGGCGATTCCCGCCATTCGTAAGCTCTGTGGTCTGGCGTAGCATAGCTGTTCTGAAGAAGAAGAATAGCACGAGCAGCGAAATGATGTCACTTCAAGCTTCACGTCATGGCATTAGTCCCACGACGCCGTGTTTATAGTGACACCTCGACGCTATACGTTACTAGTCGCAGTACTAACATTTGACGTGTCAGAGAATCAACTTTGCAATTTTCTTGCTGATTTTCACGCCTAGGGCTTACATGTCACAATTTGATCTAATCATACCACAGGGCCGGGACAAACAGCAGGCTTATGCAAACAGTGTTTATGAAAAATCATGCGAGTATTAACGAGAAAATAGTTTTTTTCGTAAAAGAAAAATTAAAATTATGTTAGCTGTTTTACAATAGAATCCGAAAAAATGGTGCAGAAAATTATCTGATTTTCACACCTATGGCATGCAGGTCACAATTGACCTAATCGTACACGACAGCCGAAACAAACTGTAGGCTTATGTAAATACCGTATATGAAAAATCATGCGGCTATTATTGAGAAGAATGGTTGTTTTTTTTTTTTCATAAAAAACATTCAATTGTTTTAAGATTAACCCATATAATTTGTGAAATTAATCCCCAAAACTTGACAATATATACAAACCAAGGGAAATCACTCAGCGCCGGACAGACAAACGGTTAGATCCCCTGCCCCCGCCTATCAGGCACCCTATCAGGCGGGGGCAGGAGATCTAACCGTTTGTCTGTCCAGCGCTGAGTGATTCCCCTTGGTTTGTGTACAATTCTGCCAGCGCTAGCCTCACCTATCTGGTTTGTGAGTGAAAATATACATATTAAAATATTTAATTATAACTCAAAACGTTCTAGAGGTACAATGTTGGTTAACAAACTCATTAAACATCTCCCTTTTATCTAGCTATACGCAAAATATCTAGTAAAAATAAGAAAAATTACGGACTCCAGTGTGGATCAGCCGGTTTTTGTGAAAAGGCCATTTTCCCGCCAATGAGCATCTTAATAAATAAAATTGAAACAAATGTCTCGAGATAATTCTTTTAGGGACAATATCCTAAATTTTCAAGCTTGTCCGTCCTCAAACGCGGGCTCTAGTCGCTGTCACACAAACACGCGCGCACGCACGCACACACACACACGCACGCGCACGCGCACTCGCACGCACACGCACACGCACACACACACACACACACACACACACACACACACACACACACGGCTCTTTGGCGCCAAAAAGACATTCTCTAGCAAGGTTTGCATCGCTAGACGTGACGTCATTTTTATCTTGATACTTCTTTGCCAGAATTTCTGCCCTGCACGCCAAAAAACGTCATGTGCTTGCTCCGGAATGCGCTCCGAACAGCCCCATTAAAAAAAAAAACCCAGCAACAAAACACCACCACCACCAACAAAGACAGGAACACGCTTTTTCATTGGGTATTCCCGAGCATTGCACACGCTGGACTGTCACCTTCCTAGTGAAGACTTTGCCATGTTTTTCGATCATACACAATGCGTTCAGTTAGAAGACTATACAGTAGAAGTTGCCACCAAATAATTCTAGGCCCATGGTTATTCCTGGAGATGCATCGACCAACGACAGTTCAAGGGTAGTGCCTGATAAGCTCGGCGCCTTCGGAGGCGCCGAACTTATCAGGCACCACCCTTGAATTGTCAAGTTTGATCGGTCCCCCGCGGTTAGGCTTTGAGCATGGGATGTTGCGGACGACAATGGCGGCTTTGTTTGATGCAGCCGTATTGTCACATTAACACACATTCTACCCCAGGACCAAAACCCTCAAATTTTGAAGTTGCACTCTGGAGCACTGTATTACAATTCTAGAGACAGATCGAGCATGATAGTTCAAGGGTGGTGCCAGAATAGCATGGCACCCACAAGCGCCAGACTATTTTGGCACCACCCTTGAACTATCATGCTCGATTCATGCCTTGCTGTCGTGTGTCGGGGCTGAATGAGTTATTAATTAATTATTTCATTCATTAACAATTGCCAAGCTATTTTGGCACCACCCTTGAGCTAGCATGCTCTATCCATGTCTTGCTGTGGTGTGTCGGGGCTGAATGAGTTATTAATTAATTATCAAGCGCCAAGCTATTCTGGCGCCAAGCTATTCTGGCACTACCATTGAACTATCATGCTCGATCCAAGTCTTGCTGTTTGTGTGTCAGGGCTGGCTGAGTTGTTAATTAATAAATGAATGAATGAATGAATCAATCAATTAATTAATTAATTCTTACTTTAATTAGTGAATGAATGAATTAATTAAAGATTGTGGGGTAGAGCACTTACAGAAGGAGACGTTGCAAGGTCTTCCGCCCAGCTTGAGGTTCCAGGCAGCTGTCACCTCCACGTTGCCGCTCTTGTCCACCTTGCCCACTTTCCTGAGACAGGCATCGAAAACGACTCAGAAAAATGACGTCATACAGTGACGTGATGGCAACGGGATCTACAATAATGGCTTCTGGTGTAAGGACCTCAGATTACTAGAGTCCAGAGATTACAAATGGCGCACATAATTATTTTGGTTAAATAGAAAACTTGTGTTGTGGTGACAAATTAGACAAGTTTGTCCCCATCGGTACATGATTTCTAGCGGTACATGATTTCTAGCATAAGCAGTTAAGTGGCCTTGGCAAAAGTTGAATGTTAAAACTGAATGTGAAGGATGCAGTGTTATGATTGCATTTAACCCTTTGGCTGTCGGTGGCGTTTTTCTTGTCGCGATGATTTCTGCAGGACAGTATATCCTCAAAAATCTTTGGCCCGCGTGTCCTTGTCCTTCCAAGCTCCGAAAACGTGGACTAGCCTTCCACATAATATTCCCCACGCACCACCTTTGGTCATTTTCAGGGATAGATTCAAAACACTCCCCCCCCCCCCACCCCACCCCCCAATCTGGCCTTTAAAATAGATTGACAAACTTGCGTTGTCCCATGTGTATATCAGGTTCTTGAAATGTTTTATGCTTATTATTTCAGTATTGTGTGAATGTGTATTTGTACGGGTGTATGGATGTGTGTGTTGTATGCCGTCTGTCGTTTACTGTATTCACCTAGATTAGACTGTTATAGATGTAAAGCGCTCTGAGCCTTTCTTGTGGGGATATCGCGTCATATAAGATTTTATTATATTTTTAATTGTGCAGTCAACTCCGCTTATAACCAGGCCGGGTATAACACAAGTCGTATTTAGCAACAGTTATTCAAAGGTCCCAAAACAGTTTTTCAACGTAAATTACTTCGCTTATTACAAACATCGGATACAAGAAACATTGGGTCCCCTAGCGATTTGTTATATCCGGAGTTTACTTGTAATAATAATATATAATAATAATAATAATAATAATAATAATAATAATAATAATAATAAATAATAATAATAATAATAATAATAATAATAATAAATAATAATAATAATAATAATAATAATAATAATAATAATAATAATAATAATAATTATATAATAATAATAATAATTAATTAATAATAATATATATATAATAATAATATATAATTAATAATAATAATAATATAATAATAATAATAATAATAATAATAATAATATTATTAATTAATATATATAATATATATAATTATTATTATTATTATTATTATTATTATTATTATTATTATTATTATTATTAGAACTTTGTCCCTCAACTCATTCGAGACGTGCCGCCTCCGGATACGCGGCTTAAGCCGCGTATCCGGAGGCGGCACGTCTCGAATGACTTAACATCTAAAACAGTCTTTGTTCCTTTCATGGCAAAATCACCCTCTCAGACTCACCAGCCTATCTCTCTAATTTGTTCGCACTTGCCCACAGATCTAGTCGAACATCAGGGAACAATCTGGTAGTACCTAGGCCCCGCTTAGATATTTACAAGACGTCCCTCTCCTACTCTGGTGCAAAATTATGGAACACAGTTCCTGCAGACATTAAAGCAGCACCTTCTTTACGAACTTTCAAGAACCAACTGCATAAATTTATTAAGAACATGTGAAAACATATTGTTCATATTTTTCTTTTACATACCGTCATTGACTGGAGAAACATTTCCTTATTCATATTCATGTATGAAAAATAAAGATTCATTGTCATTGTCATTGTCATTCTCATCTCTCTCTCTCTCTCTCTCTCTCTCTCTCTCTCTCTCTCTCTCTCTCTCTCTCTCTCTCGGGCTCTCTCTCTCTCTCTCTCTCTCTCTCTCGGGCTCTCTCTCTCTCTCTCTCTCTCTCTCTCTCTCTCTCTCTCTCTCTCTCTCTCTCCGTTTGTCTCAAGACTAAAAGCCAAAGTGAAACTCATATCACGTAAATTCTTACATTACGGAAAAACTAATATTACGTCATCAGAATCAGGTCAAAGACAAAGGTAGAGACCCTTGACAGCGAGGACAGCTTTCATATAGAAGAGCCTTTGTGGGTTACTGTTCATCCCATCTCAGCACTCTTACTTACTTGAACAGGATGAGCGTCCATGGTGTTTTGCCTGTGATGAGCAGTTTTCTGTTCGACATTTTTTGCTGTATTGTGCTGATCTAATTGACACGAGATATAAACATTTCACAGCAGACTCCTTGAAGGTTTTGTTCCGGGATGTTCCCCCGGACAAAATCTTCAATTTCTTGAGAGAATGCAATATTTTTAACAAGATCTGAGCATTCATAGACTATGTGAATTTTTTTTTATTTGCCCTTTTTGAGAGACGTTTCTTTTAAAGACATGTGCGACATTTTAGCCTGACATTTTTAAGCTATATTTACACCTTGCTTTTAGTCTGGCTGACCATATTTTTACCCATCCCGCCGTGAGTTGGCCTTAGTCGCCTGCTCGGCGTTAAACCCAAATAACAAACTAACAAATCATCCTATCTCGTTTATGTTTTTCTGATTAAGAGCAGGCGTGATTAAACATTTGGACACCGGGTGGACTGCGTTCCGTGTGTTGTGTGTTGCTGACGTTCTCACCTGGTTTGCTGACCCTCTGAGTTATGCATCGCTGGCATAAACAAGGAGAATATTGTCGGCGTTCGATTTTCTGAGCTCCTCCAGACTCAAAGCCTTACCCTACGAAAGTACGCGTCGTCCACGCTGGTCGTTTCGAGATCACGAACGTAACTCGACACAACAAGAGACAGAAATCCTCATGAGCCTCCGCGGACGCGGCGGCTCATGAGGATCTATGTCTCTTGAAATGGTAGAGTTGACTGTTTTGGTAAAAGGTATGTTTTCCTCGACAATCACCACAATAGATCGACCGTGATGCAGTTAGGGGCAGTAACTGTGAAACATGTTTCTCCTTTCATTTTCACCATTCATTGCTCAAGTGGAGGCTTTGGGAAGCAAACTGTTGTGTGTGTGTGTGTGTGTGTGTGTGTGTGTGTGTGTGTGTGTGTGTGTTTGTGTGTGTGTGTGTGTGTGTGTTGTGTGTGTGTGCGTGCGTGCTAGTGCCCGTTTGAGTGTGCGTGTGTGTGTGTCGGTGTGCGCGCGTGCGTGTGCGTGTGTGTGTGCGAGTGTGTGTGCGCGCGTGCGTGTGTGCCGTCGCTAACAAACTAACTCGCCGATTGTTCTAAGTGCGTTTCCTACAACTAAGATTTCAATATTTCAGAATGCTGAACAGTCGCAGGCAGAACTACCATGATCTCATCCCCCAGTGCGGCACGGGGATGTGAGTAAATGCATCCGTCACCAGTTAGCAAATACCATAGATTCTCATGAGCCCGATACACATGCAGGGGCTCATAAGACTCTATGCCTAACTCTGTACACACCAACGATTCCACGCTTACAAGAAGGACACCAACTCTATGAACAATCAAAGGGCCGTAAGTTTAATCGACTTTGCCGGCGAGCGAGAGTGGTGGTTCTTAGTGCCTCGTGTTTGTTGAACTGTCCAGCCCTTATGCCTGAACGCGCCCAGTCGATAAGCTTTCTTATGGAATAGGGGCGTGATCGAGACCAGAAAATGTTACAAACGTTCTTGTTGTTTAAAAAAATCTCGAGAAAGAAAGAAAACACGTTGAGAAAGGACAAGTACAATGCAATACATTTTGCTGTATTCGTCCTTTCTAAGCGTGTTTCTTTCTTTGATTTCATTGCATTTTACACGTTTGACAGTCACTTTTCTTGGGCTGGTCTTCACGTTTTGTTAGTCGTACATTCATAGTCATAGTCTGTCTGTCTGTTTTCCTCTGTCTGTCTGTCCCGCCGTGTGAGATGGCCTTGGTTGCCTGCTCGGCGTTAAACCACATAACTAATCTGTCTGTCTGTCTGTCAGTCTGTATGTATGTATGTATGTATGTCTCTGTTTGCCTGTCTGCCTATGTCTGTCTCCGTTTATCTGTCTGTTTATACGACTCTGTCTGTCTCTGTCTGCCTGTGTCTGTCTGTCTCTCTGTCTGGCCGTGTGTCTATCTATCTATGTCTCTCTGTCTCTGTCTGTCTGCCTGTTTGTGTCTGTCTGTCTGCCTTTCTGTGTTTGTCTGTGTCTATCTGTCTATCTATTACCTGTCTCTGTCTGTCTGTTTGTCTGTCTGACTGACTGTCTGTCTCTGTCTGTCTGTATCTATCTGCTTCTGTCTCTGGCTGGCTGGCTGACTGTCTCTGATGTCTCTGTCCGCCTCTGTCTGTCTGTCTGTTCTATAGCTGTGTGATGTAAATCCTACTGGACATTACAAAATCAGATGCTGATCACGGACCAGTACACATGAAGGATTCAATACCCCTCCCCCCCCCCCCCCCACACACACACACCAATCACCCATCATCCATCCCCGCCACAGGACTACCGCTTGAATGATTCGCAGCTTGGACATGTTGAGACGTCATGTAGATGTTAACCTCTTCACTACCAATGGACGGCCGACGGCGCTTCTCAACTCTCAGAATGCTCAGCGTCACAGATTCCCAGCCGTAAAAGGAGCATGAGACATATATCCTCAGGAGCCCCCGCAATTGCCTGCGTGTGTGTGTGTGTGTAGAGGCAACTGCGGGTGTGTGTGTGTGTGTGTGTGTGTGTGTGTAGAGGCAACTGCGTGTGTGTGTGTGTGTGTGTGTGTGTGTGTGTGTGTGTGTGTGTGTAGAGGCAACTGCGGGTGTGTGTGTGTGTTGAGGCAACTGCGTGTGTGTGTGTGTGTGTTTGTGTGTGTAGAGGCAACTGCGGGTGTGTGTGTGTGTTGAGGCAACTGCGTGTGTGTGTGTGTGTGTGTGTGTGTGTGTGTGTAGAGGCAACTGCGGGTGTGTGTGTGTGTGTTGAGGCAACTGCGTGTGTGTGTGTGTGTGTGTGTGTGTGTGTGTGTGTGTGTGTGTGTAGAGGCAACTGCGGGTGTGTGTGTGTTGAGGCAACTGCGTGTGTGTGTGTGTGTGTGTGTGTGTGTGTGTGTGTAGAGGCAACTGCGGGTGTGTGTGTGTGTGTTGAGGCACTGCGGGTGTGTGTGTGTGTTGAGGCAACTGCGTGTGTGTGTGTGTGTGTGTGTAGAGGCAACTGCGGGTGTGTGTGTGTGTGTGTGTGTGTGTGTGTGTGTGTGTGTGTGTGTAGAGGCAACTGCGTGTGTGTGTGTGTGTGTGTGTGTTGAGGCAACTGCGGTGTGTGTGTGTGTGTGAGCACTGGTGTGTGTGTGTGTGTGTTGAGGCAACTGCGGGTGTGTGTGTGTGTGTTGAGGCAACTGCGGGTGTGTGTGTGTGTGTGTGTGTAGAGGCAACTGCGGGTGTGTGTGTGTGTGTGTGTTGAGGCAACTGCGTGTGTGTGTGTGTGTGTAGAGGCAACTGCGGGTGTGTGTGTGTGTGTGTGTGTTGAGGCAACTGCGGGTGTGTGTGTGTGTGTGTGTGTTGAGGCAACTGCGTGTGTGTGTGTGTGTGTGTGTGTGTGGCACTGCGGTGTGTGTGTGTGTGTAGAGGCAACTGCGTGTGTGTGTGTGTGTGTGTGTGTGTGTTGAGGCAACTGCGTGTGTGTGTGTGTGTGTGTGTGTTGGGCTGGTGTGTGTGTGTGTGTGTAGAGGCAACTGCGTGTGTGTGTGTGTGTGTGTGTGTGTGTGTTGAGGCAACTGCGTGTGTGTGTGTGTGTGAGGCAACTGCGGGTGTGTGTGTGTGTGTTGAGGCAACTGCGTGTGTGTGTGTGTGTGTGTGTGTGTTGAGGCAACTGCGTGGTGTGTGTGTGTGTTGAGGCAACTGCGGGTGTGTGTGTGTGTGTGTTGAGGCAACTGCGGGTGTGTGTGTGTGTGTGTGTGTGTAGAGGCAACTGCGTGTGTGTGTGTGTGTGTAGAGGCAACTGTGTGTGTGTGTGTGTGTGTGTGTGTTGAGGCAACTGCGTGTGTGTGTGTGTGTGTGTGTGTAGAGGCAACTGTGTGTGTGTGTGTGTGTGTGTTGAGGCAACTGTGTGTGTGTGTGTGTGTGTGTGTGTTGAGGCAACTGCGTGTGTGTGTGTGTGTGTGTGTGTGTGTGTGTGTGTGTGTGTGTGTGTAGAGGCAACTGCGGGTGTGTGTGTGTGTTGAGGCAACTGCGTGTGTGTGTGTGTGTGTGTGTGTGTGTGTGTGTGTAGAGGCAACTGTGTGTGTGTGTGTGTGTGTGTGTGTGTGTGTTGAGGCAACTGCGTGTGTGTGTGTGTGTGTGTGTGTGTAGAGGCAACTGTGTGTGTGTGTGTGTGTGTGTGTGTGTTGAGGCAACTGCGTGTGTGTGTGTGTGTGTGTGTGTGTGTGTGTGAGGCAACTGCGGGTGTGTGTGTGTGTTGAGGCAACTGCGTGTGTGTGTGTGTGTGTGTGTGTGTGTGTTGAGGCAACTGCGGGTGTGTGTGTGTACAGGCAACTCCGGGTGTGTGTGTGCAGAGGCAATTGCGTGTGAGTGTAGAGGCAATAGCGTGTGTGTGTGTGTAGAGACAACTGCGGGTGTGTGCCAACTGCGAGTGTGTGTGTGTAGAGGCAACCGCGAGTGTGTGTGTAGAGGCAACCGCGAGTGTGTGTGTAGAGGCAACTGCGCGCGTGTGTCAGTAGAGCCATCTGCGAGTGTGTGTGTAGAGGCAACTGCGCGCGTGTGTGTAGAGGCAATAGCGCGCGCGTGTGTGTAGAGGCAACTGCGGGTGTGTGTGTGTGTTGAGGCAACTGCGGGTGTGTGTGTGTACAGGCAACTCCGGGTGTGTGTGTAGAGGCAATTGCGTGTGAGTGTAGAGGCAATAGCGTGTGTGTGTTTAGAGGCAACTGCGGGTGTGTGTGTAGAGGAAACTGCGTGTGTGTGTAGAGACAACTGCGAGTGTGTGTAGAGGCAACCGCGAGTGTGTGTGTAGAGGCAACTGCGCGCGTGTGTCAGTAGAGGCATCTGCGAGTGTGTTTGTAGAGGCAACTGCGAGTGTGTGTGTAGAGGCAACTACGCGCGTGTGTGTAGAGGCAATAGTGTGTGTGTGTGTGTAGAGGCAACTGCGCGTGTGTGTATAGAGGCAACTGCGCGTGTGTGTATAGAGGCAACTGCGCGCGTGTGTGTAGAGGCAATAGCGCGTGTGTATGTAGAGGTAACTGCGAGTGTGTGTGTAGAGGCAACTGCGCGTGTGTGTGTAGAGGCAATAGCGTGTGTGTGTGTGTAGAGGCAAATGCCGCGCGCGTGTGTGTAGAGGCAATAGCGTGTGTGGTGTGTAGAGGCAACTGCGCGTGTGTGTGTAGAGGCAATAGCGTGTGTGTGTGTCGAGGCAACTGCGCGTGTGTGCCGCGTAGAGGCAATAGCGTGTGTGTGTGTAGAGGCAACTGCGCGTGTGTGTATAGAGGCAACTGCGCGTGTGTGTATAGAGGCAACTGCGCGCGTGTGTGTAGAGGCAATAGCGCGTGTGTGTATAGAGGCAACTGCGCGTGTGTGTATAGAGGCAATAGCGCGTGTGTGTAGAGGCAATAGCGCGTGTGTGTGGAGGCAATTGCGGGGGCTCCTGAGGATCTATGCCTCTTGCACGTGCATCGCGTCCACATTTTCTCGTTCTTGAAGGGGTCATGAATGACAAATAATCACGCATGGTTGCGTATTTTCAATCAAGCGTACTCTTCAGCGAGGACGGCGTCGGTGTACTTACAATTTTATGATCTCACGACACACGACACGTTTCCTTCAAAACCGACCGGCCCATAACAAGTAGGGGAAGGGGAACTTTTAATTATTATTTTTTTTTTTTATAACCGAGTAACTGAGTAACAAATAACTTTTTAACCCCAAGACTGCTACTGACTATACCGTTCGGCGGAAAAAACGCGTTGGTTTGGCACTGGCAACTAAACGATTTAGTTCGCGTTATTTGTTTGCTCAAGTTAATTTGGACACCCTTTTCTGCTACGGCTAAACGGTTTCGACAAAATTCTGGCGTCTGGACGCACCCATGTAGTTTCTAAATGACGCCCTATCGTCCGCGAACTAAGCTGTCTATAAAATGACATTGACTATCTTTTTTTCCCGTTTGTTCTGTGTCAATAAAACAAGTTTGGCATGTATGCAGAACGAGCAATAAAATAATAATAATGATAAAAAGGAAAATAAAACAGCTACTTTGAAATCCATTTTAGAGCGCCTCATGAGAAACGCAGATGGTACTGAGCTTCCACGAGTCCGAAATAGCTCAGGCGGTTAAACGTCGGAGCAGGAGAGCGAAAGGAATCGCCGGGTCGTGGGTTCGAATCCCGTCCCGGCCCGGTAGCTGGACTCACAATCCAGGGGGAAAAACGGATTTGTTCAATAGCATCTCCGTTGAAAGGTCCTGGTAAATCAAAGTGGCACTGTTGGAGTGCGCCTGAGTTGATCAGTGTTCAGGTCGTACTCCATAGGCTGTAGATTTCCCTGTCCCCCATAACCCGCCCGTCAGGGCCGTCCATGATCACCTCGATGTTGTGGACGTTAAACCCGAACTAACCAACCAACTGAGCTTCCAAGAGGCATAGATTCTCATAAGCCCCCGCAACTGCGGGGGCTCATGAGAATCTATGCCTCAGTTAAGTGTACGGTGTTTGATGTAGAACTTTGCTGACTGAACGTGCAGGTTGTAAATGTTTATATCGATCATTACACGTGTTCTGAACTTGAGTGATCAGGGCAGTTTTTCAATTGTTAACTCACACTGGAGCTCTGATGAAAATCAAACAGGACGACAGTAAGTTTATGATCATTATTCTTCTATCCTTGTCTTTTAAATGTTGCTTTTAAAAAATACAACTACGAGTAAAGGCCAATTCAAGTAGTTATTTAGTTGTTTGAATTTAGACGTAAGTCTGCAGTTGTTTTGTTTGTTTATTGTTTATTGTTTTTGTTTGTTTGTTTGAGTGTGTGGTGTGTGTGTGTGTGTGTGTGTGTGTGTGTGTGTGTGTGTGTGTGTTTTGATTTATTGTTGTTTTGGGGGTTTTGTCTTTGTTTTATATTTGGCGTGTGTGTGTGTGATTTAATAATAATAATAATAATAATAATAATAATAATAATAATAATAATAATAATAATAATAATAATAATAATAAAAATAATAATAATGTTGTACATTTAAATAGCGCTTATCCTCCAAATGAATTATGCTGTAAGCGCTTTACAGGATCAAAAATCCCAGAACAAAAAGTACAAGAAAGAAAACACTACAATAAATGTTACAAAAACTAAAGTGACACATATCAAAAGCTCACACTCACACATACACACACACCGTTACAATAACAGTTACTGCCAAAGATTTTCTAACGCACTGAAAATGCATCTAACTATACGTATACGAAAACAGATAGGTCGTGAGCAGTGATTTGAAAGAAGACAGACTTGGAGCATGTCTGACATGGGCTGGAAGGTCGTTCCAGGTGACTGGACCGAAATAAGAAAAAGCATGCTGTCCCTGGCTAGACTACTTTCGCCTAGGAACCTTGAAAATACGCGTGTCTGATGCTGAGCGGAGGGATCTTGAAGGCGTGTAAATATGAACTAGGTCGGACAAATATGGGGGAGCAGAACTGGTAATAGCATTGTAGCAAATAACAGAATCCTTGTACACAATTCTTTGAGATACAGGCAGCCAGTGCAGGTCAACAAGTAAGGGTGTTATGTGCTCACGTTTGGGTACTCTGTAAATTAGTCGGGCAGAGCAGTTGATAACTCTTTGAAGTTTATCAAGAAGATTCTGGCGACACCAGCCAAAGGGGAATTACAAAAATCAATGAGGGAAAGAACAAGGGAGGTAACAAGCGTTTTGGTTGCTTCGGTAGTTGTTGTTCTTTTAGTTGTTGTTGTTGCTGTTGTTGTTTTTGTTGCTGTTGTCGTTTAAATAATGCACATAATGACCAAAATTTTTTTTTTTGCGCGTTTGAATGAAACCAACAAGAGACATAGATCCTCATGAGCCTTCGCATCTGCGGCGAAGGCTCATGAGGAACTATGCCTCTAGTACTTTCTGTTTGCCCGCGGCGTCCGCCGGCAAAGGGGTTTTTGGCGTGTCTTAGTCCGCTTTCCTTTCAGTGCTCATCGATCGTGGATTCGATCATCTCTGGATCAAAGCAACCGAAAAGTGTAGCGGCAAACTCGCCAATGTTTGTTAATGCCTTGATATTCTGAGTCTGTCCCTTCAAGATCTGACCGCAGTAGATGGATCGCAGGCCGGGACTGGACTGCGCGAGATGGATCGACGGCGATAGTTCAGGGGTAGTGACTGCTGAGCTTGCGCCTGTCCCGACACCAAGCTCAACACTTGCTCCCCTTGAGGACGAGAAGTTTTGAATGATTTGATCCAGAGCGCGCATTGGTTGCTAAAAGTAGAGTTTACCGATACACAACGGGATCCCAAGCGAACCCTTCGGCTGTCGGTAGCGCTTTATGTCGCCATGATTCCTGTAAGTAAAACAAAAAGTGAAAAAAAGAAAACAATTTTAGTCCTTCGGTTGTCAGTAGCGCTTTTTGTCGCGATGATTCCTACAGAAATAACAACATCCTGACGTCCTACAGGAATAACAACATCCTGACGTCCTGCAGGAATAACATCCTGACGTCCTACAGGACTGAATAACAACATCCTGACGTCCTACAGGAATAACAACATCCTGACGTCCTACAGGATAACAACATCCTGACATCCTGCAGGAATAACATCCTGACGTCCTACAGGACTGAATAACAGCATCCTGACGTCCTACAGGGATAACAACATCCTGACGTCCTACAGGATAACAACATCCTGACGTCCTACAGGAATAACATCCTGACGTCCTACAGGACTGAATAACAACATCCTGACGTCCTACAGAAATAACAACATCCTGACGTCCTACAGGAATAACAACATCCTGACGTCCTACAGGATAACAACATCCTGACATCATGCAGGAATAACATCCTGACGTCCTACAGGACTGAATAACAACATCCTGACGTCCTACAGGAATAACAACATCCTGACGTCCTACAGGATAACAACATCCTGACGTCCTACAGGAATAACATCCTGACGTCCTACAGGACTGAATAACAACATCCTGACGTCCTACAGGAATAACATTCTGACGTCCTACAGAAATAACAACATCCTAACGTCCTACAGGAATAACAAGATCCTGACGTCCTACAGGAATCGTCGCGACAAAAAGCGTTACCGTCAACCGAAGGACTATGATTCTTTTCTTCTTTTTTTTCACTTTTTTTTTTCACAATTCATATGACTAGGCACACTTATCAAAGGTTTGTAACCGCCCCTGGCACGCGTCGGAGAAACTCTCCTGCTTTGTAAAAGAGGAAAAGAGCAGAAGAGTCTTTAATTTTACAGCACTGAAACCTCATAGATTTAAGTTTGTCTGTTTGTGCCGCATTATTCTATTAAAAAAATCATAAGGGAGATAATATATGGAACTGTTAACATTTTATTGCCCAGAGCAGGTCGCTTTTAGGCTGCGGCGCTGTCAATGAACGTATCAAGTCAAGCTATTTCCCAACAGTTGGCTCATAGCATGAAAAGGCTAAATGCGGACCCGCTCCTGCGACATCTTGATTGTGGAATGGAAACAGTCAACAGCAGATTGAGTGTGGGCGCGTCAGAGTTGCGCGGAATGGACTAAAGGGGGTCGTTAGCTCGCTGTTTGTATTCCCCATCGACCTGAGTATGTTGAGGTCCAAACCTCCACCTGCTTGACCAAACCACTGGCGGCCTGCAAGAGGCATAGATTTTCATGAGCACCTGCAATGCAAAGGGCTCATGAGAATCTATGCCTCTTGCTGACGCATCGATTGCACGTTTTAACTTAGTGCTCCCTAGGCAAGGAAAGTGTAATGGTTTGAAGTTTGGGACATGTTCTCCAAGTTTTCTTCATCGTGGACGCAGTCACTTGCGAGACTCCTGACAGTCTCCTCCGTTTGTGGGGTATATATCTCTGTCGGAACAACGCTTGCTAGCAAGAGGCGACTTTAGCATCAGTGTTTTGTCAGCAAAAGACACAAAGACTGACAATGAAACCTGTTTTTGTAGCTTGCAAGACTCACCAATGCCATTTGCACCAAGGCGTGAGGATTATCGTAAAATCCCCCCTGCCTCTGTGTTAATGTTCGAATTGTAGATATAAATTGGGTTGTTATCCGTGTGTCAGAAGCATAAGTACTCATAAACCCCTGCAGCCCCATGAGGATTTATGTCTCTCACGGATGGGACGTGTTCGTGTTCAGACGGAGTCTGGTTCCCACAGATTGAGATCCGACCGGTCGGACGTTTTACGGATCGATTGTGTATTAGCTTTCTACGCGGAATCAATCATGCGGAACTAAATCTATCTCTCTCTCTCTCTCTCTCTCTCTCTCTCTCTCTCTCTCTCTCTCTTTCTTTTCCAGGCATTATGTGTGTGTGTGTGTGTGTGTGTGTGTGTCTGTGTGAGTGCTTGCGTGCGTGTGTATGTTCGTGCGTGTGATGTCTGTGTGTATGTTTGTGTGTGTGTGTGTGTGTGTGTGTGTGTGTGTGTGTGTGTGTGTGTGTGTGTGTGTGTGTGTGTGTGTGTGTGTGTGTGTGCCACGGTGTGTGTGTGCGCGTTCAAGGACATGATTTAAAACAGGTTTAGTAGCTAATCATTTATCTTTGTGAAATAAAGTTTCATTTCATTTCGTTTCATTTCATTTCTCGTCAACAACAGCACTATTCTGTTTAGAACAGTTAGTTAAAACCCCCACTAGAACCACATCTACATCTTCAACCCTGATTGATCATATTTACTTGACAAATGACGATAAAATATCAAATGTACACGTTCCCTCCTTAGCCTGTCAGCGACCATAATCCAGTATGTTGCACAGTCTGCATGTAACTAGACAAAGAGAACAAAAAGTCTCAGGTATAAGTGGAAACCAAGTCAGAAACAGCGAGACATCAACACGCTGCCTGCTGGGCGTGGCGAGTTTAATTTTGGCGAGACTTGGCATGCACGGACGTTTCTGAGTTAGGTACTCTGTGACTAAGTAATTTTATTAACTCGTTCTGCCCGCGACACACCACAGCAAGATACGGCTCGACCATGCTAGTTCAAGGGTGATGGCAGAATAGCGTGGCGCCTATAGGTCTCTTTCCATGACCAGCTTCGTCTCCGCCACGGCCCAGGCATGCTATTTCCACCTCCGCCGCATCAGTCAGATCACCGTGGCTGCCACCAAACTTGCGGTCTCTCTCATCTTATCTCGCATCGACTATTGCAACTCTCTCCTTTCCGGCCTCCTCTACTCCACCACTTTCACTCTCCAGCGCGTCCAGAACAATGCTGCCCGCCTCGTCCTCAGAAAGAAAAAATCCGACCACATCACTCCCTTGCTCAAACTCCTTCACTGGCTCCCCATCCCCCAACGCATTCAATACAAGATTCTGTCTCTCTGCTACAAATCCCTTAACAACTACGCTACTGCCTATCTCTCCAACTTACTTCACCCCTACACTCCTTCCCGCTCCCTACGCTCCGCCTCCGACCCTCTCCGCCTCCACATCCCCCGCACCAAACTCAGCACTTTCGGCCCTCACTTCTTCTCCATCTACGGTCCATCCACCTGGAACACTCTCCCACTCTCTCTCCGTCAGAAACACTCTCTCGCCTCCTTCCAGTCCGCCCTCAAAATTCACCTCTTTCAACAGCTCTAGCACTATAACATCACCACACTCCCCACCCCAAGCTGACTGTCGTAATGTATTCGTGGTACGTGAGTCATTATCTAAAGCGTGCGCATGCGTGCGCGAGTTGTGAGTGCGCGCTTAGAGTTATAATTATTATAAGATAAGCTCATTATAAATACCGTTATTATTATTATTATTATTATTATTATTATTATTATTATTATTATTATTATTATTATTATTATTATTATTATTATTATTATTATTATTATTATTATTATTATTATTAACTATCATGGTCGATTTGTCTCCTGAGTTGTAATGCAGTCCTCAGAGGATAACTCCAAAATGTGGGGATTTTGTACCTCGGGCACGATGAGTAAACACAACTACGCACGGCTTGATACAATTATTGGTGACATTTGGTACTGTATTGGATCTGTACATCTCTAAGATATAATGCCACCCCAGGAAGCAAAGGACCTCAGGCCCACTGTGGCCGTGGTGGGCACGGAGACGTTTTGCTACTGGGGAATGAGCCATACAAACACGGCACACACACACACACACACACACACACACACACACACACACACACACACACACACACACACACACACACACACACACACACAAACATACACACAATGTCAGCAGTGTCTGTTGCAAACAGGTTTCGGACTGTGTTGGGATGGGTGATCCAAAGAATCCCATCTTTAAAGAAAAAACAAAACAAAACAACAACAGCACAATAAATATTTAAAAAATAAATAAATAATGGAGTCAGCTGACTGCCTTACATGGCAATTTACTTTTGGGTTTTCTTGCTTCGGGGAGTTCTTTATCCCTCGGGATCGATCTCGAGCCTATTCACAGGCGCAGTTCCATATAATTCAAAGCGAGGCTTTGCTTTGTTCCTCTCTTAACCGCATTGCCAATGCAGCCACCGGGCCTGCACACGGTACCGGTGGTTGCATGCCCACGGGTGTTAATGCAATAGAAATATTATTAACTGCCACGTGTATGATGTTATCTCGCTCTGTCCGGTTCCGCAGGACGTACGCGAATAATCAGGCAGGACTAGACGCATGCGCTAATATGATTAACGATACGCGCTACGTTATACGGGGACACACATCGCCACAGTGGTCAGAAAGAGGCACAGATCCTCATGAGCCCCCGCAATTGCGGGGGCTCATGAGGATCTATGCCTCTTGCAAAAAGAGGAGGATTATTGGTGAACACTAAGATTTTTTCTTTGATTGGCAATGTAAACGAATTCATCATGACTTTTGGATGGGTGTGTTGGTTGTTGAGTGGGTGGATGGATGGGTGGGTGGATGGATGAGGGGGATAGATGGATGGACCGATGGGTGGGTGGGTGAGTGGGTGATGGATGGATGGGTGGATGGATGAGTGGGTGAGGCGGGTGGGGTGGGGTGAATGGATGGATTCATGACTGGTGGGTGGAGATGGATGGATGGATGGAAGGAGGGGTGGGGATGTGGATGGGAAGGGGATGCGGTGGGGTAGGATAGGCTAGGATAGGCTAGGATAGGCTAGGATAGGATAGGCTAGGCTAGGATGAGTGGATGGAAAGATGGGGTGGGGATGGGGATGGGATAGGACAGGATAGACAGGATATGATAGGACAGGATAGGATAGGACAGGGCAGGATAGGACAGGATAGGATAGGACAGGATAGGATAGGACATGATAGGACAGGATAGGATGGATGGATGGATGGGCGCCCTCATCGTCAGAATAGGGTAGTGTACAGCAACATAAAGCTGAGCGCTTGCAGTATGTCATAAAGTGATAGTTGTACATAACATGCGATTTAGTACGTTGAGTTTGGCTGGACTGTAATGTGAGAGTAATTTTGTTTGATGTCTTGATCATATAAATGGGGGCTCCCTCATACGCCGCAATTATTTCCTGCAGCTTGTGGATATGGCGACACAGTCACAGGTGATCTCCCTCCTGGTAACGTTTTTAATCTTGATCTTGATATGATCTGATGGAGTAAAGAGGTGGAAATAACTGGACCAGGTGACAGTCTGTATGGCTATCCACACTAGACATCACCGCCAAGCGGGCCATACTCTATCCCTCTGGTTACGTGAGTTTTCGCGACTGTGTGCTGGTCTGTGATTTGGACCTTACGGTCATAGGCCGTAAGGTCGAAATCACAGACCAGCACACAAACAACCGTTGTACAAATCTCCTGCCCGCCGAACGTGCTTTTCATCCAGATTGCAACAAATGACGAATATTTAATAACATTTATATTTTAAAATATTTTTCAAAGTATGCATACAAAACGTACACAGTGTGAAAGTGGTGCACTCGTTTTATTTCTGTTTTGAAAAAAAAAGAGGGTGAAATATTAATAAACATCACTGAAGTTTATAAAATATCGAAAACGTTCATTGGGTAAAACTTGCAGCCGTCGTTCAGCGTAACTCTCCACACGTACCTCCCCCCCCCCCTTCCCGCGCTTCCTCAGCCTCCCCCCCCCCCTACCCACCACCTTTACGTTCCCCCCACCATTTTCCTTCACACCCCACCCCCGTCAGTCCCCTGCCTCATAACCTGTTACCTGGAATACCGCTCACCGCCACAGGAAATTGAGGTGTAAAGTCCTCATATATTACAGCAACACTATGTCACCTCAACCGCGTCAACACCACGCACGCAAATCGGCAGAATGGCATTTGAATCTAGGTAGTAACCAATGCGCAAAAGGCCATCGGCCCGACTTTGGCAGCCGTTGGCCCGCGCACGATTGTGCGCGGCCAAAAGGCGGCCAAATTCGGCCCAATGGCCTTTTGCGTATTGGGTACGCACCTCAACATTAACAGCAACTAGTAGATTAAGATTTAAAAGCCATCGACTCCACTGCGGGCTTCGATTGGAAAAATTTTGCCAATGCAAGGGGTGCTCAATGTTAAGGTTTTCTCCGATTCTTTTCAAATGTCAGGTGGGTAGGTGCACACACAGAGGTTTCTAGTGCCCCTGGAGCGAGTCAAAGGAACTCTCCTACGTACAAACAACAACAAACAAACAAACAAAACCCCAGAACAAACAAACAAACAAACACCGTTAAACGTTTAGGGCTAAACGTCTTGTGTCCAACACAAAAGTGATTTTAAAGACGGGGCACCAAAAACGGTCTGAACGAATTTTGACCTCAGTTGGATTCGACCCCACGACCTTTCGGACGAGATTCGAACGCTCAGCCACCTGATCGAGCTCCCCAGCTGCCCTCCTATGTACAAACGAGAAGAAGACCTGAAAAGTTCATTTTACGACAATCAAACTGCAGACGTGAGCTTAGTCCTTTGTTCTGCATTGTTGTCAGCCGTATTGAAAATCCAAACAACAAACGCCTATCGGCGTAAAACAATGCCCAAAACGTCATTTCTTCTTACACACGATGAAATCCCAATGAGGAATCCAAAACGAACATGAACGTAACAAGATTTACACATTTCGAAAAATATCTGTCACTCCGCGTTAAACTGTTTACTTTCTTTATGTGTTTGGCGATTGTTTCAGAACGTATGAAACAATCGCCAAACACATAAAGAAATTAAACAATCCGCCCCCCCTCTCCCCCCACGTCCAGACACCATCTGGATCCGTCCCTGATGTTACGTGGTGGAGTTGTAGTCAAAGTATGATAAACACACCAGACACACACGCACGTAGAGTTCTTTTAAATAGACCTCATTCAGCTGCAATCCGTCAACCGTGGCTTAAGGATGTAGACAAAACTGGAGTAACAGTTCCAACAATATTTAATTCAGCGATGCGATATCCACACAATAATGCACTCTCAAATGCACAAACTACTGAATACAAAGTCTCTTTTGCTATGTCCACACTACGACTCAAAGTTTCTCATACACAGCGTCTCTCGCAATAAACTGCGTATCTCTACAACTGACAAAGAAGGACAATGTACTCACGGGCTTTCCCAGCGCCCTCCTTATATACACTATCAAAATCTAGAATCTTCTACGGAAATCATGAACTCAAACAACCAGAACGAAACGCGCAGCCGAAACTCATTAACATGAATTTTCCAGAAACAATATATCAGGCTACAAAAATACGGCTGCTTACTTCAGCTCTAAATTCTAGCGTATAATTAAGTCACATAAAAGTATGGTATCCCTATCTATGATAGCTCTAAAAGGTACGAGAACATTCCCAAAACAAAATAAAAGCTGCTCGATACACGCGCGCAGGAAATGTAGCGAAAATGTAGCGATGTCAGATGTCAACTAACCGACGTGACACTTACGAGGCCACCAGACACTCACGACCAAAAGAAAATCTTACTAAAAAGGCACGAAATCATAACCGCGATAGCTCAAATAAACAACATATTGTTACCTACGGATAACACATGTACGCTCTCACAGGATAACACAACCACAATCGTAACACCTGGTAGAAAAGCCGATGTCGCGAACCACTGACTCTTTATTTTCTGGAGTAAGAATGTCGTTTTATTCGTAAAAAGTTCATGTTTTGGTCCACCGCCATGTTCTTGTCCTGAAAATCAGCCAGCGAAACTGAGACGGATAACTGAGTCATCTTGCTCTGTGAGTACGGTATGGAAGAAGCATAGATCCTCATGAGCCCCCGCAACTGCGGGGGCTCATGAGGATCTATGTCTCTTGTAGCGGGTGACTCGTGTGATTCCAATATTGCGACTGCTGTCGACGGGAGAGCGAAGTTGTAATGCTGGATCAACTGAGCTCGTAACCACTTAAGAAAAAAAAAATTAAAACAAAAACCAGCCAATGCACACTTTGCCCAAACAATAATCATTATTAATTTAAATCAAAGGATGACGTGACTCAGGCAAAAACAAGAATTGTTTTGGGAGATGTGTGTTACAATGGAAACAAGATCAAATACCGGAAAGCCCCTGCACACTTCCAACCACCCACCCCCCACCCACCTCCTCCCCACCCCCTACAGCAGTCCGGGCCCTTCCCACTCCCGAGATCCCCCTCCCCCCGTAACACCCCCCTCCCCTCACTTTTCCCTTCTGACTCGTGCGCGCCGGTACCTTCCTTTGTATCTACCCGGTTGATCTGCTTATTTGGTCGGGGGGGGGGGGGGGAGGGTGGATGGGGAAGGCACGTAGAGATGTGGGGTTATTACCATCACGGACTCACGACGCTTAACACATTCTATCCCAGGACCGAAATCCCCAAATGTTGAAGTTGCCCTATAAAGGACGGTATTGCAATTCTAGAGACAGATCGAGAATGATAGTTCAAAGGTGGTTTCAGAAAAGCTTGACGCCGAGCTATTCTGGCACCACCCTTGAACTATCATTCTCGATCTATGTCTTGCTATGGTATGTCTGAGCTGAATGAGTTTTTTTTTTTTTTATGCACGAATCAGCCTTCACGTCTCACGATGAAAAGAGACGATAGAGAAATGATCCTGATTTCACTACCTCTCTCACTGGCCGAAAACTCTCACAGCGGGAATCACGACAACCTTATTTCGCCTTTCACGTTTCACGACGACCCCTTCTCTCATGGATCACGAGGATAAAAGTTACAACACTGAATCACGAGAACCGAAAAAACGCCAATCACGCATCACGAGTTTAAGGCATACTCACTCTCTTACTTGGCATTGATTCTTTTGTCATCTTGATTAGAATATACATGCTAGACCAGTGTTAGGATGTATTCCCCCACCCCCACCACACCACCACCACACCCCTCAATCTTCACCCTCCTGCACTCCACCAGCCTATTATTTTCTTTGCCTACACCATGCACGTTTCTGCCTGACATATGCACACTCTAATTTCGCAGCCGCATTCACAAGTTTATTGACACTTGTCCGAAATTTCAGTCACAGCAGTCACCGATTCCATCGGCATTGACCTGACCAGTGGAAAAAAAAAAAAGAATGTGCTGGTCTGTGATTTCGGACCTTGCGGCTTCAAGCCGCAAGGTCCGAAATCACAGCCCAGCACCCAAGCGATTAATCGGCGTCAAAGGATATTGCACGGCAGAAATCAATCGTAACTTAATTCTGCACAATTTGTGGAGTGTATTTTTTTGTCATCGCCGCTATTTCCTTTCCATTGAATGTGTGACATTCGTGCGTTTTCTGACCTATATCTGACTGAGGGATGATATACATAATTTCTGGGTTTTTTATTTTTATTTTGTTTTAGCATCTATAACTAAGCTAAGGTATGAACGGATGTCTCAATGGCGAAAAATTCAACATCACAAAACTGCACTATACTAATTCACTGCCGAGGCTGAACCAAGTCAAAACCACCCGACTGTAAGAGGCATAGATCCTCATGAGCCCCCGCAGGTGAGGGGGCCTCATGATGATCTATACCTCTTGCTGCCAATTTGTATTTATTATTTATTTATTTTTCATTTTATTATTATTATTATTATTATTTTAATTATTTTTTAAAATCCATGTTTGTTGGATGTCTCTGGCACTGAATGAACGAGGAGTTCAGAAAATACAATTTCCGGTATTGGGCCGTCCAATGGGGAACGGTAACGTGTGTTATCTGCCACAAATCTGCCAGTGGCAATTAACAGGTGTTAACCTTCACGTGTGCTATCTGCCGCAGATCTGGCGTGACCCAATTAATCCTTATCATTCGGAATACACCAGTGTGTGAAATACGTTTGACTAAAATAGTTCAAGGGTAGTGCCAGAATAGCTTGGCGCCTCAAGGCGCCGAGCTATCCTGGCACCACCCTTGAACTAAAGCCATTGGTGTATATCCTTATCTGTAAGTACTATCATGTAGCTTGCATAATTATGGCAGTGTCATAATAATAATAATTAATAATTACGGTATTTATAATGCGCTTATCTTATAATAATTATAACTCTAAGCGCGCACTCACAACTCGCACACGCATGCGCACGCTTTAGACAAGGACTCACGTACCACAAATAGTGAAATACATTACGACAGTGTGCTTGGGGTGAGGAGTGTGGTGATATAGTGCTAGAACTGTTGAAAGAGGTGAGTTTTGAGGGCGGACTGGAAGGAGGAGAGCGAGTGTTTCTGACGGAGAGAGAGAGTGGGAGAGTGTTCCAGGTGGATGGACCGTATACTGAGAAGGAGCGGGGGCCGAAAGTGCTGAGTTTGATGCGGGGGATGAGGAGGCGGAGAGGGTCGGAGGCGGAGCGGAGGGAGCGGGGAGGAGTGTAGGGGTGAAGTAAGTTGGAGAGATAGGCAGGAGCGTAGTTGTTCAGGGATTTGTAGCAGAGAGACAGAATGACAGTGTGCACATTTGAAGCTTTTAGCCTCAGTGTGATATTCTAAGACAGCACAGTACAGCCTTGACCCTCAGGCGCATGAATTAGTGCCTCGCAATGGGATCCGTCTGACCGTGAGGGGCCGCATCACACCAAAAGTGAACGTTGCGTTAACCCCTTCACAGCCAGTGATCAGGGATTTCGCGTCTGAACCCACAGCACACTGCCGGGCGTTCCGCGTGGAGGACACAGATGTAAATGAGACCAAACACGGGCGCAGACGAACACAGGACTCAACAGAGACATGAATCCTCATGAGCCCCCGCGACTGAGCCGATGGCTTAGTTTAACCCCACAACTGTCGGGGCCAGGCGAATCATGCCCATCTGCAAGAGACATAAATCCTCATGAGCCCCCGCTGTCGCGGGGGCTCATGAGGATTCATGTCTCCTGTTAGTCCTGCGCTCTTTGTGCCCACGCCTGGTCCCATTTCATTTGTGTTCTTCACGTGAATGTCAGCCAGTGTGCAATGGTTTCAGACGAGAAATCCGCGTCCACTAACAGTCAATATGTTAAGCTTGCATTGTCCTATTTCAAATACATTTCTGAACAATCTGGGTTAAAAAAAAAAAAAAAGACTGAAACTGTTGTAAATAAAAAACAAAAAACGTTGCAACAGTCTCAGTTAAAAACAAAACAAAAATAGAATTTTTGTTTTTCATAAAAAAAATTGATAACAGTTACCGAAACGCAATAACATTCTCAACTGTTGTCAATCAACTGTATATGAATATATATAATTTAAAACACACACACACACACACACACACACATTGGCATGGAACCTGCTGACTGCAGTCACAACATATTGTTGGGGGAGAGGGGAGGGGGAGGGAGAAGAGAATGGGGGGGGGGGGGGGGAGAAGTGCTTGTGTAAACCCTATAGTCCTTCCGGTGCTTGTTTTAGATGTTGTTTCCTGCTTTATCATCACCTGATCACGCTGAAAAACTCACATCAGTTTTGCTTGCGTGTCGAGGAAGTGCCACTTGACTTTTCTGGAAGTACTGAGGTATACAAGCATAGATTTGTGGACATACCAAGAACCACCTGCATCCGTTCTGTTGGACTAACTAGAAGGTCTGGCATCAGATTTCTATCCGTACCTAAAGCCCTGCTCTTTTTCTGTTTGCATACTAAAAAGCAGTCTATCGATTCCCGGGCTGTGCAGGATTAGTAACGTAGCCTTGCCACAGGACAACAATAAATAGACCGTCTATCATAGTTCCAGGGTGGTGCCAGAATAGCTTAGCGCCTGGAGGCGCCAAGCTATTCTGGCACCAACCTTGAACTAACTTAAATCATCTGTGGACAACCCCCAAATTTGTGCTTATTTCGGAATGTCGACCGTATGGTTAAATTCTTTGGTTGTAGGTAGCGCTTTTTGTCGAGATGATTCCTGCAGGAATAACAACACCCTGACATCCTGCAGGAATAACAACACCCTGACATCCTGCAGGAATAACAACACCCTGATATCCTGTAGGAATAACAACACACTGACATCCTGCAGGAATAACAACACCCTGACATCCTGCAGGAATAACAACACTCTGACATCCTACAGGAATAACAACACCCTGACATCCTGCAGGAATAACAACACCCTGACATCCTGCAGGAATAACAACACCCTGACATCCTGCAGGAATAACAACACTCTGACATCCTGCAGGAATAACAACACCCTGACATCCTGCAGGAATAACATCACCCTGACATCCTGCAGGAATAACAACACCCTGACACACTGCAGGAATAACAACACCCTGACATCATGCAGGAATAACAACACCCTGACACCCTGCAGGAATAACAACACCCTGACATCCTGCAGGAATAACAACACTCTGACATCCTACAGGAATAACAACACCCTGACATCCTGCAGGAATAACAACACCCTGACATCCTGCAGGAATAACAACACCCTGACATCCTGCAGGAATAACAACACCCTGAGATCCTGTAGGAATAACAACACACTGACATCCTGCAGGAATAACAACACCCTGACATCCTGCAGGAATAACAACACCCTGACACCCTGCAGGAATAACAACACCCTGACATCCTGCAGGAATAACAACACCCTGACACCCTGCAGGAATAACAACACCCTGACATCCTGCAGTAATAACAACGCCCTGACACCCTGCAGGAATAACAACACCCTGACATCCTACAGGAATAACAACACCCTGACATCCTGCAGGAATAACAACACCCTGACATCCTGCAGGAATAACAACACCCTGACATCCTGCAGGAATAACAACACTCTGACATCCTGCAGGAATAACACCCTGACATCCTGCAGGAATAACATCACCCTGACATCCTGCAGGAATAACAACACCCTGACATCCTGCAGGAATAACAACACCCTGACATCCTGCAGGAATAACAACACCCTGACATCCTGCAGGAATAACAACATCCTGACATCCTGCAGGAATAACAACACTCTGACATCCTGCAGGAATAACAACACCCTGACATCCTGCAGGAATAACAGCACCCTGACATCCGGCAGGAATAACAACACTCTGACATCCTGCAGGAATAACAACACCCTGACATCCTGCAGGAATCATCGCGACAAAAAAGCGCTACCGACACCCGAAGGGATACGGTGAATACGTCCCGATCACTTGAAAAGAAGAGAACCCAACGAAGAAAGAAACACGCTTAGAAAAGACAGTTGCTATGCTATTTTTAAAGGATACGGACTTCCAGCTCTCGCTGATTTCGTCCAGGGGGGGTGGGCCGGGGGTTGAGGGGGGGGGGGGAGTTATGTTCTGACTGGTTGTCGCTGATGTCCACGCATCGCTTTTGATCTACCTCTCGTCATGTCTGTAGTTTGGTTAGATGTATCGGATTAGTGGGTGCTTATTAAGCAGGTGTATTGTGTATTTGGTGGTGGTGGACCATGTTTTAGGGTCGGGGTTTAGGAGGCCTTCTACGGTGAGAGGTGCGTTGAGTTTATCTGCTACTAGGGTTCTGGTTTGGGCTATGCTCGGGCAGTCTAGCAGTATGTGTTCCGTCGTGAGTAGGTGGCCGCATGTGCACATTATTGGGTTGGGGTGGACTAGGTATCTCTCGCCCCCTAATCGGATCCTTGTTAGTCGTGACTGGTCTCTCCTCTTACCTATTAGGAGGGTGGGTGTATTGTTCAGTACCCTCGTGAGATTTTTGCGTCTTCCTTTTTTGTTCTGGTGGAATTCTTTTTCCCATAGTTTTTGGAAGGCGGGCCTGAGAGCATTTGACCGTTCATTTGCTGAAAGTGGTAGGTTGAAGAAGGTCGATTCTTGGTCGAGGCCTTTCTTCGCTACCCTGTTCGTTGCCTGGGATTCCCACATGGGAGGGGACCCACATAAATTTGACTGTTTGGCCGCGTTCTGAGAGTTCGGCTGCTCTTAGTCTGACCAGGTATGTTAGATCTTCTCTGAACGAGTCTAGGTTCTGAATCGCTTGTATTGCCGATAAGGAGTCCGTCACTATGAGTAAGTGTTTAGCTTCCTGAAGGTCGGCTCTTATTACTTTGATGGCTCCCAGGATGGCCGTGAGTTCTGCTGTGAAAACTGATGTGTGGTCCGGTAATTTTATAGCCCGATCCGATTTGTTGGGGACGTGGATACCTAGTCCGGTTGCGTGGCTGGTTGGGTCATGGGACCCGTCTGTGTAGATGATTGTGTAGTTTTTGTATGTAGTAGTTCTTTTAATATCGAACTCCGTCTTCATTTTGGGCCCGTCTGTTGCTTTCTGATATTTTGTGAGGTCCAGGTCTACCTCTATTTGTGGGAGTTTCCATGGAGGCGTTGTTATTTGTGGATTTGGCAAGGGAGCACACCCTAGAAAACGGAGTACCACAAGGATCGGTGCTCAGCCCCCTCCTATTCACACTCCTACTCACAGGCCTACAACACGTTGTCAGGCACAACAAAATAATGCAATTCGCAGACGACACCTCACTAATAGGGAAAATTAAGAGTAGACAAAGAAATTTCAACTGGGAACTAGTAGGATTCCAAGAATTCCAACAAGATCTGACAAGAATAGAAAATTGGCTAGTAAATAAAAATTTCCCCCCCTAAAACCCAAGCAATCATCTTCAGAACAAACCGCAGCTACAAATACCAAATAAGAGCCCCCACCCCCAAATTACAAATTGGTAAGATAGACCTAGAATACTGCCAAAGAATCAAGTTCTTAGGAGTGATATTTACAACCAGCAACAACTGGACACCCTACATAGACCAAATATGCCAGTCGGCCAGGAAAGGAATAAACCTAATGCGCATGATCAACTTTTGGCTGGTCATTGTGGAGTTCGTAGAACTCTGACTATGATTCTATCCCAATTCTTTTGGCCTGGTGTTTCTGTGGATGTGCGTACATATGTTCACACTTGTGACATTTGCCAGACGTCAGTTTCAAAAGGCAAAGTTCCCCCTGTTCCTTTGGCGACTATGCCTCTTATCTCGACTCCGTTCGAGAGGGTCGCTATTGATATCGTTGGGCCTTTTCTCCTTTTTTGCTTCCAGATGTCGAGGTTGTGGAGCCTCAGTGTGCTGTTCCTCATGTGGACGTTTCAAATTTGCATACTGTCCCATCAGTGGCTATTGGTGTTGTCCAAGATGATGATGATGTTGGTAGTCTTCCCACTATTCCTCATGTTTGGCTCGTGTTTGGGCCATTTCGAAATTTTCCAAATTTCTTTGGGGGGTCGATTTCATTCTCCAGACTGACCACAGACCGCTGACGTACTTGCATACAAGTCGCTTTAAGAATTCTCGCATCATGCGTTGGTCCTTGTCCTTACAAGAGTTTAGATTCAATCTCGAACCACTTCCAGGTACGCAGAATGTGTTCGCGGATTTGTTGTCACGCGCTGATCGTGATCAGTCGGTTCCATAGGTCAAGGTTTCATAGTCGTTACTGTATTTTAACATTATCCTACGAACTTGTAAAAAAGACCCTCGGTCGGTTCTTTTTTTCGTTGAGAGGGGGGTAGTGTAACGAACGCCTATGGGGCAGGTTTCGGTCGGACGATGGTGTGACGTCATTAGCAGTTGGACCGAATGTACACATGCGAATAATGTAGAGATAAGCATTGTTCACGAGCGGTAATGTACAGATAAGCCATGTTCACGTGCGGTAATGTAGGTGAGCGATGTTCACGTGTCACGTGTGGGAGTGACAGTGTGGTATCGGGAATAATTGCCGGTTAGAGATGCTATACCAGTCGAGTCGAGCGGTCGTTTTCGCTAGGGCTCTGAGGAAGAATTCTGGCTAGAGAATTCGATAGCTGTATATTGAATACAGGTATTTATTCTTTTAGTACCGGTATTTATAATGACCTGTAACGCTATTCAGATGAAAAAGAAAGTATTGTTTTATGAATTATTATTAGAGTGCAGAAGAGCCATGTTTGAAGGAAATGCGATGGCTCGTGTCAATACTTGTTTAGTCATGTAATTATGTGATATAGTTTATAACCAGGATGTCATGTTGTATTCATTCATATGTGAAGATGTGGAACTGAAATAGGAATAGAATTCAGTATATATTTAGTGATCTAATGATGAAATGTGCAGTAATAATGTTACGAATTGAAGGTGAGCTGTGATTGTAATATTTGGCTCATAATCCATTGTGTGTAGGTACGCAAAATGTGTGCACTGTGTTAAAGTGGCTATAGGAATTGTCATAAGAATTATGACAATAGTGACTGTAGTATGGTGGCATAAAGAAGACATTTTTCAGAGGAAATGATCTAGAGCGCTCTGAAGTATAATAATGTGTCGAAGACACATTCAGACTTTTTGGGTATAAGAGCGAACATTTATGAGTGTATAAATGTTGTGTACAGCGGGGCCGGTACGGAGCGGACACCCCTGGTGTAGGGCCGATGAAGCTGTCCTGAAGGCATCACGTACGTGACCAGGTGCGGACATCAAGCCTTCATCTCTCCTTCGTCCTACCATCACTGGCGCTACGAGCAGCAACGGTAGCGAAGTAAGCCACAGATTCGTGCTACAGGACCACATGCAGTGTTCCGTCAGTGTAGCTATTGTCGCCTAGCGCCGTTAATTTCACGCCTAGGAATGTTCTAAATCTGTGAGTAGTCATTGAATAGTAATATTCAGTTCGGGAATCTCCGTCAAGTCGTCAATGTGATATTGACTGTGTCGACACTAGTATAAAGAGGAGTCGAGTGACGTCTCTCTCGAGAGACAACGACCTCTACGGTAGCGAGTGAATGTGTGAGCGCTGAAGTTGTGAATAACCTATATGCCACTTGTTACTTATTTGTGCAGATTGGTTTATATGATGTGAATTGTTATTGGTGTAGATTGGTTTATGTGATGTGAATTGTGTGGTTTAATGTATGTTATGAGTGTATGAGAATAAGCTAAACAGAGGGCAAAGAGAGATAACTGTGTGGCCTTTGTCCTTGTTTGTAAGCGCGTGTGTGGTGGATGAAAGAGTCTAGTAGAGATAGAACACCCACCTTTATACAGATTGGCAGAAAGCCCACGCACACACTCATTCCATAAACGTATATATGTAACCATTTAGTTCAGTAGTACACTAAAAACACCGTCGTTACAGTCTCTCAGCACCCTTACTTATGTATTGACGACGATTCCTGACACCACCGGCATGTTGGGCACTTCACTCTCAGGCAGCGCGATGTTGGAAACTGGTAAGAATATAGCCCCATCGCCAACTGGAATGCGTTCACTTCTTCTGAAAGATTCGATCCGCTCCGGTGTCGCCCGCCTTTCTCCAGACTCAGTCGTCAGATGACGTCACATCATTGGCCAGTACAGCGGCGGATCTGTGTTGAGACGTGGTACCCCTTCTGCCTGTTGTCCCGCTGTCTTGGCTGAGCCTTCTGGGGTTGTCGCCTCGGGGAACACTCTTGGAAGGACAACGTATCGCCTCGTGTCCCTTCATTCCACAGGAAAAACATGTCAGGCTCTTTACCGACAACTGTATCGGGGTATCTATGATATCATATTTTGCCACTGCTGAAGTAGAAACACGCTGCGGCTTTCCGGGCCCGAACTTCATGCTCATGCTCGAACCTTCCAGTCTAATGTAGGTCAAACTTTACAACATTGTAGCGAAACTACGTGTCACAACAAAAATCGATCGCAATTCTCCGTGGAAAAGAAAATAAATCCTTCTAAAATGATACGTAATTCTTATCCAAAACAACTCAAATGAAAATCTTATTTTCTATGAGTAACACACACATGATCTCAAAGAATAACACAACCGCAACGTCTATTGTATTGTCGGTGTCACTATAAGCTATTGATGCTGCTGATTCTATGACACTGTGTTAAATGTATGCAATATTAATGGAATGCACTAATTTACTTCCCGTACATTTTGCATCGGTGACAGTTACAAATTCTGTAATGCTTTTAAAAAAGAATAATAATTTACTTTTAGTGTAGGTTATTTTTATCTGTGATTTAAAAAAAATTGCTATGATGTGTTTGTTTTCCTTTTGTGTTCTGTTTTGTTTACAGGACAGCTTGTAAGACAGGCATTGAGTTGCCGAATAGCTTTATCTTGATTAAAAGATTCATCATCTCTCTCTTTTCCCTCCACCCCTCCCTCCCTCTCTGTCAACCCCCCCCCACCCCCTACTGCATAATGCTGAGCTTTATGCACGCAGTCGATCTATAAAAACAATAATCGTTTATTTGCTTTAACCGTGCTCCTCTTCCAGACTGTAACTGTAAGGTTGTAAGCGATCGTTGCACTTCACAAATAATACGTGAAAGTATTCATCTTGACGGGACGCTAGCAAAAAACCAAAACAAAACCAAAAAAAAAAAAAAAAAAGATAAAATATAAAAATGCGGAGAACACTTTAAGGTCACTGTAAATAGGAGATATCGAAGAAATATATAATGTAGTTTGAGGCAAACACAGAAACTGGACGAATTGCTAACCTAAGAGCGGTAGAAAAAACACCACACAAAAACTGTTGGACAATGGCTATAGCCCCGTGAAACAGAAAACTTTCCAAACACAAGTGCGAAATACGTGACCATACTAGTCAATTCAGCAAGAGTCATAGATCCTCATGAGCCCCCACAATTGCGGGGGCTCATGAGGATCTATGTCTCTTATTGAACTACATTTTGAAATTTCCATAAACGAGATCCGTGGGTTTTCAGTGAATATGGTAGCCAGGAACAATAAAGTGAAATCAATATAGAAAGGACAGAAAGAAGGCCGTGGTACTGGACGAAGGCGCCTAATGGACATAACATCCTCAGGCCGAACTCGTTCGTGGTTAGCCCGCGTACAGCCGTGCGTGCAAGGCCGAATTCGGCCGACTTCGGCCCTATAGTCCGTTCCCCACTGAGTGTTCTGTGCTGAAAATTACACATTAGCAGGCCGCAGGATGTAGCCTACTCGCTTGGCCTACATAGCAGCGTGATTTGCAACTCCCACGTTCAAAACCGCAGTGAACTATACAGAAAAAAGTGTTGTTGTTTTTTCTTTCCCCCCCCCCCCCCCTTAAATTTCTAACTGTTCTAAATGTCAAAATGATGGAAGGAAAACTCTTAAAGGCCCACTACCACCGTAACTGTTCAAAGATACACGTATGTAAAAGATGGGAAACGCGACACACAGGTATAGTTACGGGTTTAGTTAGACACAGGAGAATCCAGCTCAGCACACTTCGTCTTTATATCAAGTAACCTGACTTAAGGACTCCACTCCGTTCTAGAAATACAACGCTATCAGTACGAGAAACAGCTAAGAATAGATTGAGCCTTTGGCGAGCATAAGCCACATAAAGAGATCCCTTCCACCCGAGTTAAAGCTAACACATATTGATACCATCTCACCAAAGAAAAGATAAGTTTCGTGGTAACCCCACTAGCAAAATGTCTAAGGGCCTACGACGGCCGCAGTGGGCCCGCGCACTGAAGTGCGCGGGCCCACTGCGGCCGCCGTAAGCCCGAGGGCCTTTGCTAATTGGGAACTGTTGGTCCATTTTTTTTTAAAATATAAAAAAGGGTTGAATCCGAAGTTTAATGAATTGTGATGTACACTGTAATTGTCTTTTCTAAGCGTGTTTCTTTCTTTCTTTGCATTGTACGCGCTTGGAAGTCATTTCCTGACGAAAACTGCCTCCAAAGCTTGTGCCATTAATGCATACAAGCGGAATGTTCTTTTACTATATAATTTCAAACGCGTCGCATTCTCAAACCGTTTGATTCACGGAGAGGGTGAGATATTGGGTAGAAGGAATGACCCACTTAGCCCGTAATCCCGTATATGGAGGCGCCAAGCTATTCTGACACCATCCTTGAACTATCAAGGTCTTCAGAGGACACGCCCCGTATCTAATAATTTAAACCGTAAGGCCAAACGCGTTAACAGAATAAATTTACTAATGGAATTGGTCCGTCTGAGAACAACAAAAAACAAAACAACAAAAACACCAAAAAAAACAATGAACGCTGAGCACGGTTTTTTCAACAATGCAACAGTCTTTTGAGGTGCCGATAAAATTATAGGTCTTTTGTCAGCAAAGAGGAATAGATCCTCATGAGCCCTCGCATTCGCGGGGGCTCAATAGGATCTATGCCTCTTTGCTGGCTGCGTTGAGTCTGTGTGCCTGACGTTAACAACGCAGCTGTTGAATGGTTCAGTCAGCTGTGCTACTCTAAATGCAAAATGCCGGAGACTGCCCTAGGACCGCTCGCCAAGCACGCAGGCAAACTTTGCATCTATGACAGAAACGCATTAAAACGCTTCTGATCTTCTCAAAAAAAAATTAATTGAGAGACTGAGCGAGAGAGAGAGAGAGAGAGAGAGAGAGAGAGAGAGAGAGAGAGAGAGAGAGAGAGAGAGAGAGAGAGAGAGAGAGAGAGAGAGAGAGATTTCAATCAAGCTTTATTTATCAACGGTTGAGGCAGTGACATCGTCATAGACATAGCCTATTTTCAAACCTGCGGTGGGACAACAACTAGAGGGTTTTTTATAAAAGAGAGAGAGAGAGAGAGAGAGAGAGAGAGAGAGAGAGAGAGAGAGAGAGAGAGATAGATGATGATGATGAATCTTTATTTATTCAGGATAAAGCTATTAGGCAACGCAATGCCTGTCTTACAAGCTGTCCTGTAAACAAACAACATAACAGGAAAATAAACAGAGCATGCAAATAATAACAATAACAATAATAATAATAATAATAAGAAGAAGAAGAAGAAGAAGAAGAAGAAGAGGAGGAAGAAAAACTACGGGAAAAAAACACAATAGGTGAATTAATGAAAGGGAAAAAAGAGAGAGAGAGAGAGAGAGAGAGAGAGAGAGAGAGAGAGAGAGAGAGAGAGAGAGAGAGAGAGAGAGAGAGAATCAATGAATCAATGAAACTTTATTTTACAACGGTTTAGGCATTGACATCGTCATCGACACAGCCATTTTACAAACCTGCCGTTGCTAACAACTACAAGACTAACTACAAATATACATACATATAAGTAAACATAATACTTGCAAAGAGATGACAACACTATTCACATAGACAGACATACTCATAGACTCACAGACACCCCCCACCCCACCCACCCCCCTTCACACATAGACAGAGCTAAGTAGTCCAAATGATAATTGAAAAGGATAACAGACTTAATTGGGAATACATTGGACCCAGCATAAAAAGAAACATATAATACAAGTGGTTGAGTCATCCCTACGAGTGATCCACAACATATTTGAAGAGACCCTTTTTAAAACAGGCTAGCGAGGAGGCGGATTTTACATGGTCTGGAAGGGCATTCCAGATAAGTGCCCCTGAAAAGGATAAGCTAGTTTTATATAGATCGATCCTTGGTTTTGGGACTATGAAAAGCTTTCTGATGTTTCCAAGCTTGGACTCAGACTTACGGAACAAAGTGGAGATGTACTCAGGTGTTTTGCGTTTCCACACTTTGAACATAAAGATTGCTTTGTTATATTTAAAATGATCTTGAAGTGACAGGAGACCTGCTTTTGAGAGCTTTTCTTCAGTGCTAAGGTGTTGATCAGGGCAGATTATTTTGGCCGCTCGTCTGTGTAGGGAATTGAGTCTCTTTAAATGGACCTCACTACACCCATCCCATACCGATGACGCGTAATCGATATAAGAACGTATGTGAGCGTTATAAAATAGTTTACGGGTATCTGAATCAGTATAATATTTCAGTTTTGATAACATAAAGAGATTTTTGGCTACTATTTTGCATAAGGCGTCTGTATGAGCTTGCCATTTTAGCTGACTGACAGAGAGAGAGAGAGAGAGAGAGAGAGAGAGAGAGAGAGAGAGAGAGAGAGAGAGAGAGAGAGAGGGAGAGAGAGAGAGAGAGAGAGAGAGAGAGGGAGAGAGAGAGAGATAGAGAGACAGACAGACACACAGAGATTGATCTTCTCAATAAAAAAATAAAAGAGAGAGAGAGAGAGAGAGAGAGAGAGAGAGAGAGAGAGAGAGAGAGAGAGAGAGAGACAGACAGACAGACAGACAGACAGACAATGAACAATGAACAATGAACAATGAACCTTTATTTTCCAACGGTAGAAGTTATTGGTAACAGGACCAGTTTTCAAACTTGCCGTTGCTACATCTACTACATAAGTGACATAGACATGTAAACATACGCATACCACACACTGCTGCATGCACTGCTGCATTCGCTCACGCACGCACGCACCACGCACATACACACACACATACCCACACACGCACTCAGGTACGCACGCATGCACATCGCAACCCGCGCATGCACGCACGCACACACACACACACACACACACACACACATGTACACCGCAATTCAGTACGCATGCACACACGCACGAACACTCACACACATACACACACACACACACACACTTACACACGCACGCACTCAGGCACATACGCACAAAAACAAACACACGCTCTCGGACACGCACTCCAGACATACCTACCCGCATACGCGTACGCACAAAAGTATAAAATGAGTAAAAATACAAAGTAAAGCAATAAACAAAGAATCATTAAGTACATTAAAGTTCATACAGCAAGGGCAAATATGAATGCAGGTGCTATCTCTCCCCCCTCTCTCTCTCTCTCTCACGCCGACACACACACACACATACACACACAGCATGCACGCACGCGCGCGCGCACACACACACACACACACACACACACACACACACACACACACACACACACAGAGTCGCACATACAGTACACACACACACACACACACACACACACACACACACACACGCGAGCGCGCGCCCAACACAGAGAGACAGAGACATAGACAGACAGACAGAGATATTGCTCTTCTCAATTTAAAAAAAAAATAAGAGAGAGAGAAACAGAGACAGACAGACAGACAGATGTAGAGAGAGAGAGAGAGAGAGAGAGAGAGAGAGAGAGAGAGAGAGAGAGAGAGAGAGAGAGAGAGAGAGAGAGAGAGAGAGAGAGAGTGAGTGAGTGAGTGAGTGAGTGAGTGAGTGAGTGAGTGAGTGAGTGAGTGATACTTTATTTCTCAAGGATGGAAACAATAGGCGCACAGGATAGAGAGAGAGAGAGAGAGAGAGGGAGAGAGAGAGAGAGAGAGAGAGAGAGAGAGAGAGAGAGAGAGAGAGAGAGAGAGAGAGAGAGAGAGAGAGAGGAGAGAGAGAGAGAGAGAGAGAGAGAGAGAGAGAGAGAGAGAGAGAGAGAGAGAGAGCGCTCAGTATTGTGGCCAAGTCACAATGCTGTTTGTCTCACGGTACGGGCGCGACTGTCTTGAAGTGATCGATACGACCCAGGCTGAAAACTCAGCTCAATCTGAAACACAATATAATACTACAGCGGACAAAGGGAACGCCGAGACTTTTGAAAGAAAAGAAAAAACACTCTAGTTGTCAAGTCTTCAATTTTCAAGCATTCTTCAAATTTTTCAGAACACGCGTCAAAGTCTGGCCCAATTACACAAATAAGACCCATCATTGATAGCATAGATTCTCATGAGCCCAACAAACATGGCCTTCTTAAAGCCACGGACAATGGTGGACGACTTTGCAGTAGATCCACCCAACTGCAAGTGGCATAGACTCTCGAGTCCCGACCGCAGATTTGCGGGGGCTAGTGAGGATCTATGCCTCTACAAGAGGCATAGATTCTCATGAGCAACCGCAAATCTGCCGTGGACCAGGAATGTTTATGCCACTTTGAGCTGGGTGACTATCGATTCCATTCTTCGTTTTGGATCCATTTACTTCAGTCCTCCTTAAAAATGCATATATCCCGCAAGGCTGTTACGCCAAGTTAACTCATTCGAGACGTGTCGCCTCCGGATACGCGGCATAAGCCGCGTATCCGGAGGTGACACGTCTCAAATGAGTTAACGATTGGTGGAGTCTGCCTATTGTCAAACACTGCGGACCAGTCAGCGACCGGATGTTCCATTTCCGATCTCAAATACCGCGTGGCGGGAAAATTCAAACGAAGTGTTTTCTCTTTTTTTTTTTCAGCTATCGATCTGGCACGCCAGCAAAGAGACAGGGCTGTTTTATACACTTCAAAATTGAAAGTAAACTGTGGCTTGAAAGAATACCAATAAAACCGCCTGAAAAACGGACTAGGTTGTTCTATTTCGGGCAGCATAGGGACATGTGTGGCTCGCGCGCCGCACGATGAAACAGACAGACAGACAGACAGACAGAGAAAGAGAGAGAGAGAGAGAGAGAGAGAGAGAGAGAGAGAGAGAGAGAGAGAGAGAGAGAGAGAGAGAGAGAGAGAGAGAGAGAGAGAGAGAGAGAGAGATTGATTGATTGTACATTGCTTAACGTCCCGACAGCAACAAGGCTTTCTCAGGACGTGCCTGCACTGCTTGTGATGAATAAAAAAACTAAACAGAAAATTGAATGTATGTCGCCAGCCGGTCAAATACGTTAAATAAACCTACAACATGGGGCCTAAATAAAGCTAAGACCATTTAGCAACACACATCCAACATCAAGAGCTACAGGCAGTGCAGACAGTAGGGAGAGTTTTAAAAAGGCAAATACAGGTGAATGGACAAAGGGTAGACAGAAACACATGCCCCAGAATAGAGAGAAAACCCCACCCTGTGGGGCTGACCAGGGTGACCCTGGGAACTAAAAAATACCTAACCCCACCCAAGTCCCCCAGGGCAGACCCGGGTGGGGAGAGAGAGAGAGAGAGAGAGAGAGAGAGAGAGAGAGAGAGAGAGAGAGAGAGAGAGAGAGAGAGAGAGAGAGAGAGAGAGAGAGAGAGAGAGAGAGAGAGAGAGAGAGAGGGAGGGTGTGTGTGGGTGCAAGTTAGGTGACTGGAAGCAGTAAATGCCGAAGCCGCTCCTATGGAAAGGCGGCTTATTGCACATTCACTGGATGTACAGACCCCTTGATGCATGAACATTCAGATCTAGGTCCCCCTAGCGGGGATCCAGATTTTGTACTGCCGGGGTGGACAACTGTTTCGGAGCGCATTCCGGAACATGCACATGACGTTTTGGCGTGCGAGTCAGAAATTCTGGCAAAGAAGTAACAAGATGAAAATGACGTCACGTCTAGCTAAGCAAACTTTGCTAAAGAACGTCTTTTTGGCGGTAAGCACCGTGTTTGTGTGTGTGTGTGTGTGTGTGTGTGTGTGTGTGTGTGTGTGTGTGTGTGTGTTTGTGTGTGTGCGTGTATGTGTGTGTGTGTGTGCGTGCGTGGGTGTGTACCCGTCTTTTCTAAGCGTGTTTCTTTCTCCGTTGGGTACTTCTTTGCATATTACACGCTTGGCAGTCACCTTTTTGGTCTGGATTGTGAAACAGTGACTAGAGCCCGCGTTTCAAGACAGACAAGATTGAACTTTTAGGATATTGTCACTTAAAGAATAATCTCCAGGATTTTATATTTTTTTTATTATTATGCAACTCATTGGTGAGAAAATGACCGTTTCACAAAAACCGGTTGATCCACACTGGAGTCCGTAATCTTTCTTTTTGTTGTTGTTGATATTTTGCATACAGCTAGATAAAAGGGAGATGTTGAATGAGTTCCTTAACCAGCATTGTACTTCTTGAACTTTTTGGGTGATAACTAAATATTTTTGTGAAAAAAATAGTTTCGCCTTTTAGGGATTATTTTCTAGAATTATTTGGGATTATCAGAGGATCCCATTTTGACTGAATTGAACTGAACTAAACTGTGCCGTTTTTCATACTGAGAGCGAGAGAGAGAGAGAGAGAGAGAGAGAGAGAGAGAGAGAGAGAGAGAGAGAGAGAGAGAGAGAGAGAGAGAGAGAGAGAGAGAGAGAGAGAGAGAACAATGAACAATGAACAATGAACAATGAACCTTTATTTTCCAACGGTAGAAGTTATTGGTAACAGGACCAGTTTTCAAACTTGCCGTTGCTACATCTACTACATAAATGACATAGACATGTAAACATACACATACAACACACTGACGCCTGTATGCACTCGCTCACGCCCGAGAGAGAGAGAGAGAGAGAGAGAGAGAGAGAGAGAGAGAGAGAGAGAGAGAGAGAGAGAGAGAGAGAGAGAGAGAGGAGAGAGAGAGAGAGAGAGAGAGAGAGAGAGAGAGAGAGAGAGAGAGAGAGAGAGAGAGAGACCATTTGCAATTTGGCTCATGAACAACATTTCCTGCAGTATGACGTCACTTTCCCACCATTTCACTTTTAACGTGCCAAAGGTTAACGACGTGCTGAAAACCAGTGCAACAAGTCGCCCTGAACCATAACCGCGAAATCGAGGTAGTGTTTACAGTTACGGTGTGACTTTCGCGCTCGTGAGTACCGCTCATGGCACTGACTGGGCACGCCCGAGCACCTTGATGCTCGGGCTGATGTGTTCGGGTCCACTTCGGCCAACGTCAGACTGGGGGCCCTTTGCTTACTGGGTATCATCGGGTCGCTGTTGCTTTTTTTTTCGTCTTTGGTCCGCTCAGTGCCAGTCGACATAGACTGTGTTTATGTAATCTTCGTTATTTCAAGGCAAGAGTAATAGATTTTGGTGCTGAGTCTTACGTATCCCTCTCGTCAATACAAAGTCGTTCGGTGAGAGGTCATTCAGGTACCAGAGCCCAGTTGTTTGGAATGATCTCCCACGCGAACTGAGATACGTGGATTCGAGAGAGGCATTCAGGCGAGCCCTAAAGACCCATCTTTTTTTCTGTCTGCTACGCCGAATGACTTGTCACAGACCTGTCACTGTTGAAGTCATCTCTTTATCTCTATTAAACGTTGTGTGTGTGTGTGTGTGTGTGTGTGTGTGTGTGTGTGTGTGTGCGTGCGTGCGTGCGTACGCGCGCGAGTATGAGTCTATAAGCGTAGCATTTTTGAATGGTGAATTTATGGATTGTTTATAGAGTGGATTGTATTTTGTTTTTAATACTTTTTTGTAAATTACGTTTTTGTAATTAGTTATTTTTGTACAATTAGTTTTTGTTAAGCGCCTAGAGCTCTAATGCGAGGTTAGGCGCTATACAAGTACTCATTATTATTATTATTATTATTATTATTATTATTATTATTATTATTGTGACAAGAAAACCCTAGAAGTCCCAGGAACATGCATTCCAAGGAGGTGCCAACTAGAGGCATAGATCCTCACGAGCCCCCACAAATGCGGGGGCTCATGAGAATGTATTTCTCTTGTAGTTGGGCGGTATTCAAATTTTCTCGACACTAAACGGGTTACCTCCCTTAATCCACAATGCCCGAAAGGCCATCGGGCCGACGTCGGACGCCCTTGGCCCGCGCAAGGCCGTGCGCGGGCCAAGGGCGTCCGACGTCAGCCCGATGGCCTTTCGCGTATTGGGTGGCGTCCAGTACAAGCGGCCGCGCTGCAGAGACGCTCCACGACCAGTCTGTATCAGTTTGATCCACGCTTGTGTCCCAGACCAAAAATCAGCGTCTTAGGATTGAAACTTCTGTAAGTGCCAGGCAGATTTAGGCTGGTCATATAAAACGATCTCCTCTGTGGTAGGTCTTGCTTTGATCGCTAAAATTTGCCAATACAACGGGGTATCAATGTTGTCTTGCAGCAATTAAGACTTTTCTTGTTTGTTGTTTAAATTGTCCCCAGTCAATCTAGATTGTTATAGAGTGCGGTGGTTTTTTTTTTTTAATACTATTTGTAAATTGCGTTATTGTAATTAGCTTTTTTTTGTACAATTAGTTTTTGTTAAGCGCTTAGAGCTCTAATCCGAGGTTAGGCGCTATACAAGTACTCATTATTATTATTATTATTATTATTATTATCATTATTATTATTATTATTATTATTATCATTATTATTATCATTATTATCATTATCATTATCATCATTATTATTATTATTATTATTATTATTATCATTATTATTATTGTTGTCACCTTCTTAGTTTCAGGATCCATGTGAGTAAGACACGTACCAGAGCTGTCCCACAGCCTTCTGGGCGCAACGGAAGAAACTCTCCTGCGTACAAAGGACTCTGAGAAGAAGAGCGGAAAAGCCTCTCGTTTTACGACATTCAACTTCAATAATTGAAGTTCGACCTTTCGTCCAGCGTCACTGAAATTATTGTAATTATTGTACTAAGAGCATTTGTCAAGGAGATTTTGCAAAGTATTGCCCCTTTAGTGCCTGGAGTAGGTCGCTTTTAATGGCTGTAGCCGTGAAAGTGGTTGTTGCACTTTCAGTTCTAACCGGCTGGGATCAGCAAAGCACACGGCCAAATCCGGTTAGAAAAATCGTTTGGAGGCACTCAAGGACGACATGCCGCGTTGGCCTTGACGCACACACGTTGTTCGAGAACTGCCCACAGCTTCCTACAACAGAGGTGTCACTGAGTAAATGCGACAAAGCACTTGCAGCAAGAGGCGTAGATTCTCATGAGTCCCTGCATGTGAATCTATGTCTCGTGCAGTTGGAGTTAAACGGATGAGAGGTGAGTGGATTGGTGCAGGTCGACTATGAGAGGTGAGTGGATTGGTGCATGTCGACTATGAGAGGTGAGTGGATTGGTGCATGTCGACTATGAGAGGTGAGTGGATTGGTGCATGTCGACTATGAGAGGTGAGTGGATTGGTGCAGGTCGACTATGAGAGGTGAGTGGATTGGTGCAGGTCGACTATGAGAGGTGAGTGGATTGGTGCATGTCGACTATGAGAGGTGAGTGGATTGGTGCAGGTCGACTATGAGAGGTGAGTGGATTGGTGCATGTCGACTTTGCTCTCTATTTCAGTCGCTGACTAAGCGGTGGGCGAGGGGGAAGGGGGGGGGGGTAACTGGACTTTTTTTACGGTTAACTCATTCTACCCCTGACACATCACAGCAAAATAAGGATCGACCATGATAGTTCAAGGGTGATGCCAGAATAGCTTGGCGCCTATGGGCGCCAAGCTATTCTGGCATCACCCTTGAACTATCATGGTCGATCTGTGCAGAGGACAACGGCAAAATTTGGGGATTTCGGTGTTGGGGTAGAATGAGTTAAAGGACACACGCTTTCAGTGCCGGTAAAAGCGAACAACACCTACCTGCAAGAGGCATAGATCCTCATGAGCGCCCGCAGGCGCGGGCGCTCATGAGGATCTATGCCTCTTCCTGACCCCCACTTTGTATCCATGTTCTTTTTTTGGTGCTGAGTTAACCCTTATAATTCGGAATACACCAGTGTGTGAAATAAGTGTGACTAAAATAGTTCAAGGGTAGTGCCAGAATAGCTAGGCGCCTCCAGGCGCCAGGCTATTATGGCACCACCCTTAAACTAAAGCCATTGGACTATATCTTATCTGTAAGTACTATAATGTAGCTTGCGTATGGCAGTGTACAAATTTGAAGCTTTTAGTCTCAGTATGATATGGACTAACTGTAATAATAATAATAATAATACCGTTATTATATAGGCGCTTTTTCTCAATTTTTGGGCGAATCGACTCAAAGCGCCGCGAACTGAAACCCAACACGTACACTCACGTAACAGACACGGATTTACGCCATTTAAGACAAACACAGTACAAGACAGACGAAGGGCCAGTTCAGCTACTGAAGTTACAGAGATTTTTGATCGCTTGTATTTGAAATTTGTAAAGTGGCCTGAAACCGGTACCAAAGTGTGGGGTGTGTGGGGGTGGGTGGGGTGGGGTGGAAGAACCGGAGTACCCGGAGAAAGAACCCCCGACTGTCCGCCCGAATTAACGGTGACACTTAAGTCCGACGCCGGAACCCGGTATCGAACCTCGCACCTTTGGCATTGGTGGCAGGCGCCTTAACCACTGCGCCACGGACCGCCCCTAGGATTTAAAAAAAAAAAAAAAAAAATGTGTCCCAGGGCAGTGAAAGGGAATAATCGAGCCAACCAAAAGTCGTGGCTCGCCACGAGCTAACAGACGCATGAAGCTTTACACGTCTTTGGACATGAGCAGGGCTCGTAAGGATCTACATTTCAAATTCCGCCCGTGATAGAACGCGTCAGTGTCCGCGCACACAAATGTAGGCGAGAGGTTGCTCCGAAAGTGAAACGGGAAACACGTAGATGCAAAGGCATTCTTAATTGTCCATATAACTATAGACCGTATAGCCACCTGCTCCACTGCGGGCTTCGATTGACTACATTCGCCGACACAACGAGTTCTCAATGTTGTCTGGCTTCAACTAAAATATGTCTACCCTTCTCTCCACAACCCATGTGAGTCGAGGAGGTGTGTTACAGCATCTTTGGCGCCAGCGGGGGAACGCTTCAAAGTAAAAAAAATACAAGAAAAACGGAACAGAGAAACCCATTTTAGGACGTTCAAACTTCACTAGCTGAGTCAGCCCTCTTGTTGGGCACTGTTGTGACATATGTAGTACGGCGATGACGAATATTCACTGCCAACTATTAACCCCTCCACTGCCAACTATTAACCCCTTCACTGCCGAGAAAAAGCGAGCATGGTCCAACTGCAAGAGACACAGATCCTCTTGAGCCCCCGCGACTGCGGGGGCTCATGAGGATCTGTGCCTCTTGCTGAGACCAATTTGTATCTATGTTTCTAAGGACGGTTTGACTTTCGGTCGTTGAATGAAAATAAATTTCCGAAACAGCAATGCACGGACAGTGGCACGGGAAGGGATAACCGTTTATTTGGTAAAGCAGGTCCCTTGAAACACCCTTGTGGGTGCACCCCTACCCTCCCTCCCCGCAACCCCCCCCCCCACACACCTTCCCCCCTCCCTCACCCGGGACCGTAAACAGGGCCGGGTGCATGCACTACATGAGTTACCAGACCTGCTCGGACGCCGTGGACTTTCAAGCAATCTGGACCGACCACTGCGTTTCGCAGGGTATCCAAATCTCAAAATATGACAGAAATTCAGTTGGGACTGCTGTTGCAATCAGCTTGCATACACATGAACAAATGGCGACTACCTGCACTGGGGAGGACAGGAAAGTAAGCGTGGAGACGTAGGGTGCCAGCGAAACGGGATTGGCTGGATGACGTTGATGGCGTGATGTTTCCTTACCCCCTGGACTGCTGCTAACGATACCGTTCGGTTGAAAAGGTGGACAGTCTTTTCCGTCGAACTGTTCCATCAGTACTAGTCATGGGGCAGACTTATTCAAAGAGTGCCGCATCAATAGCTGCGGAAGTGTTGTACAGCATTGCCGGAGGGATGCGCCTCCTAGGGCAACGCTATAGGGCTCGGGACTGAGTTCCCCGCGTTGCCTAGGAACATCGGCTGCCGTGCCGCCATCTTGAGAGGATAGATAGATTTCAGCTAGTAGCAAAGTAGTGTTTCAAAACGTTTTTCTTCATGTTTCTTCCTCTTTGGAAAAAAACAAAAACAGATTCTGGTTAGCGGTTTCCTACGGTGATGGCAAAGACTTGCTGTGATAACAGAAATGCCTATAGCACGTCAGGACTTTCCTGACACTGTGACTTTGTCCTGACAGCGATTCAAACCCGATGAGCGCATGAGTCGCGTATCCTCTCAATATGGCCGCCGCGACTAGCGTGATGACGTCAGCTTCCCGAGTCCTATACGACGCTTTCGCATCTGTTGATGCGGGGCGTCTTAAATGGGTTAAACAACGTTCTGTGCCTGAATGATTAATTTCAATTTGAATTCAAGTTGAGCTCCGCCACTCACCGTAATTCATTCCCGCATCACGTGACACAACTCAGACGCCGATTGTGCCCTGTAGTAAGAGGTCCAGATTCTCAGTCATGAGCCCCTGCGGCCGCGGGGACTCATGAGAATCTGTGCCTCTTGGAAACGCACGGGGCTTGCGATAATCTATGTCTGTTGTAGATGTGAGGCTGTGGCGTGCGGACTGTCGTGCCTGGCGGTCAGCGTAAAATAATTATCACGTTTTGAAACTGATACGTGCAACAGTCTACACTTTCTTTTTAGCTGACTACTGGTTGTTTTGTTTTTTTTACGCTAGGTCAGGTGGGAAAGAGGGGGAGGAGGGAGGGGGACGGGGTGGAGGGGAGGGAGGGGGAATCCTAAGGGATTCCCCCTCCCCTCCCCCCTCCCCCCACCCTTCTCATTCGTTCTCGCGTGACGAAGGTAGTAAACCAAACTTAATCGATACAGCCAAGCGTCATTGCACACAAACCCGAAAACGATATACACTAGTCAGTGAGGGCTCATTTGCCAAGAACGAATGAAAACAACAAACAAGAGTGAAATCGCGGCGGACAACCAGATTGTATCGTAATAAACATAGCACTCCAAACCTCTCCTTCTCTGTATGTCGGACACGCCATGGAACAAGTCAGTCCATTTCCTGCACAGGCGTGTTTCTTATTCCTTATTTAGGGGGGGGGGGGGCGGGGGGCTGGGGGGGGGGGGGCTTACTGACGCGGAATGGCCATGATTTATTTATTTTTGTTGTTGTTTCGTATGGAGGAAGACTCAGTGTTTAACTGACTCATTCAACTCCGACACGCCACGGCAAGACCTGGATCGAGCGTGTTAGTTCAAGGGTTGTGCCAGAATAGCTTGGCGCCCATAGGCGCCAAGCTATTCTGGCACCACCCTTGAACTAGCACGCTCGATCTGTTTCCATAAGTAGTAATACAGTCTTCAGGGGGCAACTTCAAAATTTACGGATTTCGGTCCTGGAGCAGAATATTGTTAAACACGAGTTTGCGCAATGGAGACAATTGCGTCTGCATTGTACCAAAGATAATGGATGACCAAGATTGGACAGTAGGCCTGAAAAAGCGTAGCAGCGTTCGCTAGAGTGATTTGCCCCTGAATGCGTGCGACCGGGCTGTCAACATGGAGGACGGAGAGAAGAAGAAACGCACTCGCAAAGGTGGCCAGCATTGTGCTGCGCCTAATTGCACTAATGCGAGGTATTCTGTGAACTGCGTAGGATGGTCATTCTTCAGATTTCCTGCACTAGAACAAGCAAGGTGAGTTGTTTTTTTCTTCGAAGTTTATGTAGCTTTTGGTGCCGATCATTCTGCACACGTGTTAGTACCGATCAATATTAGCGATCTGTAACCCATCCTGAGAAAACCAGGGTTTAGTCGGAACTTTGATGGAGTTATGACTATATATGAAAACTACTTGCAACTAGCTCTCTGCCGACATAAGAATGGTCCCTGTATTTTAAAAACTGAGGAAGTTATATCAGTTTAAAGGATGGAGGGGTGCAGAGGACAGTTTTGAGAAAATGAGATACGAGGATGAAGATGAGCTTTTAAAACTGCATACATACATATATGTGTGGCAAGTTTATGAGCAGACTGCTCAAATTTGGACTTGTTGTGCTTATGTCAATTAAAGGTACTGACTGTAGGCAATCTGCTTTTTATGGGAATATAATTATAAGTGAAAGGTAAATGGTAGAGATTGCTAGTGATACAATGGTTGCTAATGTTAATTCAAATGTTAATGACAACCCACCCCTTGGCCCCACCTACCACTTCCTGGAATGGGTTGTTTCAGTTTTTGTGTGATAATAAAATTAACACAAATTATATTGGTATTTTTTTCAGGTGTGATGTTTGGAAACAGAATTGCAGACGTCAAGACCTGATGCACAAGACTGCCAAGGCGCTGAATGCTTCATGTGTCCTGTGTAGGAATCACTTTGAGGATAGTCAGTTCTATCGACCTGCAGTGAAAGATCGGCTGATACCCAATGCTGTGCCCACACTTTTTGATCATTAATCAACCATTCAACTGATTATGTCTACCACAAAACGAAACATAAACAAAACACAAACAAAAAGAAATACATTGAAATAAAACTTACAAAAATTACAACTAAACAAAGCTATCAAAACAAAGGGAGAGGGGCGTGTGGGAATGGAGGTTATTTCAAACATTGAAAAGACTGCATAAAGAATTCCCTAACAACTCATATCAAAAGTCACAAAGAGTATGTTTTATTCATTCTATAGATGTTTTTGCACACACCCTACCTGCACCCCCAAAGCACATTAATTTTTTTTTTTTTTTTTACAAACGGCCAGCAAGCTTGTTCATGAGATATCTATATATATGTTGTCTAGATGAATAATCAATAAAAATAGAGGATTTAAAAGACAGAACGAAATAAAGTGACTGCTTTTATATAAATATAGTCGTATAAACCCAGCATAAACAATCGCATATTTATTTTTTATTGCGCAAAGGCCACGCCGAAGTTACGACATATTACACAGTACACACAAGGAACGCTGACCGCGAACACGCTTTCGAGGGCAATTAACTCGTGCCGCGGGTACGCTTTCGCTAATATAAGAAGTGTGCCACTGTCCAATCTTGGTCATCCATTATCTTTGATTGTACCGAGACCCATAGTGCTGTGGACTGCTCGCTCAGCAGTATCCGCGGACTACACCCTAAAACTACAATCGAGCGTTAGCTAAGCGGACGTTGAATGCAGTACTTCCTGTGTGAATGGGTAGTAACAACCGTCAGGCAAGTCAGTGGCATGCGTCCTCGTGTATTCGCGGACATTGCAAGATCGTACAAGGGCTGTACGGGTATATTGCCCCATTTCTGCGTTAATTTAGATCTGTGTTGCGATAGTTTCTCCCTGCACATTAATTTTTCATGGCTGCCTAATGACATGGCTTTGCAGGCCGTACACACGACACCAAACCATCAAAGTTCTGGTGACACTGATCCCTGCCTCGACCAACCCATAGTATTCTTCTCCAAGAGGCATAGATTCTCATAAGCCCCTGCGTTCGCAGGGGCTCATGAGAATCTACGCCTCTTGCCGTTATAATTTGACGCATGCGCATCTCGAAAGAGGGGGAGGTCGTTGTGTGTGCAGCTGCGACTGTCATAAATAAAAGCTGCGCAATGGTCGCTCACGCTTGAAATTCACGCTAAATAGAAACTCGGTGATTTGTTGCAGAAGTCGGAACTGATTAGGGAGCTGTTGTTGTGTTTTTTTTTTTTTTTTTTTAGGGTTATGCCATTGTTGTTTGATGTTGTCGGTGGTTTTAGTGATTGTGTCTTTTACGTTGTTGTTACGGTGGTTGGTGGTGTTTGGGTGCCATTTTGTCCCACTGTCAGTAATGGTGTGTGTGTGTGTGTGTGTGTGTGTGTGTGTGTGTGTGTGTGTGTGTGTGGTTCTGTGTGTGTGTGTGTGTGTGTGTGTGTGTGTGTGTGTGTGTGTGTGTGTGTGTAGGAGTGTGAGATCATCATGGGACTTCCTTTCACTAAGCTGGCAATGTTTTTATTTCATATACATGTACATTTATATACTTAGTTTTGTGTACATGATATTGTCTCGTAGTTTTGTAGCAACGGCAGGTTTGAAAAATGGCTATGTCTGTGACGATGTCAATGCCTCAACCGTTGATAAATAAAGCTTAATTGAAACATTGAATCATCCTCCTTGCAAGGCTGGGACACTTAGGGGTTCAATTAAGATTTCGAATCAACCTCCGGCAGCTGCCAGCGAACGGGTGAACTCATCAGTGTCGCTCCCGCGCCAGCAGACAACACGAAGTCAGAAGTGGGTCAAACATTGCACGGACTTTAAACATTCTGTGGATTCATCCAGCACGCTTTATTCTGCAAGAGGCGTGTACACTCCCTTCCGCTTATAACAAGGGCGGATAGGAGAAAAGCCGGATATAACTACAGCTTCTCTGAGGTACCGACAACACTTTGATATGCAAATTTCCTCCCTTATAACACACTTCGGATATAACGAGGAGAATATTAGGGTCCCCAGGCGTTTTTTTTTTTTTTTTTTTTTTTTTTTTTTAACAGAATTTTCAATAATTCTGGCATCCGCGCGGGCTGTTGACAATACATCGCCTCTGGCTCGAGAGGACTTGCTGCAATGTCTTCCACAATTTTAGCAAATGCACAAAGGCCTTCGGGCCGATGTAGGCCGGCGTTGCCCCGCGCACGGCTGTGCGCGGGGCAACGCCGGCCGACGTCGGCCCGAAGGCCTTTTGCGCATTGGGTATCCGGTATTAGAGAAGTCACGAGTCCGGAAACGAACGAGGGCGAAATAAGGCCGGATGACCAGCTTGTACCACAAGCATAGACACCACTCCAAACATCTCCAAGAGGCATAGGTCTTCGTTGGCCCTCTGGGTTAATAAGGATCTATGCCTCTTGGAGATGTTTGGAGCGGTGTCCTAAGTTTATGGTAGACCACCGTGCCCTTTGCTCTCGTTCGTTGTTGGGAGTATTTCGGTGAAAACCTGACCTCGCTAGTGAAGGTCCACTGCCGCCTTAACTGTTTAAAGATACACTTCTGTTACAGCTGGTCACGAAACGCTACACTTGGGTCTAGCTAAGGTTCATTTAGACGCAGGATAATTCAGTTCAGCACACATCGGCTTTATATCAAGTGACCTGACAATAACTACACTCCGTTCTATACATATAGCGTGCGAGAAACAGCAACAAAAAAACAAAACAAAAAACCTGCTGCAAAAAGGTCATGTCTGTGGACAAGTCATAACAAACACAAAAGGTGATTAAATGTTTATTCAGATTCATGCGTAATGGTACTTTAACGGTTTGAATTCTACGATGACGGTTGCCAGCAAAACGACTCCTTTATGTCCGTAATACAAAAGGGGCGCAACGCACTGTCTTTCCTTCCTATAAAGGGGCTGATTCTACTGCCTTTGACCTTATTCTGACCTAGAAACAACCCCTATTCCCTCCACCTACTCCCGTGAAGTAACGTTAACAGAATAATAATAATAAATAATAATAAGCGCATTAAATAGGCGCTTTATCCCAACTGAAAATCGGCTCAAAGCGCCGCCGCGAACTGAACCCAACAAGCACGCTCACGTGAATCACGCGCATTCACTCACACACTGTACATAAACACAGAACATTCACGTGGTGCTAAGGGCAAGCTCAAGCGAACTACTGAAGTTTTTGGAAATTCAAAATCGTTTGTATTTGAAATTTGATTAAGTGGGCTGAAGCTGATACCAAAGTGGAGGGGGAGGAAGAGCCGGAGTACCCGGAGAAAGAACCCCCGACGGTCCGCCCGAATTAACGGTGACACTTACTAGAGGAGAAAAATCCGACGCCGGAACCCGTAATCGAACCTCGCACCCTTAGCATTGGTGGCAGGCGCCTTAGCCACTGCGCCACGGACCGCCCCAGAATGACGTCAGACACGCGGCCATTAACGAACAATTTGCGCTAGCAACAGGAATGGGAGAATATGGACTAAAAGGAATGTCAGCGGGAAGTCGGTTTAACCCGGCCCAAAGTCTCACATACAAAGTCCTTCCATCTGCAAGAGACACAGATTTACTGACATGAGCCCCTGCAGCTGCACACACACACACACACACACACACACACACACACACACACACACACACACACACACACACACACACACACACACACACACACACACACACGCACGCACGCACGCACGCACACACACACACACAGAGTAATAAACGCCTGCAAGCACGTCAGCACGCGCGGGCACGCACGCACGCACGAACACACACACACGCTCCCTCACAAAGCTTGCATATACACACACAAACACGCACGCACACGCACACACAAACACACACAAACGTACAGACACACACGCGTACATACACACCTTCACACACACACACAAGCACGTTCACACACACATACACACGCACGCACGCACACACACGCACACACACGCACACGCACACGCACACACACACGCACACACACGCACACACTCACACTCTGTTACGTGGTAGTCGTAGTCGTAGTAAGATGCAATCACACCAGACGTGCACGCAGGTAGGGTTCTTGTAAACTGAAGAAACGCAACTCAGCCAATCGTCACACGTGGCACAAGGTTGTAGACCACACTGGAGTAACAGTTCCAACAATATTTTATTCTCACTATGCACTCGCAGCACAGTGCGTCCACAAATGCATCCACAGTTTGGTACACGGTCTCGTACAATGCATCCACAATTCTGATACACTGCGTCTCTCATACAATGCACCAACACTGATGCACTGTCTCCTCTACAATGCATCAACACTCTTGACACACTGTATCTCTCAGTCATACAATGTACACACATATTTTCTAACACCGTTTTTTAAAAATATTATTACAGATTTCCAAAACAATCCAGCGAATTCACGCAACACAACCAATCAGAAAGAAAACGTAACCAAAACTTATTAATTTTCATTTAAAAACAAAACAACTCTAGAACTAACTACAGCGTTCAACTAACATCTAGGCTCACTTGTCTCCCTTGACAGTGCTTTTTCCTACTCACTTGGTAGTTTTTTTTTTTAACATCTAGGCGCATTCGATAAAATGTTACGAAATGTAGCCAGCAACTTTGACGTCATATCTGAGGTCATTAGAAAGATCGTGACCCTGCTCGAACCTTCCAGTCTAATGTAGGTCAAACATTACCACATCGTAGCGAAAATACGCGTCACAACAAAAATCGATCGCAAATCTCTGTGCAAAAGAAAATGAATCCTACTAAAAAGGTACGTAATTCTTATCCAAAATAACTCAAATGAATATCGGATTTTTCCTATGATGAACACACACATGCTCTCAAAAGAATAACACAACCACAAACGTAACACACACACACACACACAAAACCACACAGTTTTCTCCTCCCTCCCTCACGACCCCTCCCTGCTATCAGCAGCTTAATTCATTCGAGACGAGCCGCCTCCGGATACGCGGCATAAACCGCGTATCCGGAGGCGGCACGTCTCGAATGAGTTAAGACAGTCCCATGTCTAGTCAGCATCAAATTCAACTTTCCTTTCAAGTCAGCGCAACATACACACTGGCGCCGAGAAATTATTTTAACCCTCTCTCTGCCAGTGGTCGCAGGCTGCGTTGCGTTCAACGTCAAACCGTCTCACCCGTCAAAGGAACATGGACACAAATCGGTGCCAACAAGAGGCATAGATCCTCATGAGCCCCCGCGACTGCGGGGCCACATGAGGATCTATGCCTCGTGTTTTTGGTTGTTTGTTTTCAATTTTTGCTCGGCACTGAAGGAGTTAACCTCACATAATTATGAAAAAAGTCATTGTGCATTCGCGTGTTGTCGCGGATCGGCGAGCAATCCAATGAATGCCTTCTTAGCTATTCAAACATGTCTGCTTTCAGTGTTGCAAGTCGCCAGCATACAGCCGCCGAGCAATTATTGACACGAGGCTTAAAAAAATATATGCATTGAACTTTTCTATTGACGTCTTTTCTTTTTAATCCATAAAATCGCTCGTAACATCCGCGTTGGTCTCAAAGATTGCATTGAAATGTTTGTTGTTGTTGTTGTTGTTGTTGTTGGTGTTGACGATGTTGGTGGTGGTGTTGTTGCTGTTGTGTGTTATTGTTGCTGTTTTATCGGCCAATATTTCACGGTTTTCATTTGTACAGTTGGTTGGTTAGTTCGGGTTTAACGTCCACAGCTCCGAGGTGATCACGGACGGCCCTGACGGGCGGGTTATGGGGGACAGGGAAATCTATTGCCTATGGTGTACCACCTGAACACTGATCAACTCAGGCGCACTCCAACTGTGCCACTTTGATTTACCAGGACCTTTCAACGGACATGCTATTGAACAAATCCGTTTTTCACCCTGGATTGTGAGTCCAGCTACCGGGGCCGGGACGGGATTCGAACCCACGACCCAGCGATTCCCTTCGCTCTCCTGCTCCGACGTTTAACCGCCTGAGCTATTTCGGACTCATGATTTGTACAGTGTTTTTATTGTGTGGTTTTTTGTTTTTTTTAAACTAAGGGTGCACGCAAAAAATAATCCCCACCAAACAGATGACTGCGAAGCATGTAATTGCAACAATAATAACAAAAATAAAATAAAAAAGAAACAAGCTTAAAAGGAAAGATTTCAAGACAGCTTGACAAAAAGTTAGAGGACTAAAACTTTTTGTTTTAAATAGACATAATAGACATAAGAGACACAATTGCAACAGGCCACAATTTATTTGGAGATTACATAATTTAATCCACCGTGCTGTGACTGGCGTCGTTTTTTTTTTTTTTTTTTTTTTTTTTTTTTTTTAACAGATTTTCATAGCGTCTACATCATACCAAATCAATGTTAACCCTTTGGCAGTCGGGAGCAGTTGTTTTTTATCCGCGACGATTCCTGTAGGAAGCCAGTCAGCCAGCCAGTCCTGCAGGAAGCCAGTCAGCCAGCCAGTCCTGTAGGAATCCAGTCAGCCAGCCAGTCCTGCAGGAAGCCAGTCAGCCACCCAGTCCTGCAGGAAGCCAGTCAGCCAGCCAGTCCTGCAGGAATCCAGTCAGCCAGCCAGTCCTGCAGGAAGCCAGTCAGCCAGCCAGTCCTGCAGGAAGCCAGTCAGCCAGCCAGTCCTGCAGGAAGCCAGTCAGCCAGCCAGTCCTGCAGGAAGCCAGTCAGCCAGCCAGTCCTGCAGGAAGCCAGTCAGCCAGCCAGTCCTGCAGGAAGCCAGTCAGCCAGCCAGTCCTGCAGGAATCCAACAGCCAGCCAGTCCTGCAGGAAGCCAGTCAGCCAGCCAGTCCTGCATGAAGCCAGTCAACCAGCCAGTCCTGCAGGAATCCAGTCAGCCAGCCAGTCCTGCAGGAAGCCAGTCAGCCAGCCAGTCCTGCAGGAAGCCAGTCAGCCAGCCAGTCCTGCAGGAAGCCAGTCAGCCAGCCAGTCCTGCAGGAAGCCAGTCAGCCCTGCAGGAAGCCAGTCAGCCAGCCAGTCATGCAGGAAGCCAGTCAGCCAGCCAGTCCTGCAGGAAGCCAGTCAGCCAGCCAGTCCTGCAGGAATCCAGTCAGCCAGCCAATCCTGCAGGAATCCAGTCAGTCAGCCAGTCCTGCAGGAATCCAGTCAGCCAGCCAGTCCTGCAGGAATCCAGTCAGCCAGCCAGTCCTGCAGGAACTCAGTCAGCCAGCCAATCCTGCAGGAACCATCGCGACAGAAACTGCCACCGACAGCCAGAGAGTAAAAGAAGAATTTCCTGCGACCCAAAAACTGCAATATGCAAGAGGTATAGATCCTCATGAGCCCACGCAATTGCGGGGGCTCATGAGGATCTATACCTCTTGCAGAAAGATTTACTGCCGGCCTTTCTAGAAAAATGAGTGTGCAGCAAAACTTCGGCCTCGCGATCTTCTTTGTAGTTTGTTACGTGCTGATAAGCTTAAAGTACGATTACCCATAAATCGGAAGACACATTTCAACGCCATTTGTGTTTGTTATTCCTTGTCAACACATCTAATGTCAAGAGACTGGGAACCACCTGGAGTAGAATCGAAGGAGAAGCACAGGACAGGAGTTGCTGGAGGTCTCTCGCCGACGGCCTATTCCCGGGTAGGGGTGACAGGCATAAACACATCTAATGACCTTTAACAGCAGTTTGGACACGCAGCAAAAGCACACGCGTAATCGCACTTATTTATTCTGCACTGCCGTAAGCATGTCAATCTATTTTTAGCTGTTTCTCGTACTGAAGGCGGTGTATTTCTAGAACGGAGCGGAGTCATTGTCAGATTACTTGATATACAGACGACGTGTGCTGAACTGGATGCTCCTGTGCCTAAATGAACCAAAACTAGACCTGTGTGTAGCGTTTCGTAACCGTCTGTTACAGAAGTGTACAGTGTAACAGTTACAGCGGTAGTAGGCCTTCAAAGCTACGGTTCCATAAGCACGAATCCGACACGAATACTGTAAGAGGCCGCAACGGTGATGAACGTTTCTTTCAAAAGTTGCGTCAGTTTAGTTCGAAGTCGGATGCGAATTCGTCTCCGCATCGGGCATATGGAAACACACAAACATGGAAAGGACTTGCACAAATCTTTTTGTTTCGGACCCGCTTCGGATTCGTATCGAGTTCGTATCGGAATCGTGTTTATGGAAGCGTAGCTTTACTCTTAGACAAGACAGTAACAACACAATCAACCCATTCAGCCCTGACGCACTACAGCAGTCAACTATGATAGTTCAAGGGTAGTGCCAGATTAGCTTGGCGCCTAACTGAGTGTCCAGATCATCCTATAAGCCTGTGGCTTGTTTTGATCTGATGATAATTGATGTATATTATTCTTCATGTTTTATTTTTTTTTTCAAAGTAATAAACTATTTAAATCAATATGGCACTACCCTTCAATTATCATGGTCGATCCATCTCCTGCAACAGGTGCATAGTCGTTAAATGCGCCTTAAAATTTGGGAAATACGTGCGCCGGGCTGAATGAGTTAACTTATTAGATTCATTAGATCTATATCAAATTTATTAAACTTATTAGATTTGTCAAATTCATTAAATTGTGTCGTGGCTGGGTTTTTTTCTAAGCGTGTTTCTTTCATGATCAATGGGATGTACTCAGCATCTGATAAGCTTGGCAGTTAACCCTTTTTGGTGTGCATTTTGAAATAAGCTTCGACACATTGCAATTCAAGTACACAGACTCATGAGGATGTCCTTTTGCAGGTGGTCGCTGTTGGGATGGAATGGTTTCGACAATAATGGCCGAGTACGTAGTTCTTGCTTGATTTAAGAAAATTAACTCACGCAGGGCCGGATCAATCAGTTTTCAAGGGGGGGGGGGGGGGGGAATGCTCAACTTTTTTTCTATTGCCAGGGTCTAGTATATATAAAAACATCACAACCGAAACTGTTCTAGGGGGTGCTGCAATAACATTAAAGCATCCCCCCCCCCTCTCCCTCCTTCCCGGACCATGTTGTGGACTGGCAGTAAATGATTTTTTTTAAGACGAAGCGGAGGGGTGGGGGGGGGGGGGGTGCTGTAGTACCAAAGCACTCCCCCTGGATCCGGCCCTAGCCTTGTTGCTGTCGGAACGTTAAGCAATGTACAATCAAAACCTGTCACGGGATCTATTCCCCAAAGACACAGCGCAAAATTACCGCAATACAGGCCTTCACGCAGGGACAGGTCAGACTCCCTATATCGCGGTACCTGTGAGCCATCAAGGCCGACGGCCTTGTCGGTTTTTTCGCTTTAATGTGCTGCTAAACTTTCATCTAGTATTATGAAAAAAAAACACAAAAAAACGCTCAGTAAGCAAAAGGTCCTCTGGCCGATTCCAGCCTTAGTTGGCCCGTGCACGGTAGTGCACGGGCCAGCTAAGGCTGGAATCGGCCAATGGACTCTTTTGAGTGTTGTGACTTCGCTTGGGAGTCACATTTTATCATCGCGTTATTTCCGAAATCGTGATATTGTGAGGCGAGCAACACTGAGGCCGAACTTAAATTTCATTATGATCTCATGTGGATCTGTGCCCGTTTCAAAAACGATACTTAGCACTCGCAAAACAGTGCTTAGAAATGGCGTGTGGGTTAGGTACCACACGAAACTCAACGCGGGAGAAACAGTGAGATAAGATAAATACATTTTCCTGACAACAGGGTCAGATAATGTAGACACAAGTCGAATACAGCAACATTTTCCCTCGACGCCACCTTTTCTATGCAGCTTCATTTAACTTATTATAAACTTCGAATGTAGCAAGAATTGTGGCGTCTTGTTATGTTCCAAGTTTGCTGTAACCATTAACCTCTCACTGCCACAGCAAGTACGCTGTGAGCGCAGTTTTCGTTTCTGAAATCTTGGTTCGTTCAATGGCCAAAAGCCAGCACCGTCCGAGAAACGTAAGTACAAACTGGTCTCAGCAAGAGGCATAGATCCTCATGAGCCCCCGCAGTCGCGGGGGCTCATGAGGATCTATGTCTCTTGCAGCAAAGGGGGTAAATGGCAGAGAACTGATTTTTTTATTTTTATTTATTTATTTTTTTTAAATATGAAACCTCTCTCCCTGCGCAAAGGAAGTCCATCTGATTTTTTTAGCCTGTGACTGATTAATTTAAAGTACCATTACGCGTACATTTGAAGACACATTTCAGCACCATTTGTGTTTGTTATGCCTTGTCGGCACACCTAATGAACTTAAACAGCAGTTAGGACACGCAGCAAAAAGCACACGCGTAATCTCACTTATTTATTCTGCACAGCCGTCAGCGTGTCAATCTATTTTTGGCTGTTTCTCATCCTGATAGAATTGGATTTCTAAAACGGAGTGGAATCTTTGTCAGGTTAGTGATATAAAGACGACGTGTGCTGAACTGGATTGTCCTGTGTCTAAATGAACCATAGATAGATCTGTTTTGTAGCGTCTCGTAACCATCTATTACAGCAGTGTATCGTTGAACAGGTAGTGGGCCTTTAACTCTCGGTGGGATTGCTACAATTATAATAGTTTTGATTTATACAGCGATACCCTGGAGACTGGTACTGTGTTGGCTTACCTTTTACGCAAACTGCCCCCGGGGCGGTCTTGGATTACTAAAATTCACCAGAACAAGGGGTTCACCAATGTTGTCTCGCTTCAGCTAAGAGTTTCTATCCTTTCTTTCACAATCCGCGTGTACAGGTAGTTCACTAGTTTACTAGGCATAACAGTGGGAGGAATCAACCCCTGGTAAGTGTTGGAGGAACTCTTCTGCGTATAACGAAGGAAAAAGAGCAGAAAATTCTTTCATTTTACGAGTTCATTGGAACTTCACATCCGCGTGAGCAAGGTAGTTTACTAGTTTACTAGGCATAACAGTGGGAGGTTCTCTGATACCCCTGGTAAGTGTTGGAGGAACTCTTTCTGCGTATACCGAAGGAAAAAAGAGCAGACAATTCTTTTATTTTACGACATTGAAACTTCACAATGAAACACGCATTAAGTTAGCATTATTAGACGTAAAGAGAATGTTGATCCACGAGACATCGCAAAATACGAATTCAACCCTCTGATTGCCTGGGGCACGGGCCGCTTTAATCATGCCCCTCATTGTTTGAATAATACCCCCGACATCAAAGTCCGTTATCTAAGTTCCGTCTGCAAGAGGCATAGATTCTCATGAACCCCTGCATTCGCAGTACTGTACTGGTTCATTTGCAAGGGTTAACGTGAATCTATCCCTCTTGTTGTCAATTAACCCGCTCGGTGCCAACTGACGCAGGCCGTTTTTCTGCAATCTTCCTTAAATCAACACCAAAACCACCTTGATGTCCCAGCAACATGGATTTAAAGTGAAATCAGCAAGAGTTATAGATCCTCATGAGCCCCCGCAACTGCGGGGGCTCATGAGGATCTATACCTCTTGCAGTTGGGCGGTGTTCAGATTCTCTCGGCGCTAAGCGGTTTTAATACAACCCTTCGTCGTGCCCTTTATTGTGGACGTGTTACTTTGACATTTTGGATAATGAGTGTTTACGCTGGTCCGTGCACTGCATTTTTTTTTCTTCTCTGCGAGTGACAAATGATTGTTTGGGGCGAGCTATGCTCGACGGACAATACTGACATACAAATGTTCGATTAATATGCGTGTGTGTGTGTGTGTGTGTGTGTGTGTGTGTGTGTGTGAGTGTGCGGTGTGTGTGTGTGTTTGTGTTTGCGTGTGTGCATTTGTGTGTGTACGTGTGTTTGTGGATGTGAGTGTGTTTGTGTGCGAGCGCCTGTGTGTGTGTGTGTGTGTGTGTGTTTGCGTGCGTGTGTGTGTGCGTGTTTGCGTGCGTGTGTTTGTGCGTGTTTGCGTGCGTGTGTGTGTGTTTGCGTGTGTGTTTGTGTGTGTGTGTGTTTGCGTGTGTGTGTGTTTGCGCGTGTGTGTGTTTGCGTGTGTGTACACTCACCTGATAACTTTTTGTTTCTTGTTGGCGATGGCCTTTTTCCTTCCTGATAACAGAATCACCGACATCTTGTTTGTATCACCAGCTGGACACTCAACAACGGCAACAACAGCCTCCACACACGTCGGTATTTGTCTTTTTTAAAGTCGGGTTATCTTTGCTTGAGATTATCGTCACTTTGTTTGATGCTTAGAGAGCCAGGTGCATTTTGATTTAAGACTGCAGTAGATAGTTAGAAGAGAATGTTGTCTTCTTCTACTGGACAATGTTCAAATTCTTGCTGACTTCTGCGGCCAATTACAAATAGCCAATTTTGCACAAGTGCAGTTTAGGGCTACCAAGGTCTGCTGCCTCCTTCGAGGCTGAAATCCTTGCAGACTTCGTTCAAATAACCAACCTGAAGTTCAGATTTCTACTGGAACGGGGCACAGCCGAACGCTTGAACTGTTGCTGTTTTGCTGGAATCGCCACAGAACCTGCTGTCAAAAGGGACTGGCTATAACATGCAATTGATAAACCACTCAATGCGCAAAAAGGCCATCGGGCCGACGTCAGCCGTCGCTGGCCCGCGCACGTCCGTGCGCGGGCCAACGACGTCCGACGTCGGCCCGATGGCCTTTTGCGTACTGGGCATGAACTGAGCGAATCACGGACTGTTCAGCCACAAGTATGCTGTTTCACGCGCACGAGCCTGCAGCTCACAGTTTCGCTTGCAATAGTGCGCAACGGACTGGCTGGAAAAAGAGACTTGACGACACGGTACCCAGCGGCGTGTCTGCCGGGTAGATTGCGCTCAGCGGCCGGGTAGCGAAATTTCTGCTCCCAACCGAGTTTAGTAAGTCCAGCTTCGCGTATTGTTTCTGCCGATTCATCGGCCGGACTGTAAGCGAAACTTGCGTCACAGAACTCGTTTGGAAAAAGATATTACGCGGCGTGGTGGATGGAGGCGCGGCAGAGCGGGTGGAAACCGGGCAAGCGGGTGGGTGAGCGAGTGAGAGAGTGCCGCCTCTGTATCACAGTAGCCAAGGGTTTTCATTGGCTCAGGGAAATTGTAACAGCGACCCCCCCCCCCCCCCCACACACACACACACCCCTCACCACCCCCACCCCCCACCTGCAAGGGAAATAGATCCTGCAGGGGCTGATGAGGATCTATGTGCCTTGCCGGCGGGTTTGGAAAGTGTGTGGATACTTGACACAGGTGCAGACTTATTTATGAATGCGTTACTAGCATAGAGAAGGCTGTGGCAGTTTAAGGCAAGGACTGGTGAAATAGATTACGTCCACATGCGCGTGTCGATACCGGGTGCTTTGTACGGTGCGTGCTTGAGACTGAAGCCCGACAGCGTGTGCAGAGCGCGTGAGAGTCTCGCGCTTCCGTCGCGTACAGGAGAAAAATGGGTTTAAAAACAATGATTATAAAATTCATTGGCGAAAATTGTGAGAGAAAAAAAGTGCTCGTTCCCTCACAGCACGTCCTTGTCATCTGCAAGAGGCCAAGATTCTCTTGCTGTCACGCGTTGTCGTGTGCACGGCTGACGCGCATGTATCCTACTTTTAAAATGGACTCCCTTTCGGAAAGTTGTAGAGATGGCCTGTAGAGGGACGGGTTGTTAACCCTTTTCATCCTGATACGCCTGACATAAATTTGACTATGATAGTTGAAGGGTGGTGCCAAAATATCTTAACGCCTCAGGTTGATGCGCCAACATATTCTGGCACCACCCTTGAACTAAAATGGTTGATCTATCTCCTAATCTGTAAATTGACCTGTTATAGGACAATAAGCAAATTTTAACAAACCAACCTCAGTATGTAATGGGATAAGGAGTGTTTCCAAATATTTACACGAAAGCGGCGACGCGGCAACAACAACAACAACAACAAAAAGTAACTGATCAAGGCTGAAATCGCTTCGTGTGTTTCCATATAATGGCGCAACTGGTCCGAAATAGCTCAGGCGGTTAAACGTCGGAGCAGGAGAGCGAAGGGAATCGCCGGGTCGTGGGTTCGAATCCCGTCCCGGCCCCGGTAGCTGGACTCACAATCCAGGGGAAAAATACGGATTTGTTCAATAGCATATCTGTTGAAAGGTCCTGGTAAATCAAAGTGGCACAGTTGGAGTACGCCTGAGTTGATCAGTGTTCAGGTCGTACGTCATAGGAAATAGATTTTTCCCTGTCCCCCATAACCCGCCCGTCAGGGCCGTCCATGATCACCTCGGTGCTGTGGACGTTAAACTGGAACTAACTAACTAACACCGCGCCCCTGTTTAAGTTGCTTAGAAAGCCGTCTTCATTTCTTTGCCGCGACACCTTAAAAAAGGCACTGTTTATATTTGTTTTTCAAGCTATCAGTTATCTCTGTTCAAAATTGCGGCTGCCGATCAGCTGTTAGTTTCTTTTATTAAACGCAGGATTTTCCTCGTGCACCTTGTCAGATATTCCGACATCAGACCAATCTTTGGCAAGTACTCAGTCATCATGGCGGCGGCATTTTATCATGTCGCGCATATTGATAGCAAAAATGACATATGCGATGTTTAGGAGTAAGCCAGACGTTGACAGACATGTAACGAGCATCTGGTTGACATCAAGGATGAGAGAGAGGTCAGTATAAAGCTACTGACATGAGAGAGAGATCAGTATAAAGCTACTGACATGAGAGAGAGGTCAGTATAAAGCTACTGACATGAGAGAGAGGTCAGTATAAAGCTACTGACATGAGAGAGAGGTCAGTATAAAGCTACGGACATGAGAGAGAGGTCAGTATAAAGCTACTGACATGAGAGAGAGGTCAGCACGAGTATAAAGCTACTGACATGAGAGAGAGGTCAGTATAAAGCTACTGACATGAGAGAGAGGTCAGTATAAAGCTACTGACATGAGAGAGAGGTCAGCACGAGTATAAAGCTACTGACATGAGAGAGAGGTCAGTATAAAGCTACTGACGTGAGAGAGAGGTCAGTATAAAGCTACTGACATGAGAGAGAGGTCAGCACGAGTGTAAAGCTACTGACATGAGAGAGAGGTCAGTATAAAGCTACTGACATGAGAGAGAGGCCTCAGTATAAAGCTACTGACATGAGAGAGAGGTCAGTATAAAGCTACTGACATGAGAGAGAGGTCAGTATAAAGCTACTGACATGAGAGAGAGGTCAGTATAAAGCTACTGACACGAGAGAGAGGTCAGCACGAGTATAAAGCTACTGACATGAGAGAGAGGTCAGTATAAAGCTACTGACATGAGAGAGAGGTCAGTATAAAGCTACTGACATGTAACCAGCATCTTGCTTACATCAAAGATGAAAATAGGTCAGCACGGGTGTAAAGCTACTGACATGTAACCAGCATCTTGCTTACATCAAAGATGAAAATAGGTCAGTACGGGTGTAAAGCTACTGACGTATAAATGGTTAACCCCTTCCCTGTCACTGGGCACATGTTTTGTTCATTCCGGGCGAAAAGCCAGAACTGTCTAAGGAACATGGATACAAAGTGGTTTCAGCAAGAAACATAGATCCTCATGAGCACCCGCGACTGTGGTAGGCCTAAGTTAGTGCGACTGCGGGGGCCCATGAAAACCTGTGTCTCTTGCAGTTGGATCAGTTGTTCAGTTTGTCTGCGTAGTGAAGGGGTTACTATACCGATATGAATACGGAGTTTTGGAATCGAGTTTATATGAAACTTGCGCAAAATTTGTTTCGTTTTTCGAAGTTATTTTAAAGTGATATTGGGAAGTCATTAAAAGCATTTGATATGTGTAATATAATAATAATAATAATAATAATAATAATAATATGATGATGATGATGATGTTGATGATAATGATAATGACGATATGATAATGATGATGATATGATATGATATGATATGATATATGATAATAATAATAATTGTTTCGTTTTTCGAAGTGCTCAAGTGAAATTGTTGCACTGTTGAATAGTCATTTGAAATTTAATAATACTAATATTCCTCCTCCTCCTACTACTACTAATAATAATAATCTATTTATCTATCCGATCCCGTAGTCTTGCCGAACGTTGGTCGGGGGCACCACTGATGACTTGGCAACCAAAATGAGCTCCCTCCAATCCTCTCTGTTCTCTGCCATTCTTAGCGTATCGCCCAGCCTCAGTCGTGTCCACTCTGAGATATTGTCCTCCCATCTTTTCCTCTGTCTTCCTCTCCTTCGCCCTCCTTGCACAGTGCCTTGCAGGATTGTCTTGGCAAGCCCTGCAGAACGCGTGACATGCCCATACCACTTCAGTTTGCGTATTTTCATAATGGCTAATAAGTCTTCATAGGGCCCGATGGCTTGCCTGATTCTGCTTTCCACTTCCTCGTTCGTGATGTGATCTTTGTATGAAATGCCAAGCAGCCTTCGAAAACATCTCATTTCAGTGGCTTGTATCCTCCTTTCAAGGTCTGCTGTGTAATAATAATACCCATTGTTTCAAAGCGCCGCGAGCTGAGCACAGCACGCAGGCTCACGTGAAACACGCGTGTACACTTCTTTTTCGTGAATTTGTTTGTTTGCACATTAAGATGTGTTTCTTTGCGAGCTTACGGACAACGGCACGTTATTCCCCTTCGGTCTCAGGGTGCAGCTCCACGCAGCGGCTCCGTGGTCAAAGGGAGGTAATCGCTGCCTACCGCTTCCTCTCCCAGCCACCGCAGTGACTCCCCATGAAGGCTGGGCGTGATGACGGGTATGGCTGATCGCGTGCCCTGTCAAGTATACGGAAAAAGCGGCCATTATTTACAATTAGTAGATTGGAGTCCATAATATGGACATATTATGTCCTCTGCTGCCTTGTTTATATGTGTATTATTATGTTTTCTTTAACCCGTTCAGTGCTAACTGACGCAGACTGTGTCGGCAAATCTTCCATATTTCAAGACTGATTTAAAAACAACAACCACCCCCCCCCCCCCCCCCAAAAAAAAAAAAAAAAAAAAAAAAAAAAAAGATATCCCAGGAACAAGGGATTCATGGTGGTACTATCAAGAGGCATAGATCCTCATGAGCCCTGCAACTGCGAGAGCTCATGAGGATCTATGCCTCTTGCAGTTGGGTGGTGTTCAAATTTTCTCGGCACTGAACGGCGGGTTAATGTTTTTGCCACATAGTGGGTGTCGCATATCATTTAACCCCAACGCACTACAACAAGAGACAGATTGACCATGATAATTCAAGGGTAGTGCCAGATTAGCTTGGCGCCTGACGGCGCCAAGCTAATCTGGCACTACCCTTGAATTATCATGGTCGATCCATCTTCAGCAACTGGTACATAGCCGTTCAGTGACACCTCTAAACTTCCAGTTGTGAAATTCGGCCTTGGGGTTAATGGGTGAAGGTGTCCGAGGACCAGCCAGCTGCCCGCCTGGAGGGTCCTGAGTGGCTCGGTGGTAGTGTGTTCGGCTCTCGTCCGAAAGGTCCCGGGTTCGAATCCAGCTTGGGTCAAAATTTGTTCAGACCTTTCTTTTGCTGCCCCGTCTTTGAAATCACCTTCGTGTTGGACAAAGACGTTACGCCCTAAAAGGTTGACGTTTAACACGCACGCACGCACGCACGCATGCACGCACGCACGCACGCACTCACGCACGCACGCACGCACGCACACACACACTACACTACACTACACTACACTACACTACACACACACGCACGCACATACACACACACTAACACGCGCACACACACACACACACAGACACACACCGGCACACACACACACACACACACACACACACACACACACACACACACACACACACAAACACACATTAACACAAGGTTTCTCTAGCCGACGTCTGGTGTGAGAAGCAATACTGCTCATTACTTCAATACTTAACACATGCCAGACGGGCCTCATTAAGACACCGGGCACTTTGCTGCATGCTGTATGCCACACGTACCGAACATTTCAAACGAGGCCAGGGGTGAAAGTGTCATCACACAACTGCAAGAGACATAGATCCTCATGAGCTCCCGCAACTGTAGGTAAGTTAGTGCAACTGCGGGGGGCTGATGAGGATCTCAGTCTCTTGCTGACACTATCTTGAATGTATGTTGCTGGGACAGCTAGGGTGTTTGGTGAAATAGCAAAGATTGCGTCAGCCGGCACTGATCAGAAAACATGCAGCACCGAGCGGCTGTACTCGTCTTCTTCTACCGACGGTGCCAGGTGACAAAGTCAATTGTACGGATGACGACGTCCATATGATCTTGCGCAAATAACATATCAGCAGGTAAATTAATTCTCTGCTGCTGGGAAAAAGGAACACTACCAAAGGATCTCCGTGATGCAGTCATCATCACCCTGTACAAGAACAAAGGAGAGAAGTCTGCCTGCTCTAATTATCGTGGAATTACCCTGCTGTCCATTGCCGGGAAAATTCTCGCAAGGTTGCTCCTGAATCGGCTGGTACCTGCCATCGCTGAAGACCACCTCCCAGAGGGCCAGTGTGGCTTCAGAGCCAACAGGAGTACCACCGACATGGTCTTTGTGCTGAGACAGCTTCAGGAGAAGTGCCGCGAGCAGAACAAAGGGCTGTACGTAACGTTTGTCGACCTAACAAAAGCGTTTGACACTGTGAGCAGGCAAGGTATGTGGCAGATCCTGGAGCGACTAGGCTGTCCCCCAAAGTTCCTCAACATGATCGTCCAGCTCCACGAGGACCAGCAAGGCCAGGTCAGACTAAACAGTGACCTCTCAGAACCATTCCCCATTCGCAACGGCGTGAAGCAAGGCTGCGTGCTGGCACCGACCCTCTTCACCATCTTCTTCAGCATGATGTTGAAGCAGGCCACAGTGGACCTCGACGACGACGACGCAGTGTACATCAGGTATCGTCTCGATGGCAGCCTGTTCAACCTCAGACGACTGCAGGCCCACACGAAAACCCTAGACCAACCGATTCGTGAGCTGCTCTTTGCTGATGACGCTGCCCTCGTTGCACACACAGAGAGAGCCTTGCAGCGCATTACGTCCTGCTTCGCAGATGCCGCCCAGCTCTTTGGACTTGAGGTCAGTCTGAAAAAGACAGAGGTCCTTCATCAGCCGGCACCCAAGGAAGAGCATCGCCCTCCCCACATCACCATCGGCGAGTCCGAACTGAAGTCTGTACACCAGTTTACCTACCTTGGCTGCATCATCACGTCAGACGCCAAGCTGGACAAGGAGCTGGACAACAGGCTGGCAAAAGCGAACAGTGCTTTCGGGCGACTATTCAAGCGGGTGTGGCACAATCAACAGCTGAAAAAAGGCACCAAGATCAGCGTGTACAGAGCTGTCGTCCTCACCACCCTGCTGTACGGTTCCGAGTCCTGGGCCCTCTACCGCAGCCAACTACGACTCCTCGAACGCTTTCACCAGCGCTGCCTGCGTACCATCCTCAGCATTCACTGGAGTGACTATGTCACCAACGTCGAGGTCCTTGAACAGGCGGAAACTGTGAGCATCGAGGCTTTGCTGCTGCGGACACAGCTTCGCTGGGCGGGGCACGTCTCCAGGATGGAGGATCATCGCCTACCCAAGATCACTCTGTTCGGCGAGCTCGCCACTGGACACCGAGACAGAGGGGCACCAAAGAAGAGATACAAAGACGGTCTCAAGAAGTCACTTAGTGCCTGCCAAATCGACCACCGCCAGTGGTCTTCGCTTGCTGCGGACCGTGACACCTGGCGCTCCACCATTCACAAGGCAGCCGTCTCCTTTGAGGACTCTCGCAGAGCTAACCTTAAGGACAAGCGGCTCAGAAGAAAAAACAGAGCTGTCGTAACTCAGAACCCTGAACAGACCTTCCCCTGCAGCCACTGCGGTCGTACCTGCCTGTCCCGGATTGGCCTCCGCAGCCACGAAAATGCCTGCAGACGACGTGGGCAAGCCCTATAGAATCTTCGTTCGCGAAGTCAAGCCAAGAGGTAAATTAATTACAGGTATAAAAGGTTCGTTTGAACGAATGAGATAAGGTAAATATGAAATCAATCAATCAATCAGTCAGTCAGTCAGTCAGTCAATCAATCAATCAGTCAATCAATCAATCAATCAATCAATCAATCAATCAATCAATCAATCAATCAATCAATCAATCAATCAATCAATCAATCAATCAATCAACTTTATTGTTCCAAATACATGTTGCCATGTACAGGAAAATTTGTCTCGCCACCTCAGGTGCAACTCGCAATCACCCGCACTCACACAACAGTTTACAAACCACAAATGGACAATGGCTCTGGACGGGTGAAGCCCGTCGCCAAGGCGTCTCATGGCCGGCGCCAACGGCCCCAATCCGACCTGAACCTCCCTAACACAAAGCAAACTAATGACAGCCCTATCATAGTATCTCTTAAACACGTAATATAGTGTTTTTACACTTTCTGCCTGGCTGAGACTAGTTGCACAAATAAGAAATACGCATCAACAAAAAACACAAAAAGACGAATTGTACTTTCACAGTTGCTATCTGGGGCCCGTCGCTATACAAACAGCGCCGGCATAAACAGTCATCACCTTAATTATAACTTAACTCATTCTACCCCAGACACACCACAGCAAGATAAGGATCGACCATGATAGTTCAAGGGTGATGCCAGAATAGCTTGGCGCCTATGGGCGCCAAGCTATTCTGGCATCACCCTTGAACTATCATGGTCGATCTGTGTCCTGCACTGCAATGCAGTCTTCAGAGAACAACGGCAAAATTTGGGGATTTCGGTGTTGGGGTAGAATGAGTTAACTAGTATATAACTTCATAGTCATTTCAGTTTAAAGCAATAGTAGTAGAACTACAGCCTTAACGTGAAAGTAGTCCAAAATGGTTTCTAAATTGTACACACATGCACACGCTGTTGTAAGAAACACAGCCACTGTATATAGTCAATATACAGTCAATATAATTATGCGAGGTGAACAAATAATAATGTTGGATGACGTCATTAATGTATTCTCAGCGTCATCCTATTAGTGACGTCACAAGTGCTTTTCAATACCCTATGGTGGATGATCTACCGCACCGATTTCAGATTCTTTTCTGCTAGATGATTCTGCAGTGTTCTAAAAATAGGTCTTTACCCAATGCGCAATGGGTATGTTGTGTTTTCTTCAGGTCCTTTTAAAAGACTATGTCTGTGTTAACGTGACCTTGACTAATGTGCGAATTTCGGATTTTAATTTCATTTTCTGCAGCGCTGATAACATGCGAACAAATCGTATGTTAGGAATAATTATGCGAAATGGACAAACGACATTAGAACTTTGTTCTGATTCGAATACAGCTAATCGCCTTTATTAAAAATATTTCACCATTGTAACTGTTCACTTTGTTGTCTTGATAGGTTGCCCATGTACTTCGAATGGCGTGGTGCCAGGGGGTTTTTGCCGGTAAAATGAGAGAACTAGTCCAATGCTTTGCTTATCAATGTACAGGCTTTTTGTTTTTAACCAATGTTTCACGTACAGGTACCGTACGCATGTTTGTCCTGGTTTTTAAAAGCCAGGACAAACATGCGGTACGTGTACGTGAAACATTGGTTAAAAAATATAAAAAAAAGCCTTTACATTGATAAGCTGTTTTCGCCGGTACCCTCACTCGCTCACCGAGGTCTGTCTGCAAGGAGCATAGATCCTCATGAGCCCCTGCAGGCTGCTCGCACGGTACAATGTTGTGTGCAGACGGCATCGGCTCATGAGGATCTATAGCTCTTGCTAGCAGAGATACCCACCCTCCCAACCCCATCCCCACCCGCTTCCAGCACGGTACAACGGTGTGCTCATCCACCTGTACATTTGACATTCGCACGTCGCGCCCGCCACGGACATAGATCCTCATGAGCCCCGGTCATTAACCCCTTAACCGATGAGAAAAAGCAAAACACGATCCAACTGCAAGAGACATAGATCCTCATGAGCTCCCGCGACAGCGGGGGCTCATGAGGATCTATGCCTCTTGCTGACACTGTTTATCCACGTTGCTTAGAGAGCTATCTTCCATGTTGAATTGACGATTTTGCAAACACAAAGAAGTACCCAACGGAGAAAGAAACACGCTTAGAAAAACCGGGTACAACACAATTTATTAATGTTTCGGGTAAATATCCTTTGTCAAAATAGACAAACAGAGAGATTAGCCGATACTTATCTTCATTCGCAGAAGGAATGTGGCCGAAATATTTTCTAAGCGTGTTTCTTTCTCCGTTGGGTACTTCTTTGCATTTTACACGCTTGGCAGTCACCTTTTTGGTCTGGATTGCAAACACAGTCTGAGTCCGCTGACCATGAAGGGGTGCAGAACGTCGCCCTGGTCTAAACTAAGTCCCAGCCTACCGTGGTGATCAGTAGGCTAGGACGTATTTCGACCACAACAACGTTTAAGCGTTGGATACTAAGACAAGAGAGTGGACTGAACGTCTCATGGCCTCCTCCATCTCGAGGACACAGATGTAAATTGGACCGGCGAGATTTTAGACTATCACTAGCTTGAATGATGATCTGCGCATGTCGCATGCAGACGGGGTTTGACCAGTGTGTGGAGGGAGTCCAGGCCGGCGGTCGTGTGGATGATGATCTCGCATGTTGCATGCAGACGGGGTCTGACCAGTGTGTGGAGGGAGTCCAGGCCGGCGGTCGTGTGGATGATGATCTCGCATGTTGCATGCAGACGGGGTCTGACCAGTGTGTGGAGGGAGTCCAGGCCGGCGGTCGTGTGGATGATGATCTCGCATGTTGCATGCAGACGGGATCTGACCAGTGTGTGGAGGGAGTCCAGGCCGGCGGTCGTGTGGATGATGATCTCGCATGTTGCACGCAGACGGGATCTGACCAGTGTGTGGAGGGAGTCCAGGCCGGCGGTCGTGTGGATGATGATCTCGCATGTCGCATGCAGACGGGGTCTGACCAGTGTGTGGAGTGAGTCCAGGCCGGCGGTCGTGTGGATGATGATCTCGCACGTTGCATGCAGACGGGATCTGACCAGTGTGTGGAGGGAGTCCAGGCCGGCGGTCGCACACTGTGTTTCTGAAATCTTCTGTTAATTCAACATTCAAGAGCCCCAGCAGTCCACGGAACATAGACACAAAGTGGTCTCAGCAAGAGGAATGGATTCTCATTTGTCCCCGCAACTGCGGCAGCTCACGAGGATGTATGTCTGTTGCAACTGGATCGTGTTCAGTTGTTCTCGACCATAGAACGTTGATAGAAAGGGGTTTCAAAGTGGTTTCAGCAAAGTGAGTGAGTGAGTATAGATTGCTTTACGTCTCGCAAGCGACAAAGGCCTTCTCAGGACGTGCCTGCGCTAAATGAAGAAAAGAACTGCAAGAAGCGCAGACAGGAGGGAGAATTTCAAAAGAAAAATACAGATGAATGGACCAGAAAGACAGAAATACAAACCCCCAAATAAAGTGGTTTTAACAAGAGACATAGATCCTCATGCGCCCCCGTCAAATGCTGGGCCCCAAGAAGATCTTTGTCTCTTGCAGCTGCATCGTGTTGATTATTTTTTTTCTCGACAGTCAAGGGTCTTAATAACAAAGACATACATTTGTCCTGCAAAGGAATAGATTATCATAAGGTTTGGACGAGGATCTACTCACAATGAGTGATGATGCTGATCTTTGCACGTTGCGCAGAGATGAAAAGCGACTACCCAGTGCGCAAGAGACCTTCGGGCCGTCGTCGGCCGCCGTTGGCCCGCGCACAGTCGTGCGCGGCCAACGGCGGCCGACGTCGGCCCGATGGCCTTTTGCGCATTGGGTAGGACACAAGGTAGGCTGTTTTGATTCTTCAGCTGACCGCAGTCCTCATGGCAGATTGTCTTTACTAACTTACTCTTTGGTTTCTAGGCTAATTTGTCATCTTATTTCGGTACGGGGAAGGCTGGATGATGTGTGTGTGTGTGGAAGAGGGGATGTGGATGTCTGTCCGGGGGTGTTCGGCTGTCTGTGTGTCTGTTTGTATGATTGTGTACCGAGTTGACAGGTCATTAATACAAAGTATGCCATGTGTTGTCCTTAATAATAAACACATGTACCCACTCCATAACGTTTCCCTTCAAGAAGACTCGATCCTGACGATACTTGCATTCTCAAAACGGAACCGCGAAATATTCTCACACTGCAACATTAACAAGCTCCTTATGTGTAGCAGTAATGAAATAATTCTCAGTGTGAATGAACGCTCGAAATTTATATCCTATTCACACACACGAACGGAGAAAAGACGCCAGGAAACGTGCAAGTCGCTGGACTAACAAGTGAAATTGACGAGATGTCAGCTGGCGATATCGACAACCTGAGAAAAGAACTAAATAAACAAACCTGCTGGCATTTTTCGCAATTAAGCGTGATCTAGATATAAATAGAATTTACTTCATCGTCAGACGAAATCTACGCGCTGAGTCGACAGCGATATGCAGTTGTTTGACATTCATGTGTTTTGTCTGAACACAGCAATCGGCCGCATAAGAAATGACGCAAGGCACAGCAGTTTTGTTTTGGACTGGATACATAAATTATATTGAGCAACAGTTTATATATATAATATATATATATATATATATATATATATATATATATATATATATATATATATATATATATATATATATATATATATATATATATATATATATATATATATATATATATATATATATATAGTGTCGATAAACAGACAAATATGATTACTTGACTCGAATCAAAATGTCCTCGTCTACGACTCGAACATTTTGATTCGGGTCTCGTAATCACATCTGCCTGTTATCGGCACTATATCAGGCAAAATGTTGCTCAACATAATATGCATTTCGTTAGATCTTCTCAGATTCACATTCCAGTGCCCCTTTTCCAAATCATTATTCCAGGCCCTTTCTTCTCAGTTTAGAGTGAAATGCCTGTGTTGGAAAGCTTAATTCAGGTAGAACTCACTTCTCAAATTTACGGTCTTTGTGGGAAAGCTTAACTCCATCACATTTCTTTTCAGATTTATTTTCAAGTGCCCATGTTGGGAAGTTTCATTCAAATCTATTCCTTCTCAGATTTCGTGTCAAGTGTCTGTGTCAAATTGTATCTCGGCGGTCTCACTATTTATAATAATATAATAATAATTACGGTATTATCTTATAATAATTATAACTCTAAGCGCGCACTCAACTCGCGCACGCTTTAGACAATGGGGCGGTCCGTGGCGCAGATGGTTAAGGCGCCTGCCACCAATGCCAAAGGTGCGAGGTTTGAAAACGGGTTCCGGCGTCGGATTTTTCTCCTCTGGTAAGTGTCACCGTTAATTCGGGCGGACCGTCGAGGGTTCTTTATCCGGGTACTCCGGGTTTTCCACCCCCCCCCCACTCACCCCCCCCCCCAACCCCCACAGCGCGCGTACCGGTTTCAGGCCACTTTACAAATTTCAAATACAAGCGATCAAAAATCTCTGTAACTTCAGTAGCTGAACTGGCCCTTTGTCTGTCTTGTACTGTGTTTGTCTTAAATGACGTAAATCCGTGTCTGTTACGTGAGTGTGCGTGTTGGGTTTCAGTTCGCGGCGCTTTGAGTCGATTCGCCCAAAATTGAGAAAAAGCGCCTATATAATAACGGTATTATTATTATTATTATTATTACTCACGTACCACAAATACATTACGACAGTCAGCTTGGGGTGGGAAGTGTGATGACATAGTGCTAGAACTGTTGAAAGAGGTGAGTTTTGAGGGCGGACTGGAAGGAGGAGAGAGAGTGTTTCTGACGGAGAGAGAGTGGGAGAGTTTTCCAGGTGGATGGACCGTGGACGGAGAAGGAGCGGGGGCCGAAAGTGCTGAGTTTGGTGCGGGGGATGTGGAGGCGGAGAGGGTCAGAGGCGGAGCGGAGGAAGCGGGAAGGAGTGTAGGGGTGAAGTAAGTTGGAGAGATAGGTAGGAGCGTAGTTGTTCAGAGATTTGTAGCAGAGAGACAGAATCTTGTATTGGATGCGTTGGGGGATGGGGAGCCAGTGAAGGAGTTTGAGCAGGGGAGTGATGTGGTCGGATTTTTTCTTTCTGAGGACGAGGCGGGCAGCATTGTTCTGGACGCGCTGGAGAGTGAAAGTGGTGGAGTGAGGGAGGCCGGAAAGGAGAGAGTTGCAATAGTCGATGCGAGATAAGATGAGAGAGACAGCAAGTTTGGTTGCAGCTTCGGTGGTGAGGTATTTTCTGATCTGACTGATGCGACGGAGGTGGAAATAGCATGTCTGGGCCGTGGTGGAGACGAAGCTGGTCATGGAAAGAGAGGAATCGAGGATAACGCCGAGGTTCTTGGCCGAGTCAGAGAAGAAGATGGGGATGCTGTCGAGTTGAAGGTGGAGCAAGGGAGGAAGCTGGGAAAGTTTCTGGAGAGTGCCTACCAGCATGGCTTCCGTTTTGTCGTCATTCAGTTTAAGCTTGTTTGCTGTCATCCAGTTTTTCACGTCTTCGTAGCAGGTAGTGACTGAGTGTTGTCGAGTTTGTCTTTGTCTAGTAGTTGTGAGTCGTCAGAGTAGAGGTGGTGGTGTATGTGATGAGACTGGATGGTGATGGACAGGGGAGAGGTGTAGAGTGTGAAAAGGACCGGGCCCAGGACGGACCCCTGTGGAACTCCGCAGGAGAGCGTGACTGGGTTGGAGGAGACGCCGTCGATGGTGACGGACTGCTGTCTGTCGGAGAGGTAGGAGAGAAACCAGGAGTGAGCAGAGTCAGTGATGCTGAAGGAGTGGTGAAGGCGGTGGAGGAGGATAAAGTGGTCTATAGAGTTGAAGGCGGCAGAGAGATCGAGTAGCGTAAGAAGGGAGATGTTGCCCGAGTCGGTGGAGAGGAGCAGGTCGTTTAGGATATGTAGAAGGGCTGTTTCAGTGCTGTGATGTTTGCGATAGGCAGACTGGAAGGGACTGAGAAGGTTGTTGTCGGCGAGGTGTAGGTTGAGCTGGTTGAGAACAACCTTCTGAAGAAGCTTGGACAGGAAAGAGAGATTGGAGACTAGGCGATAGTTCTTGAGATCGTTTGGGTCGAGGTTGTGTTTTTGAGGAGAGGACGGACGATGGCGGACTTGAAGATATCGGGGACGGAGCCATTCTCTAGAGATGTGTTGGTGATGTCGGTAGTGAAGGGAAGAAGTTTTGGAAGGCCTTCCCGGTAGAGAGAAGCTGCCACGTAAAACATTTAAGATGTGTCCTTATATCTTTTTATATTACAGATACTTTTGAATGGGGTGTCACGTGACTGCTAGCTAGTGCACACGATGCAAATGATTCCCAACAAGAGGCATAGATCCTCATGAGCCCCCGCGATATTATGGTTGTGTTTTCCTAAAAGAGTACTTAATCCACCCTGTCTTCCTGCGGAGAAATCGATGAATAAAGCTGGCTTTGTAATAAAACAACAATAATAATAATAATAATAATAATAATAATAATAATAATAGTAATAATAATAATAATAATAACAATAATAACAATAATAACGTGGGTGGGTGGGAAGGAAAGGTTAGCGGCGGGGAAAGGACGGGGGGGAAGGGGGGGGGGGCGTTATGTCCGGAAGTCGTGATTCGTGAACTAGGATCTTCGTGATTCGTGAACTAGGATCTTCGTGATTCGTGAACTAGGATCTTCTTGATTCGTGAACTAGGATCTTCGTGATGGTGAAAACGTCCTGGATGTTTCGCGAAAAGAGAAAACTGTCGCACCGTTAACTCCTTCACTTGCACGCGGACTGTGCGCTGAAATTCACTGGCAATGTCAACGTCAGAGATTCCCCGCCGTTACGAGAACATGGATATAATATAATGGTGTCTGCAAGAGGCAAGATCCACACGAGCAAGTGCAGGAGCTAATGAGGGTCTGTGTCTGGCAGTTGGACTGCGGTCTTTTCCCCGCAGTAAAAGGGTCAATCTCTCCTCTTGCCCCTCCCCCCTTTTCTTCCCCCCCCCCCCCACCCCTGTTATCTGCCTGTTATCGGCCTCACTGTCGTGGCGAAGGGACCTGACGGACGAGTGGTGCTTTGACTAAATGCAAATCCACTGCGCCCCCGGGTGCTCGCCACCTCGTCCCGAAGTTCAATTCAGAATACAAGGGAGGAAACGAACAGCACGCAAAGCGGCAAAGCACTGTGATTCCAGAGCAGTTTTCAACCCTCAAAGCAACCATCCGCCAAAAACCTCGAACGGAACAAACTCGGTAGATATTTTGCCACAAATCTATACCAACCTTGCCCTCCGATCAAAACTGATAGTTTAGTATCAAGGCTTTTTGCACAGTCAAGCATCATTCATAGCACTGAGACGTCGTTGTAGGGTTTTAGATGTGGCCGGAAATACGCCCCATGCTCATGTTGCATTGGTTTATGTAAATTAGCATATCCAATGAAATTAAAACAAGAGTACATTTTACTGTCGACATGAACTTGTGACCCGCACGCAGCAGTCGCTTTAGGTACATATTTCCCCCAGCCCGAAAAGGTCTACTTTAATGGAGTCTGGTTTAAACACTGCTCAGTTGTCAATAATTATCTTTTCCAGTAATTCGCTTCGACTTTAGAGTAAACACGTCAGAAAACAATGGATGCACAGCAGTGCATAGTGGCCTCTTTCACGGCACTCTACTACTAAAGGATTTAACGTTCAACTCTAAATGTTGAGAAAGAGGCCTGGTCCGGGATACTTCCGGCCACAGCTGAATTTCGCGGGTGTGCTTCGTTTCCTCCCTTGTATTTTGACTTGAGCTATTACGCGGTGGCCGCGCGCACGCGGTGGCGCAGCGGATTTCCATTACTCGTCAGTGAGACCCTTATCTGTCGTGGGTTGTTGACAGCCCACATTAAAGAGACCTAATCCCCGCCCCACACCCCCCCCCCCCAGTCCCCCCCACGTATCCCTTGGGTGGGGTTAACTACTTTTTAGTTCCCAGGGTCACCTTGTTCAGCCCCACAGGGCGGGGTTTCCCCTCTATTCTGGGGCATGTGTTTCTGTCCAGTCACCTGTATTTGTCTTTTTAAAACTCTCCCAACTGTCTGCACTGCCTGTAGCTCTTGATATTGGATGTGTGTTGCTGAATGGTCTTAGCTTTATTTAGGCCCCATGTCATAGGTTTATTTAACGTATTGGACCGGCTGGCGACATACATTCAATATTCTGTTTATTTTTTTTTTTTTTTCACAAGCAGTGCAGGCACGTCCTGAGAAAGCCTTGTTGCTGTCGGGACGTTAAGCAATGTACAATCAATCAATCAATCAACCCCCCACGTATCCACACACGTACTCAATGCGCAAAAGGCCATCGGGCCGACATCGGCGGCCGTGCGCGGGCCGACGTCGGCCCGATGACTTTTGCGCACTGGGTATCCATCGACACAGACGAGAGAGAAAAATGGCCATGTGTTTCGGATTTCCTTCATTGTCTCTGCAGCTGCACTGCAAACTGACACACTGCAACAAAAGTCCAACACTGCAACATGTGCACCATGTTGCTGTTTAACTCCAGACACACCAAAGGAAGACATAATGGTAAGGATCGACCATGATAGTTTAAGGGTGATGCCAGAATAGCTTGGCGCCTATAGGCGCCAAGCTATTCTGGCATCACCCTTGAACTATCATGGTCGATCTGTGTCCTGCACTGTAATGCAGTCTTCAGAGGACAACGGCAAAATTTAAGGCCTTCAAATGTGACTGACCTACATTTATCACACTGCAGCTTGCCAAGGAACAGCCGCACACTGCCGGGGTTGTCGTGACCTGAACTGACTAGACTGACTCACCCTGCAGTTTCTTATCTTTTCGGGGCTAATTTTGAGCTTGGGGAAATGAAATATCGACACAGTGAAACTCGGGTAAAATTAGTTTGTGTCATATTCCAAGTTCCATAACCCATTTAGCCCCGACGAACTGCAGTAGTAGACGGATCGACCATGATAATTCAACGGTAGTGCCAGATTAGTTTGGCGCCATTAGGCGCCAAGCTAATCTGGCACTACCATTGAATTATCATGGTCGATCCATCTCCCGCAACATGTACATAGTCGTTAGGGGACCAAAATCTGAGAAATGCGGCAGTGGGATTAATTGAAAAACCCGTGATGGAAACAGTGAGCTTCAGATACAACAAGACTCTGCATGACTTGATTGTTGGTCGTTGTATCCGCTTATTTTCCGTGAGCGAAGTCATTTACTGTACAAACACCAGAATTAAAAAAAAAAGTAAAAGAGGCGATCGATCTGTGTCATAACCGACTTTCATTGTGCCCTACCTTGTTAGGGAAGTGGCGTAGACTTTAACCAGCAGCTTCTTATCTTCATGGACTATATTTGCAAGAGAAGACATGTTTTATGCGATCATTTCTGGCAAGCAATACACACACAGGGCTTGGCGATAAAAAAATGTGAATATGATTCTTGGTCTTTGGTAATAAGTGCACAATTCTTTTCCAAACAGGCGCCTTTTGCTGCCATTATTTACTTTGGTATCATGTGATCATAATTTTATTCATGACTGTAGTCAGCAGTGTAGGGCACATGTACTGCGCATAGCGTTAGAAAATAAATTATGTTGGAACATTGCCTCTGTTTCTCTCTCGTAATAATGTGTGTAATAACACTGTGTGTGTGTGTGTGTGTGTGTGTGTGTGTGTGTGTGTGTGTGTGTGTGTGTGTGGTTACACTGTTTAACCCGTTCACTGCAGAGAAAAGATGAACATGGTCCAACTGCAAGAGACATAGATCCTCATGAGCCCCCGCGACTGCGGGGGCTCATGAGGACCTATGCCTTTTGTTGAGACCGATCTGTATCCATGTTTTATGCACGGTGTTGGCTTTAGGTCGTTGAATGAAGCCAGATTTCAGAAACAAAATGTACGTACAGTGGCAGGGAAGGGGTTAAACATTGCCTATCTCACCCCCTGTGAATCAAGTACCGGCCCTGCTAACTCACCCAAACCCTTCCATCTGCAAGAGGCACAGAGTCTCATGAACCCGTGTAATTTGCACTCTGTTGTCGGCATGGCCTTTTACTTAAAATGATGGTGCTAGCTTGGGTTAATGTCTACCACTGAGAGGGAACAACTGCCATAAGTCTGCCACAAAACATTAGAGTGAGAGAAGACATGTTTCATATCATTCAGTCGGCTGGCTTGGTAACACAGGTAATCTTTCCACGAGGCAAAACACAACACTAGAAGTTAATTTCCTTACACTAGGACAGAACAAGCACGATATCAGCGCGCCTCAGCGCCCCTCCAACCCATGTAAAAGTCCTGGTTCTTTTCCGAATAAGTTCATATTTGTACTGAGCGCACCAGCTGATGCCGATACATACTCTGATTGAAATGAAGTGAAGATCAGTTGATTAAAGAGACATATGAGAGGTCAACACTGCAGGTCAGTCACTGTTACGTCAACGTCAGGCCACAACGATGCTACTGTTACAATTATGTCATAGTCCGTTAGACTGGCTTTTACAACAATATGTCACCGAGGTAGTGTTTACTGTTCAGTAAGATTTAGATTTAATATTTTCCCCCAAATAGCATTTTTGTTGTGTATTGATTCTCCCCTGCTGTCCCATCTGTTAAAATGCATTAGCCTTAGTCTGTCCTAGTCATCCCCTAATTTTTCAATCCCCTCAACAACACTACCGTCCACTTGCTGCATATTTGTCATGCACAAAATCCCCCCCCCCCAAAAAAAAAAAAAATAAATAAATAAATAAATAAATAAATAAATAAATAAGGACATCACCAGTCTCATTTCCTGGCTATCAACATGATTTTGTACCAACCCTATATCCAAGCGCAGCCAAAACTGGTACACACCTCAAATCACCATCCGCTTGGCAACTCAAACGAGGCCAAAAAGAGCCCGCTGGTTATGCCAAGGCTGGTATGAATCAAAGCACCAAACATGTCTCTTTTCATCTATCAAGATATTTTAAGCAAATTCCAGCATACTGCCTCTGTACAAAATGCCAAAGAAGGCAGAAGATTTTTTTTTTTGAAAGACGGGTCCTTGCACTGCCTCACCTACTTCATTTGAATATGTAACATGACCTGTAAGAGAAACTCTCCCACCTGAACACCATTCAATCTGCCATCAGTGCAATCCTTAGACACTAGCTAAGTCAAACCCAAAGTGACACCATTGAATGTTGCTGCATCTGATGGCCCATTATGTGTAGCGCGTCGTTCTGGCGTTCACTATGCTGTTTATGTTTAAGATCATGCATATATGATGCCATGGAAAACAGACTAGATATGGTCAGAATGCCTCCAAAGTTGGCATGTACATCAAGTAATATATCTGATTCTCAGAAATGTTGCATTTGAGACACAGGCACGCGAAAGTTTGTTTTGTTTTTCATATTTTTTCATTACCCACCCCCCTACTTTTTCTGTTTTTCCAAGTCTACATACACATGCAGTCAAACTGACTCCCGGTGGGCTGAACAACTGAAAAAAAGTTACCATAACATTGACATTGATAAAAAATGAGCTTTCAGACCCAAGGCCATTTCCTTGTGTATCTCAGTGCAGCCAAAAAGACAATTTCAGGCATCCTCACGGACCTTGTCGTCTGGTGACAACAAGCAGGAAGTGGCCTGTAACCAGCTGCCATGCCCTATATGCTGCTTGCAATCTTGCAAACGGCAAGCTTGAAAACTGGTCCTGTTACCAATAACTTCTACCGTTGGAAAATAAAGGTTCATTGTTCATTGTTCATTTCTCAGGCAAAATGAGTCATGAAACAGCTGTGCAATTTAAACATTAAGTCTACTGAGCTAGCCCACAGACAAAAGACTACACAAAACAGCCAAAACTATGCTACGCGGGATACACCCCATACTCAAACAAGTGTCTGGAGTGCTTATTTAGGAGTTATCAGAGAAAAATGGTTTTTACAGTTCATTTTTATATAGAACACACTTGTCAGAGTCTCCAAACACCTGATTTCCTGTTGCAAATGCAGCAAGCATGTGTGTGCCAAACCTGTGAACACTCCTGTAAAAGCCCGTACCGGTGGCCGCAGTTGCTGCTCCCATAACAACGCACTCAAATGAGCTTTACGCAGTGTAAAAGTGCTTGTATTCGGCTCAGAATAGACACCAGAGACATCCCTCATGACAGTTACAGCAGAATGACACCTCAGATGCAGCCTATGTTGTATACAAATGTAGCTGGAACATGAAAAATAACTTCTGCATGTCACTGACATTCTTTAGGCGGCTGATATCACTTTGAGGTCAGATGTCTGATGAAATGAACCTGCTGACACAGTTTCATTGTAGTTTTGATCTTAATCTTTGACCTCCCCCCTCCCCCCACCACATCCACCCCCCCCCACCCCCCGCCCCACCTTACCCCCCCCCCCCCCCCACTCCACAACTTCAATAACTTTGATGAGGGCATTTTTATCATGCATTTAGCAAACTGAACGCCCCAAACCCCACCCCTTTCAATGTCAAGGTCAAAGGTCACAGCTCAAGTTCGAAGGTCAGACTCATGACTACCTGTAAGACAACATATAAATGAACAAACACACTAAACATGGCCCATCGTGCAGGTAAACAGGGTGTTGTGATGCAAAACATGCAAAAATGCCTATAGAACTGCAAGTGAAGCGATGTTTTGGACAAAATTTCAAATTTTTCATGATTTTATAAGTTTTCCAACTGGAAAAGTCTAAACTTAATGATATGGTTGTATTAAACCAGCTTCTGGTCTATGTCACATATGGCATGTGGTGCCTCCGACAGGTCAAAGCACACAGTTTGCCTCCCCTGCCGTCCCTGGAATATGTTAATATGCCTTAGCCTTAGTTTGTCGCAGTCATCCCCTACTTTTTCAATCCCCTAAACAACACTACCACCCACTTGTAGCACATTTGCCATGCACAAAATAAAAATTAAAAAAAAAAAATAAAAAAATAAATAAGGACATCACCAGTCTCATTTCCTGGCTATCAACATGATTCAGTACCAACCCTACATCCAAGTGCAGCCAAAACTGATACACACCTCAAATCACCATCTGCTTGGCAACTCAAACTAGGCCAAAAGAGTCCGCTGGATAAACCAAGTCTGGTATGAATCAAAGCACCAAACATGTCACTTTTCATCTATCAAGAGATTTTAAGCAAATTCCAGCATACTGCCTCTGTACAAAGGCAGAAGATTAAAAAAACAAAAACAAAACAAAAAACAAAAAAACATCAGTCCTTGCACTGCCTCACCCACCTCATTTGAATATGTAACATGACCTGATGTCAAAGTTGAAGTCGACAGCTCACAGGCGACACGAACCACTGGGAACAGCAATGGATTTTGTCTTCAATTTTAATGATGAAAAATGTACAAGCACGAACTATGCCTTTAAAGCACTTCTAGCTGGGAAGCTAACATTCTTGTGTGGCAGCTGTTAGTGCCTGGGCACACAGTAGTCAGGCCGCGAGAGAGCTAGGAAACAGATAAGAGGTGTTTTTTGTTGTTGTTTCATTGATGGACAAACAACGGCGTATATAACTGATAAGGCATAACTCAAAATAGGCCGATCTGCTGACTTTCACGACTTGGCGGTTTAGAGAGAGAGAGAGAGAGAGAGAGAGAGAGAGATTCAATGATTCAATGATTCAATGAAGCTTTATTTATCAACGGTGGAGGCATTGACATCGTCACAGACATAGCCATTTTTCAAACCTGCCGTTGCTACAAAACTACGAGACAAAATACAAAAAAAAACTAAGTATATAGTTAAATGTAAATGAAACTGACAAAAACATTGCTAGTTTAGGGAAAGAAAGTCCCATGACAATCTCACACACCTAAACTGACACACACACACACACACACACACACACACACACACACACACACACACACACACACACACACACACACACACACCATCACACACAGAGTTTGTAATTGGGAGCATACATAATCAGGGTTACAGGGCAGTATATATTTCACAACGAAATGATTACGACTGCTTCGAGAAGTGCTTGAAGAGACTGATTTTGAAACGGGCTAGAGAGGAAGCGGATTTTACATAATCAGGAAGCGTGTTCCAAGTCTGCGTTCCCGCGAATGACAAACTAGATTTGTATATATCAATTCTTGTTTTGGGGACTAAGAAAAGTTGCCTAATATTACCAAGCCTAGATTCCGACTTAGAGAAAAGAGTTGTGATATATTCTGGTATTTTCTGTTTCCACACTTTGAACATAAAAATAGCCTTATTGTATTTGAAGTGGTCTTGCAGCGGCAGAAATCCTATTTTGGCGAGTTTTTCTTCTGTTGTGAGTCGTGGGTCAGGAAGGATTAACTTTGCTGCCCTTCTGTGTAACGAGTTGAGTCTCTTCAAGTGGACTTCACTGCATCCATCCCACACCGTTGACGCGTAATCAATATGAGAACGTATGTGAGCATTATAGAATAGTTTGCGCGTGTCCGAGTCGGTGTAATATTTCAGTTTGGACAACATAAAAAGATTTTTGGCTACCGTTCTGCATAGAGTGTCCGTATGAGCCTTCCACTTAAGCTGACTGTCAATTGCAATCCCTAGTAGGCGGTGTTCATTAACGTGTTCTATTTGCCTGCCCTTTAATAAAAGGTTAAGTAACAGGGGTGCCAACTGGTGTTTTTGACGAGTGGCGATTATCATAGATTTGGTTTTAATTGGATGAACAATCATAGAATTCCTGTGACACCATTCAGACACTTCATCAAGACTATGCTGCAAGTTGGAAGAAATTACTTGTATATCTTTGTTAGTCATATGAATGGAAGTGTCATCAGCAAAAAGATCACATTGTACGTTCTTGCAAGTTATATGAAGTGGCAGGTCATTGATGAATAGACAAAATAATAAGGGACCAAGCACGGATCCTTGGGGAACTCCATACTTTATATCTTTTAGAGAAGAGTAAGATCCATTCACTAGAACTTTTTGTTTACGATCAGTTAGGTATGATTTAAAAAATGCAACTACTTCTGTACTATTCAAGTATTTCTGAATCTTTGTCATTAGAGTGGTGTGATCGATTAGGTCAAAGGCCTTTTTAAAGTCTAAGTAAACGACACCTGTTATCTGGGATTTGTTCATACCATGGAGCCATGCGTCAACGAGGCGCGTGAGTGCAGTGTGGCACGAGTGTTGTGGGCGAAATCCGGATTGAAAGGGGTGCAGGAGCTTGCGGTTTTCTAAGTAGGCAAGCAGGCGTTTGTGGACATGCCTTTCAAGCGGCTTTGATAGAACTGATAATAATGAAATCGGTCGATAGTTGTTAGGGTCAGAACGATCTTTAGTTTTTGGAAGTGGAATGACTTTAGCGTATTTTAGTTTGTTAGGGAAAGTATGTTGTTTGATACAAAGGTTGTAAATGTACGTAATAGACTCTACTATGTACGGCAGGGATAACTTAAGTATTTGGGGGCTGATGTCATCAGGCCCCGAAGACTTTTTATTTGGTAGTTTACTAATGAGCAAACCCACCTCATGAACTGATAGCAAGGGAATGCTGAAGGGGTCTGTGTCCTCTGTTCTGTGTTTACAGAATTCAGAAAGCAAATTAGAACATTCATACTTACTGCTATTAATTGAGGCATTTAGAGTTTCAGCGACTGAAAGAAAATGATTATTAAAAGTTTCTGCAGTAAGACTGCTGGGAATGGTTGTTGAAGTGCCAGGGCAGCCTTTAGTTAGAGTGTTTAATAGGCGCCAGATAGTGGAAGTATCCTTACTGTCTTTCACTGTGTCACGGATTAACCTTAAAAGAGAGACAGACAGACAGACAGAGAGACAGACAGACAGACAGACAGACAGAGACAGAGACACTAAGACCCTTGGCTGTGGAAACGAAGTTGATGGTGGTTGATGGTGGTTTTGACAACTTGAGTCGAGACCAGCAATGAGCGGGAGATGGAGCTGCGATCAGAAGCCACGAAAACAGAGTCGTGTTGTTCATCATTAAGCTTATGTCTGTAGACGTCCACACGTCCCGGATTTCACGCGTCCCGCACGTGTATTTCACTAGTGCTGGCTGTACTGGTCACAGACGTGTGGACTCAGGCCAAGCCACGCCACGTCTAAATCAAGACATAATTATGTAGTTGTGTATCCCCCACGTCTCTCCTCCCGTGGGAAAAGGGGGGATTTGCTAGTTAACCATTGTGTCCCAGTTACGAAATACCCACATTTTGGAACTGCCCTATGAGGACCGCATTACAATTCAGGAGACAGATCGATCATGATAGTTCAAGGGTGGTGCCAGAATAGCTTGGCGCCTATAGGCGCCAAGCTATTCTGCCACCACACTTGAACTATCACGGTCGATCCATATCTTGCCGTGGTGTGTCGGGGCTGAATGCGTTAATATTGACGGGAATTTTGAAGATGTGCCAAATAAAATGTTCCGTTATATCCACTGGCTAGTCGCTCGTGAGGGCCAAGATACACACTGGAATAGCTCGCCACGGTTTGTCATGTAATGATGTATGTAGGTATGTGCGCCGTTCAAACTACGGTTCAGGTCACACATGCCTGAGGTTCGAACTTTCTGTCCATGATATTATCTAACGTATGACATTTGGAGTTATTTTATGAAATTCAACGGAACCAAAGGTGTTACATGGTAGTCGTAGTATGATGCAATCACACCAGACGCACGCACGTAGGGTTCTTGTAAAGAAACTTCACTCAGCTGCAACTCGTCACACATGACACAAGGTTGCAGACCAAACTGGAGCAACAGTTCCAACAATATTTTATTGCAGCGATGCGATCTCCACACAATGCATCCACAAATGCACCAACACTGATACACTGTCTCATCTACAATGCATCAACACTTTTGACACACTGCGTCTCTCATACAATGTACTCACATGTTTTCTAACACGGTCTTTTATACTATTAGAGATTACACAACACAACCAATCAGAAAAGAAAACGTAATAAAAACTTATTAATATTCATAAAAAGAAACACTCGAGAAGTTACTACAAATTTCCACTACCCTCTAAGCGCCTGTGATACAATGTTTTGAAATGTTGCCAACAACTTTGACGTCATATATGTGACCTGTGACCACGAAAGGGACCTTAAGTCGCGCTGCACCGAATGCAGCTACAGGCCGAAAAGAGTGCTGAGGGTCAGCTTAGCCACCATTAATTTTTTGAGTGATTAACTTTAAATGCATGTTTCTCACTTACTAACAGGTCTACACCAATAGTTTTTGCATCACATTAATCTGTAATGCTAGTACAGTAGTAGATTTTAATGGTGTTAATATCTCAAAACTCAAAATTTTCAACATAAGGTCCCTTTCGTGGGAACGGGTCACACATGAGGTCACTAGAGTCGCGACCCTGCTCGAACCTTCCAGTCTAATGTAGGTCAAACGTTACAACATCGTAGCAAAACTACGCGTCACAACAAAAATCAATCGCAATTCTACTAAAAAGGTACGTGATTCTTGTCCAAAATAACTTAAACGAACATCGGATCTTTCTTATGATTAACACACACATGCTCTCAAACAATAACACAAACGTAACAAAAGGTATTAAATATAACATCTCTGATTGTTTGTGCCAAGCGAGTGGGAAGAACCTAACCTCTTTGCTGTCAGTGATCACGAACTGCGCGTCTGATCAATCTGGAACTAATTATCTCCCCGCATCCTTGAGACACGGTGAGTCCAGTGCCAGATGTACACACTGTCTTAAAACCCATCTTTTTCCATCTTGATTACCAGTGTTCATGTATTCAGTCATCTTCTACGCTTTTGTGTAATTGTACGTGTGTGAGTGTGTGTGTGTGTGTGTGTGTGTGTGTGTGTGTGTGTGTGTGTGTGTGTGTGTGTTTTGTGGGGTCCATTTTTGTGCAGTATGTTTCTTGTTCATCTGTACGGCGCCTAGAGCATTGTACCATGTATAGGCGCCTTATAAATCCTCTATTATTATGATTATGATTATTCTGATTATTCTGATTCTGATGATGATGATGATTATTATTATTATTATTTTTTATTATTATTGTTATTATTTCAACGACTTAACACTGAGCGACATTTGCATGAAGAACTCAAGTGGAACAAAATTAACAGTAGTAGGACTAACAAGAGTCATAAATCCTGATGAGGCCCCTCGACTGCGGGGACTCATGAGGGTTCATGTCTCATGCATGTGGGGCAGCGGTCGCTTTGCCCCGGCAGATAAGAAAAATAGTTATTAGGGTTTAGCGCCGAGCAGGCAACTCAGGTGACCTCACGGGGGCGGGGGAAGCACGCCTGAATACCCGGGTCATCGTGGAAACAGGTGACAAAATGACTTAGCGACCACGACATACGACAAGGGACAACAGACGAATGGAATGGCAGACACAATTCACGGTACTGGCAGCGAAAACTTACCAAAGATGACAAACAAGAGATTTGTTACACTTGAAAATACTCATTATAACTTGCAAGAAAGACAACATGTTGTTACTTTTTCAGCTGCAGATAAACGTTGATCTTTGCCTTGTACAATTTGACAATAATTTGCACCAAAATCGGATAAATATGTGTGTTTTTAGGAGTTTCAAAACAAAAGCCAAATCAGTAGCGAACACAAAGTTTGTCTCAGACAGTAACAAAATTCCATTAACTCCTAAACTACACGATGTTTTTGAACAGTTAATTCAGATACTTATAGTCGTATAACATTGCTGTAATATTTGATTAAAACTGTACATGCAGAAGAACAGAGAATACGTTTATCAAAGATCAAAATTAATAAGTTTTGTCGAAGTTAAAAAGGTTCTGCTGTAAATCTCCATGTTCCCTGCATTGTAAACGCCGATATCTCCACAACCACTCGGTCTGTTTTCTCCAAACAGAAGTTAGTGGACAGTGTGTTGCTCCTACAGTGCATCACGTCGGTTACGAAAAGAGAGATTGAAAAGTTTCGAAAATAATTTCATGCAAATTTATTCTGCTGATCTGGTTTCTAAATCACGTGAATCCTGACGGAACTATCATAAAAAGTCGGGGCGGTCCGTGGCGCAGTGGTTAAGGCGCCTGCTACCAATGCCAAAGGTGCGAGGTTCGAAAACGGGTTCCGGCGTTGGACTTAAAGTGTCACCGTTAATTCGGGCGGACCGTCGGGGGTTCTTTCTCCGGGTACTCCGGTTATTCCACCACCCCCACCCCCCCCCCCCTACACACACTTTGGTATCGGTTTCAGCCCACTTTACAAATTTCAAATACAAGCGATCAAAAATCTCTGTAACTTCAGTAGCTGAACTGGCCCTTCGTCTGTCTTGTACTGTGTTTGTCTTAAATGGCGTAAATCCGTGTCTGTTACGTGAGTGTGCGTGTTGGGTTTCAGTTCGCGGCGCTTTGAGTCGATTTGCTCAAAAATTGAGAAAAAGCGCCTATATAATAACGGTATTATTATTATTATTAGTGTAACGTAATTAAATGAAGACATACAATATTAACACTTTCACCACACTTTCAATCCCCTCCTGCACACCCACTCGTAACACCACCACCATCACCACCCTCCCTCCCCCCTCGACCTCCCCGGCCTCCCCTACCCCCGACCCCCCACCACCACCAACCTTCTCCCATTTCTCTACTACCAAGAGAGAAATCCACTTTGCGAGTAATACCTTTGTAAACAGCAAACCTGGCCAGGATCACGCCAACCCAGAGTGATCAGAAACGGTTACGCCCCAAGTTGTGGCACTCCCCAGCCCGTGCGCAGAAGGTCTTCCGGTGTCGAATTCATCACGTGACCAGTGAAAATACTTGGGGTGTCACGATGTGCAGACTTAGGGGTTGACTGCTTACGTGAAAAATGTTTTTAAAACATGTCTTGCAGATTTGATCGTTGTAAAGAACAGGTTGTTTGAAATAAGCAAAAAAGTGCTCATGTAATGTTTTATCGTGATGAAGTCATTTCGGACTTTCAAAATGTGCGTGTTTTACGGATTTTTAACTGATAACCGCTAAACTGAGACAGTTTAGATCCGTTTCAAATGAATGCTGTTGCATACAGGTTTAACCCCAAATGACAAACCCCAGGCTTCTAGTGCTTATTTGTTAACCTTTTTAGTTATTTTCCTGCTTGAGGCTAGAGACTGTGTCTGTCACCACATCGGATTCACAGACTGATGACTACGTCTGCCTGAGACACAGACTGTAAACCACGTCTGTCTGAGACACAGACTAAAATCCACGTCTGCCTGAGACAAAGACTGAAAGTCACGTCTGACTGAGACACAGACTGTAAACCACGTCTGCCTGACAGACTGAAAACCACGTTTGCCTGAGACAGACTGAAAACTACGTCTGCCTGAGATGCAGACTGAAAACCACGTCTGCCTGAGACACAGACAGAAAAACACGTCTGCCTGAGACACAGACTGAAAACCACGTCTTACTGAGACACAGACTGTAAACCACGTCTGCCTGAGACACAGACTGAAAACCACGTCTGCCTGAGACACAGACAGAAAACACGTCTGCCTGAGACACAGACTGAACACCACGTCTGCCTGAGACACAGACTGAAAACCACGCCTGAGACACAGACTGAACACCACGTCTGCCTGAGACACAGACTGAAAACCACGTCTGCCTGAGACACAGACTGAAAACCACGTCTGCCTGAGACACTGAGAGAAAACCACGTCTACCTGAGACACAGACTGAACACTACGTCTGCCTGAGACACAGACTGAACACCACGTCTGCCTGAGACACAGACTGAACACCACGTCTCCCTGAGACACAGATTGAAAACCACATCTGCCTGAAACACAGACTGAAAACCACGTCTGCCTGAGACACAGACTGAAAACCACGTCTGCCGGAGACACAGACTTAACACCATGTCTGCCTGAGACACAGACAGAAAACCACGCCTGTCTGAGACACAAGGGTATGTATGTGGCCAGCAAGAGTCATTGATCCTCATCAGCCCCGCATCTGCTGGGTCTCTCATGAGGATCTATGTCTCTTGCACTTAGATGTTGCACACACACACACACACACACGCACGCACGCACGCACGCACGCACGCACGCACGCACACACACACACACACACACACCTACCATCGTGTCACCTGATGACCTGTCGATGACGCTCTGTGCTGTGCTGCCGGCTTGCCACTGATTGACTGTCAGCCGTAGGGACCTTGACGTCTGAATACCGTGTGCAGACGTCTCAAGGCTGGGTACGGGTAGTCTAATAACTAGAAGCCTACTTCTTTTACTCAGACACAAAACGAGAACAGTTTTTCTTCTGGCGTGTAGTGCGTTACAGTGGTGCAGGTTTTGACTGTTGAAGCTTTATAGTGTTGAAGACTGATTGTGTTGAAAATCGACAGTGCTGAACATTAACAAGATTCTTACAGTGTTGAGCACTGACAGTGTTGAAGACTGACAGTTTTGAGGATGAGAGTGTTGAGAATTGACAGTGTTGTGACTGTGTTGAAGATTGAAGGTGCTGGAAATTAACAGTGTTGAACGTTGACCGTATTAAGGATTTGACATTGCTGGAAATTGACAGTCTTGAAAACTCAACGTACTGAAGATTTGACAGTGCTGAATTTTGACACTGTTGAAGATTGACAGTGTTTAAAATTGATAGTGCTAATGATTAATAGTGTAGAAAATTGACATCACTGAGAATTGACCGTGCTGAGAATTGACAGTGTTGCGACTGTGTTTAGAATTGACGGTGTTGGAGATTGACAGTGTTGAAAATTGATCATGCTGAGAATGTGACAGTGCTGAAGACTGACAGTGTTGAAGATTGGCAGTGCTGACGATTAACAGTGGCAGATTAACAGCATTGATAATTGACTGTGCTGAGAATTGACAATGCTGAGGATCGACAGTGTTGAAGATTGACAGTGTGATCGTGTTGATGAATATTGACCACGAAAAGGTTTGACAGCCTGACCGTTTTGAAAACTGACAGTGTTGAAAAATGACAGTGTTGTGAATTGACAGTGTCAAAAGATTGAATGTGTTGAACATTGACAGTGTTGAAGCTTGACAGTGCTTAAGATTGACAGTGTTGCGGCTTGACCGTGTTGTGACTGTATTTATGAATTAGCGTTGAAAGATTGACAATGTTGAGGATTGACCGTGTTGAGGTCTGACAGTGAGTGTTGATCTTTGGGCTGACCGTGTTAAAGATTGCCAGTTATAAAGAATGACAGCGTTGAGGAATGAAAGTGTTGAAGATTGACAGTGTTGACGACTGATAGTGTTAACGATTGACAATGTTGAGGATTGACTTTCCTGAGGATCCAAAGTGTTGAGGATTGACAGTGACTTGTTTTCTGCTGACCCCTTGCTTGTTCTGCTGTACTAAAGTCTTGAAATCGAGTTTACAGCACTGACAGGTAGGCCGCCATTATTGTTTTTTGTTCTTCCGTGTAGCGTTGTCTGTCCCTCTTATTGTTCTGAAACTAAGTCCCAATGGGCAGCCCAAAATATGGATGGCGGAGGGGGGGGGGGAAGGGATGGGGAGTGGGTGGGGGGGAGGGGGAGTGCGGTGGGGGGGGGGGGTTGGGGCGGCGAGCTGGTAGTATGTGTGTGCGTGATCTGGGGCGCTTGAGCGTGAATAGGCCGTGGGTTGGCGGCAGAGAGAATAAGACGATTAATCCCGTGTTTGAGGCAAGCGCCTATATATTAAGGCATGTACTAGAGTTGTTCTCCAGAGCTAGTTACTTCTTGGGGTATATCACTTATTTTTGCTTGCTTACATTTTTTATACCAGCTTCTACGTGGGTGACTATGTCACAAATCCATCAAATGTATATGCCAAGGAATCAGTTGAATCAGAGTCGGGTACATGAGGCGTCTACAAAATGCAAATATTTGAAAACAATTTTTAAAAAAAGGTCGCAAAATGGAGTCTTCAAAGTTTCCACTGATCACCTACTCGCGGACGTTTCATGTTATCAAATTCATACAGTAAACGTGGCCTTTAATTTGCTTTCTTTTTGTTGAAATGATGCCAATAAAGGTATGTCAAAAGACTAAATGTATTTGTGTTGTCTAGCTACATCACTCTGTGGCTGTCAAAATACCCGTCCCGTGCATTCAGCCAATGTCACGTTTCTGAAGCATTTTCGGGAAACTCTTGCCTAACCATTAACAAATGTGCAATTTCAGGAAGTACACATCTAAAATATGTAATACCAAGAGATTACAAATGTCAACTTATTCGCATAGGCTAGATCATTCCACATTCACATCACACTATTGAAAACTGCCGTTTTAATCAAGTCTTTTGAATTTTGTCACATCTGTTATGCACGGGACGTCCGATTTTCAAAATTAAATTACGATCGAGAAACCCCCGACTGCAAGCAAAGGAATGCTGCAGAATAAACCAGACCTAGATACATGTTAGGTTATGGCGTTTGTACCAGGATTTAAACATGCTGAGGTGTGACGTCATACTAACAAATTAGTAAAATGTCACACTTTCAGCCATTGTAAGCACGGGACGGCCATTTAATTTTTGAGTTAGTTAGTTATTTGGGTTTTAACGCCGAGCAGGCGACTAATAATAATGATAATAATACATAGTTCTTGTATAACGCTGTTCTCCAGGAAAACACTGGACTCACTGCGCATGCACAACAGCACACCCTCTCTTTCAGACACACACGCATGATTATACACTACTTTAAACCACCCCATCTCTTCCCAACGCCTTACATTCACTTCCTCTGGGATCAGAATAAAAGGCAGTCAACAGTTAGCTAAATATGAGCTAAGTGTTAAATGCCCGACAGAAAAGAAAAGTCTTTAAGTGAGCTTTGAACTGTGACAATGTGGGCAGATTCCGCATTTCATTTGGCAGAGAGTTCCACACACTTGGGGCTAAAAAGGTGAAAGAACGCTCCCCGACAGTTTTCATGTTAAGCTTCGGGATTTTAAAAAGTTTTACAATAGAGGAACGGAGGGTGCGTGATGGCTGATAAACAGACAGGTTGGCAGAAAGGTACGGCGGGAGAGATCCGTCTAAATGCCGATAGGCGAAAATTGCAATTTTGTACTGGCAGCGGAATTTTACGGGCAGCCAGTGCAGCTGCTTCAGTAGAGGCGTAAAATGGTCTCTCTTTCGTTTCTTCAAGATGAGACGCGCCGCATTGTTTTGAATCATCTGCAAGCGTGAAATCTGATCTGCCGGTAAACCTGCCAGTACAGAATTGCAATAATCGAGCCTGGACGTAATGAATGCATTTACAAGCCTTGAATGACGCCGCACTTTCTGTGAGATATGGTCTGAGGGAAGAAATTCTGTGCAGCTCAAGAAAACCAGCTCGGCAGACGCTACTGATATGATCATGCATGAAGAGCGTCGAATCAATCTTCACACCCAGATATTTGACACAGTTCTGGAAGAAAACGCTGCAGCCACCAATGTTTGCGAACTCGCGTTAGTCAGACTAAGGCGAGACTGAGCAACAGGCATGACTTCGGTTTTGTCGGTGTTAAGCTTACGTTTGTTGCTTGTCATCCAGGACAGGACGTCGTCTATACAACACTGTACGCTCATCTTAGCGGAGCTGAAATGGCTAGGCGCGCTACTTCTTGACAATTCGGGGCGGTCCGTGGCGCAGTGGTTAAGGCGCCTGCCACCAATGCTAAGGATGCGAGGTTCGATTACGGGTTCCGGCGTCGGATTTTTCTCCTCTAGTAAGTGTCACCGTTAATTCGGGCGGACCGTCGGGGGTTCTTTCTCCGGGTACTCCGGCTCTTCCTCCCCCTCCACTTTCGTATCAGCTTCAGCCCACTTAATCAAATTTCAAATACAAACGATTTTGAATTTCCAAAAACTTTAGTAGCTCGCTTGAGCTTGCCCTTAGCACCACGTGAATGTTCTGTGTTTATGTACAGTGTGTGAGTGAATGCGCGTGATTCACGTGAGCGTGCTTGTTGGGTTCAGTTCGCGGCGGCGCTTTGAGCCGATTTTCAATTGGGATAAAGCGCCTATTTAATGCGCTTATTATTATTATAGTATCGTCAGCATACTTGTGAAAATCACACTCATGGGCGGCAATTACATCAGACAGAGGTTCTGAATACAGAGTGAACAAAACAGGCCCTAATACGGAGCCCTCAGGGACTCCACACAACAAAAGACTAGAAGCAGATAGCTGGCCATTAACAATAACAGCCTGAGAACGATCCTTAACGTATGAAGTGAACCTGGCCAGGGCAGTACCACGGATGCCAAAGGTCACCTCTAACCTCTTCAGCAAAACAGAATGATCGAGCTTGTCGAATGCTCCACTGAGGACCAGCAGAGCTGTGAGAGAGACAAGTCTCTTGTCTGCCTTCACTAGCAGACCATCCAGGACGCTCAGCACAGCAGTCTCCGTGCTGTGATCCTTTCTGTATGCCGACTGATGCATTTCTAATAGACCGTTTCCAGACAAATGGCTTTGTAGCTGTTTCAAAACAACCTTCTCCAAAATCTTTGAAATAAACGGAAGGTTAGACACAGGTCTAAAATTCTTCAAGTCGTTTGGGTCCAGTCCAGGCTTTTTCAAGAGTGGTGTCACAACAGCACATCACCTGGAGAGAGAGAGAGAGAGAGAGAGAGAGAGAGAGAGAGAGAGAGAGAGAGAGAGAGAGAGAGAGAGAGAGAGAGAGAGAGAGAGAGAGAGAGAGAGAGAGAGAGAGAGATGATGATGATGATGATGAAACTTTATTTTTCAACGGTAAAAAGTTTTGACAGAAAACAAATCGTCATTTTACAAACTTGCCGTTGCTAACATCTACAGGATAAAAAAGAAGGGAAACTATAAAATATATATGTACATACAAAACCCAATAGCATCATTATATACAGAAAAAATAATAATACTCATCACACACACATGCACACACGCACGCACGCGCGCCGCTCACACATACACCCACATGCACAAACAAACACGAGCACACACACACACGCGCACACACATATAAAAACCATCTGTATGAAATACATGAGGTACAGGAAATATTACAGTACCTGAGAAACGTACTAAGTCTGACTCATCAGGTAATCAAAAAGTTTTGTTTTAAAACTTCCTGGTGAGGTAATAGTTTTCAAATGTGCAGGGATGGAATTCCAAGCAAACGGACCAGAGAATGACATACTAGTTTTAAAAAGGTCAATTCTTGGCAGTGGTAGGGGTAAGGTATTGTTTCTTGAGGTCCGTTCACGTTCTTGGTGAGATATAAATTTATTGGTTAGATATTGGGGTGTCATATTATTCAGTATCTTATGCATATAGACGCATTTGTTTAATGTAAGTTGCTGACGCAGACCGAGAATGTTTAAATATCTAAATTTGTCTGTGGTAGGGATGGGGCGTCTATCTATCATTTTTACAGCTCTTTTGTATATGGAGTTTAATCTCTTCATGTGGACATCACTGCAGCCGTCCCACACTGTGGAGACATAATCAACTTGGGACTTTATATGAGCATGAAAAAACAATTTACGGGTATTTGTATCCGTTACATGTCTAAGCTGGGACAATAAGAAAGTGTTTTTAGCAATGGTCTTACAAACAGCATTTATATGGGTCTCCCAGCACAGTTGATCATCAACATGTATTCCTAAGAATTTACGCTCAGTGACTTGTTCAACAGGTTCAGCGATTAATTGTAATTGTAATGGCTGTAGTCGGCGTTGATGTTTTTGCCGCGTGGCGATTAAGATACTCTTTGTTTTTGCTGGGTGAAGAACCATATGGTTCTGTCTACACCAGTCAGATACCTCATTGAGACTGCATTGTAAACTATGGCTAATGTCCGTTGTTTTTTTGCCAGAAACACGAAGACTCGTATCGTCAGCAAATAGATTACAATTAACGTCAGAATTAGTGATATGCAACGGTAGATCATTAATAAATAGTATGAATAGAAGAGGGCCCAAAATAGATCCCTGGGGGACGCCGTATTTTACATTTCCTTGCTTAGAGAGAGAGAGAGAGACAATGACAATGACAATGACAATGATTCTTTATTTTACAACGGTGAAAGTTTTGGCTGGAACAACCATTTTTCGAACTTGCCGTTGCTAATCTACAAATAATGCACAAAGTGTGAAAATATTATATGAGAAAAAAAAATAAAAAAAGAAGAAGAAGAATAAATGATATAAAAACAAAACAAAACGAAAAGAGAGAGAGAGAGAGAGAGAGAGAGAGAGAGAGAGAGAGAGAGAGAGAGAGAGAGAGAGAGAGAGAGAGAGAGAGAGAGAGAGGCATTAACTATGGTGGTAATCAGTGGGAGGAGATCATCGATACACTGTTTTATGAGGGACGTGGGCAAGGGATCAAGCACTCTTTGTTGGTGACTATAATAAGTTCGTGGATCTCCTGGTCAGTCACTGGCTCGAAACGACTAAGGCCATCTCACGGCGGCATTTCATTTTTGAGAACTGTTTCCTACTAAATCATCGTTACGTGTAACGATCATCAATCGAGGTGAGGAAATTACGTTTCTACGGTATTGTTTTCAAATTCAATCAAACCTACCTGAGCGGCTACCTTTATACGCGGCCATCTGCTCATAGCAACCATTACAATTTACTCCTCTTCGTTTTTACTGTAAAACGACCCTTCATACAACGGCTATGTGTGTATAACGCTTGCGGCCAGCTGTTGTCACTCCCGACCTCCACTTGACCCTCCATATAGCGGCCGCTTTGAGTCCGAGCGCCACTTGTGTAAGCTCGGTCAGCAATAAAAGGTTGTCCTCTGTTTATCGTCTGAGGTTCCCACGCGCCTGAACGTCCGTCGCGTATGTTCAGTCAAGCAGGACAAGTCGCTTTGTTCATCATCGCCAGGCCGTTTACATCTCTCACACCTCAGTTGAAAGGTGCATATATCTTTTTTGATCAGGGTGAATTTGTATGAGCTCTGTTCATAATGAGGCTTTCTGAAGAATACCGTAAGGCTTGAGAATAAATGTTTGAAAAAAAATCAGACTGTTTGTTTGACATTGGTACTGTGTTTCAGTACCTGGTTGCAGTACATTGTGTATATTATTATGTCCAGTTTGTTATGTGATAGTATGGGTGCATGTCTTAAAAACAGTCCTGCAATAAAATCGCGCTCATGTTGAACTAGACAATTGAAGTGATAAAACTAAACAAACAAAGGTACGTCAGATGCTAGCTGTTTATAAGAGTTTGTTTCTTTATTCTTTATGTCGCGGCCACCAGTTTTCCTCCATTCCCTGGAAGGTCGTTATAGACAAGTTTGCTTGTATTGGAAATCTTTTACGTGTGTATTAGTCTGATTTGTGTTTTTCTTTCAGTCGTAAAGTATGAATGACCGGTTTTCAGCTTGGTCGCATTATTGTCGCAAGTAACAGTCGGGACCGCCACACTTGTCAGCAGCTCATTGTTAGATCAACTGAGCTCATTTTCTGGCATGCTTCCTCATCACACATTATTTCTTGTTTGATGTTAATCCGTTTTCATCGACCCGTTTACAGGCGGAAACTGTAATATGTTGCGAAGACGTCCTGTTTAGTTCCGCGGCATCATGACTTGGTTACGGCGCTCTTTTATAGTAGTAGCCGTAATGGTTTGTCTGATTGTTGTGTCTGTTCCGTAACAATTAACACTAAACACGTAAGTGTCTTCTTTTTAATTTTAGCTACGGTGTAATGATGAGAAGGAGGGCGAATCTGAATTGCGAGGGTTCCTGATAGAGAGCGAGGTTAAGACATATCATTTGCCCGAGGTAGAGGACGCCGCATGGTTTGAATCAACCGACATCACTGGCGCCCTGGACCACAACAGACTGGGAATCCGAGTATTAAATGGACATGTCGTTGCCTTGATTACCACTTACGTCAACATTTAATACAAGTTTCTAAACTCGGATTGCCTTGTCGTGTATTTCTGTTTGATTGTCGGTTATTTTCTCCTTGTTTATGTCGCATGTAACACTGTGACAGCAACCTTTACTTTTGCTTTCTCGTGACATTATTTCTTTTCTGTTTTAGTGCATTGTCACGAATAACGCTGAAGACGAAGAGGATGGAAAGTAATTAAAAATAAGGATATACGTACACATTTTAAAGCGGCGCCCCGTAAATTACATTGTGACAACTTCATTTGGTGAGTAAGAGGTTCCATGGTTGGTGCTGATGCTGTGCATCCTACTTCCTCTGCTTTCTTTAACTCATTCAACCTCACGCACGTATTTCCGAAATTTTGGAGGCGTCATCTAACGACCATGCACCTGTTGCAGGAGATGGATGGACCATGATAATTCAAGGGTAGTGCCAGATTAGTTTGGCGCCGACACTCGCCAAGCTAATCTGGCACTGCCCTTGAATTATCATGGTCGAACCATCTCCTGCTGTAGAGCGTCAGGGCTGAATGGGTTAATAGTGTACGTCACCCACCAGCACCAATGATCTTGTCACTGTCGATAATATTGCATTTGCAATCATCTTTAAGTCACACCTTTCATGAACGGGGCACAACAGCAGACCCTTACTTCCAACGGCCAGTGTGCGCAAACGGAACAAGGCAATGATTTTTCTATGATGGCATACGATTCTCAAACTCAGGAGCTAAACGATCATATATGCAATTTAATTTTTGACATGATTTCAACATTTTCGGTACCAATTTTGGAGACACAACTCACTTGCAAAACTTTACTGGTTTTTACAGTCAGCTTAAGGTGATAGCAGTCCAATTTCAAATCCATGAAACACTTTAGAAATGACTTCCTCAAGATCCCTAGTGTCCCAGCCCTTTACTAGACACAATGCTTACCCTGCCCAAGCTCTCCTAACACTCGTTATTATCGTTTAAAGAACGCAAGTATAGATTGGTATTTTTATGTTTTGTATCCATAAAGACAAGTGCGTGTTTGAATGGTTACCCACGCTCGTGGGTTTTGATTATACATCGTCACACAAAATGCAGCCTCACGCCATATCTGTTCTTCAAAATCTGTTACAGTCATCAGCACAGAAAACAAAACGAAACAAAACAAAACAAAAAACATGCAGGGGATCAAAAGACATTTTCTTTAGTATTCAGCGCACCCCTGTGTAGAGATCTCCAGTTGTGACACCGAGCGTGTTTGATATCGAGCGTGTACCTGTGTTTGAATCTCCAGTTGTGACACCGAGCGTGTTTGATATCGAGCGTGTACCTGTGTTTGAATCTCCAGTTGTGACAACGTGCGTGTATTTGTGTTGATATCTATTTCGGACACCGAGCGTATCCAGGCGGATCCAAGGGCGGGGAGGGGGGGGGGCTATGGGGCACGCCCCCACCCCCGACCCCGTCAGCCCTGATCAATTTTTTATATGGTTATTTGGGGAAGTTGGTTGTGTTTTTCTATCTGATGGTTCTTCTTTTCTCGTACGGCGTATTACACACTCATCTTGCGGGATCGGTGGGTGGGCCTAGTGTTGTCATCGGCCTATAGTCAAATAACCTCACTTGGCACTGCTAACATGCACCACGTCACACTCATCTTGCGGGATCGGTGGGTGGGCCTAGTGTTGTCATCGGCCTATAGTCCAATAACCTCACTTGGCACTGCTAACATGCACCACGTCACACTCATCTTGCGGGATCGGTGGGTGGGCCTAGTGTTGTCATCGGCCTATAGTCAAATATCCTCACTTGGCACTGCTAACATGCACCACGTCACACTCATCTTGCGGGATCGGTGGGTGGGCCTAGTGTTGTCATAGGCCTATAGTCCAATAACCTCACTTGGCACTGCTAACATGCACCACGTCACACTCATCTTGCGGGATCGGTGGGTGGGCCTAGTGTTGTCATCGGCCTATAGTCCAATAACCTCACTTGGCACTGCTAACATGCACCACGTCACACTCATCTTGCGGGATCGGTGGGTGGGCCTAGTGTTGTCATCGGCCTATAGTCAAATAACCTCACTTGGCACTGCTAACATGCACCACGTCACACTCATCTTGCGGGATCGGTGGGTGGGCCTAGTGTTGTCATCGGCCTATAGTCAAATATCCTCACTTGGCACTGCTAACATGCACCACGTCACACTCATCTTGCGGGATCGGTGGGTGGGCCTAGTGTTGTCATCGGCCTATAGTCCAATAACCTCACTTGGCACTGCTAACATGCACCACGTCACACTCATCTTGCGGGATCGGTGGGTGGGCCTAGTGTTGTCATCGGCCTATAGTCAAATAACCTCACTTGGCACTGCTAACATGCACCACGTCACACTCATCTTGCGGGATCGGTGGGTGGGTCTAGTGTTGTCATCGGCCTATAGTCAAATAACCTCACTTGGCACTGCTAACCTGCACCACGTCACACTCATCTTGCGGGATCGGTGGGTGGGCCTAGTGTTGTCATCGGCCTATAGTCAAATAACCTCACTTGGCACTGCTAACATGCACCACGTCACACTCATCTTGCGGGATCGGTGGGTGGGCCTAGTGTTGTCATCGGCCTATAGTCAAATAACCTCACTTGGCACTGCTAACATGCACCACGTCACACTCATCTTGCGGGATCGGTGGGTGGGTCTAGTGTTGTCATCGGCCTATAGTCAAATAACCTCACTTGGCACTGCTAACATGCACCACGTCACACTCATCTTGCGGGATCGGTGGGTGGGCCTAGTGTTGTCATCGGCCTATAGTCCAATAACCTCACTTGGCACTGCTAACATGCACCACGTCACACTCATCTTGCGGGATCGGTGGGTGGGCCTAGTGTTGTCATCGGCCTATAGTCAAATATCCTCACTTGGCACTGCTAACATGCACCACGTCACAGTACTTTATCCAGACATAGAGTTTCATGTGCCCTTAAACTGACAGGGGCTCATGTAAAGCAGTGCCTCTTGCTGTGCGACACAACCCTCATTCTTCAGACTGAGGCAATCCAGACCAAAAAGGTGACTGCCAAGCATGTAAAATGCAGAGAAGAACTCAACGGAGAAAGAAACACGCTTAGAAAAGCCAGTTACAACACAATTTATTAATATTTCTGGTAAATACCCTTCTTCAAAATAGACAAACAAACAAGTATAGATATCAGTCGCTACTTATCGTATCGCAGAAGGAATGTCGCAACTGAAGGATGTGATGTAAAACAAAAGAAGAACAAAAGTGTGTAAAAAAAAAAGAGAAGAAGTAATATAACAATGTCGTCAACTAAAAACTCATAAGAGAGAAAGTGATCGCGAGCTATAATGTAAGTTTCTTACACACCTCCTTCTTTGCTGTCGTTGAGCGGAAAAGCTGTATCACCCACGTGTGATACAGCTTGGGTGTATCACACGTGTGTGATACAGCCCTGTTGCGTGAACGGATACGTGTGCACACAATTGTCTTGTAGAAAATATGGTCAACAAAAAGGTACGGGCACACACGATGTTAAAACATGACCTACTTTCAGCTCAAGCGCAATGACACCATTTCATAGTGACGACTGGCACTCCGGGGTCATGTATTGCGCATCATGTAGCGGAAACATTTGTCTGACATCCAAAATATCCACGTCACATTACAAAGTAAAGGACGTCATGGCTTTTTGGCCAAAGACACAAAGGCGGCTGTGTTGTGGTTAGGCGTGTGCAGAAAACCAACTCGCATCGGATTCATGCCAAGATTCATGCATGAATTCATGCATAGACTTCAGGAAAAACCTTCAAACGCAGCCAGACACTGTCATTTTTGATGAAATAGTGGAAAAAGTGACCGAGTACAAATACTTCGGGAAACTTAAATGGGACAGACAGTGTGGTGTTTTGCACAAGAAAGGCCAACAGCGCCTGTATCTTTTGAGGAAGCTGCGCAAGTGTAATGTTTACAACTCTGTTTCAACTCTCTTTTATCAGTGTTTTATTTAAAGTGTACTCACCTTCTCATGTGTCTGTTGGTTTGGACACATTAGCCTAAACGATAAGACTAAGCTCCAGCGCATTATCAACATCAGTAGCAAGATAACTGGTGTTCAGCAGCCCTGCCTTTCTTCTTTGTATTAGAAGCCGTTTCTTAACAAAGCCTTCCACATTGTATCTGATCATACTTATGTTTAATCTGAAGAAAATGCCTTGTTGCCTTCCTCCAGGAGATACGGAACTGTGAAGTGAAAAACAAATCGCAGACGTCTTTCTTTCGTGCCATCATCTATCCGTCTCCTAAATGATGCCATGGCATAGACCTATAGTCATGGCATAGACCTATAGTCATGGCATAGACCTATAGTCATGGCATAGACCTATAGTCATGGCATAGACCTATAGTCATGGCATAGACTTATAGTCATGGCATAGACCTATAGTCATGGCATAGACCTATAGTCATGGCATAGACCTATAGTCATGGCATAGACTTATAGTCATGGCATAGACCTATAGTCATGGCATAGACTTATAGTCATGGCATAGACCTATAGTCATGGCATAGACTTATAGTCATGGCATAGACTTATAGTCATGGCATAGACCTATAGTCATGGCATAGACCTATAGTCATGGCATAGACCTATAGTCATGGCATAGACTTATAGTCATGGCATAGACCTATAGTCATGGCATAGACCTATAGTCATGGCATAGACCTATAGTCATGGCATAGACCTATAGTCATGGCCTAGACCTATAGTCATGGCATAGACCTATAGTCATGGCCTAGACCTATAGTCATGGCCTAGACCTATAGTCATGGCCTAGACCTATAGTCATGGCATAGACCTATAGTCATGGCATAGACCTATAGTCATGGCATAGACCTATAGTCATGGCATGGCATAGACCTATAGTCATGGCATAGACCTATAGTCATGGCATCATTTGAAGGACGGTCAAGATGTCAGCCTCAGGTCTATGAAATTTGCAATGTCATGTGATACGCAAGTGTGTGTGTGTGTGTGTGGGTTGTTTGCGTGTGTGTGGTGTAAGGTAGTGTCGTCTCAGTTAGTTTTTAAGCACGTTTTCTTTTAAGGTGCATATTAACATTACAGATGGTTGTCATGTTATCCACGTGCACACATACTCACTGTAATCGGTCGGTGTGTTCTACTTATTCAAATGTATTTATTTGTTTTATGTTCACATTTGTTGTTTTTACAACTGTTTTTTTAAACAAATCTGCTGCGAACAAATTGTCCACCTTGGGACTGTAAAGGTATTCGTATTCGTAAGATAAAGGTGGGTAAGAAATAGATTATTACATCGGTGTTTAGGTGATACTGAGAATCTCACTCGAGTGGTCTTAAAAACTTTTCCTATTTTCTTTCGCTCTTATGATAAGGTTTTGAGCTCACTCGAGTGAGATTCTCAGTATCAACTAAACACCGATGTAAGATTATATATGTATATAAGCGCGTGCGCGTGCAAGCGTGAATGCGTGTACGTGAGGAAGAGAGAGAGAGAGAGAGAGAGAGAGAGAGAGAGAGAGAGAGAGAGAGAGAGAGAGAGAGAGAGAGAGAGAGAGAGAGAGAGAGAGAGAGAGAGAGAGAGAGAGAGAGAGAGATGAAATGAAATGAAACTTTATTTCTGAACGGAAGAAGCAGTTAGCACATGTGCCATTTTTCACGCTTGCCGTTGCTAATCTACAAAGGTACAACTCTGCTAAAGGTACAAGGCTACTAACATACAGAAGTACAAAGCTACTAACATAAAAGTGCACATAATATAACAAGTCGTTCAAAAAGAGATGGATAAGGCAAAATGGAGCGCACCAATTATGATTACTAACAATGTGAACGGGGGAAAAAAAAGAAGAAAAGAAGATAGTCTTTAAAATTCCTTTTTTCACTGAAATCAAACACGCGCACACGCTCGCGCCGCATGCTCTCTCTCTCTCACACACACACACACACACACACACACACACACACACACACACACACACACGCACGCACGCACGCGCGCGCACACATCCACATACACGCACGTGCGCGCGGAGGTTAATATCAAGGCTTTAGGCGATGGAGATACCCGAACCAGTGAATGAGCTGTTAGATAGCAGGTACTTGAAGAGGCTTTCCTTGAAAGAGGGGAGTGAACCAGTGTGTGTTATGTGCGCTGGCAGTTTATTCCAAAACGAGGCGCCCGAGAAAGCGAGGGTGGTTTTAAATAAATATATCTTCGGGCGTGGTGTGATGAAGTTTCGCCTTGATGTTGAATAGAAGTACCCAACGGAGAAAGAAACACGCTTAGAAAAGCCGGGTACAACACAATTTATTAATATTTCGGGTAAATACCTTTTGTCAAAATAGACAAACAAACAAACAGAGAGATTAGCCGCTACTTATCTTCATTGGCAGAAAGAATGTGGCCTGGATTGATGTTGAATCTGGATTGATGTTGAATAGCCTGAAGCTGCCTTGGTGAAGAGATTACACAAGTATTCTGGGTGGATTTCATTCCAGATTTTATACATGACTACCCCTTTGTTAAAGAGATGGTGCTTGTTAAGAGGAAGCAATTTTAGTTTTTCAAATTTTTGGTCAGTAGAAAGAGCTGGATCAGGCAGGATCTGCTTCACTGCCCTGCGATGCAAGGAGTTAAGCCTCTTCATGTGTATGTCACCGCTGCCGTCCCATGTCGTGGAGGCATAATCGATGTGGGATTTGACATGGGCATTGTAAAATAGTTTGCGAGTGTCGACATCAATAAGATATTTTAGCTTAGACAGCATAAACACATTTCTGGACACAGTTTTACAGATAGCATTGATGTGAGATTGCCATTTCATCTGGTTATCAACAATAACTCCAAGTAGGCGATGTTCAGTTACTTGTGTAATGGTGTGGTCTTGGATTTCCAGACTAAGCGAAAGTGGCTTGAGCTGATGCTTCTGACGGGTTGCTATCGTCATACATTCGGTTTTGGTGGGATTAAGGATCATTGCATTATTTTCACACCATTTGGAAATTTTGCTCAGTCCCTGTTGCAAACGACCATTTAAAGACTCAAGACACTTATCTGGGGTGTGGATTGTTGCGTCATCGGCAAACAAGTCACATGCAATTTTGTCATTCGTGAAATGTAGTGGCAGGTCATTGATAAATATGCAAAAGAGAAGAGGTCCCAGGACAGAGCCCTGGGGCACTCCTCTTGTTACTAAACCACTTGAAGAGTAAGATCCATTGGCCATCACGCGCTGCTGTCTGTAAGATAGGAAGAGAAAAACGAGGTTGTTTTAAAGGAATGAATAGATGCCTGAGAACTGCCGTCTGATGTATGAAAACAGTTTCTTGAAAATGAACCATCCAGATATATACTGAGCTTGGAAAGGAGAATTTCATGATCTACCATGTCGAAAGCTTTCCGAAGGTCTATGAAAACAGCACCTGTGAATTCGCCTTTGTTCATTGAACTTAGCCACGTGTCTGTAAGTCGCGATAAGGCTGTATGACAACTATGCTTCGGGCGAAAACCTGACTGGAGGGGGTGGATTAATTTGCGTTTTTCCAGGTATTCTAACAGATGCTTATGAATGTGTCGTTGAAGGGGTTTACTTAAGACAGACAAAAGTGAAATGGGGCGATAATTGTTAACATCGGACAGATCTTTTGTTATAGGTAGGGGAATAACTTTAGCCTTTTTTTAGTTCTTTTGGGAAAACATTTTTCTGTATGCATAAATTGTAGACATAAGTTATTGTTTCTACAACATAGGGAAGTGATAGTTTCAGTATTTTGGGGCTTATTTCATCTGGCCCGGAAGACATTTTATTCTTCATGGAACTTATTGTCTTACCAACCTCGTGAACTGCCAGAGGCGGAATAGCAAAAGGATCAAATTGTGCAGTTCGCGTTGTACATAAATCAATCAGGGTGTCGGGACAGGTAAAGGGCCGCCAGTTTGTTTTAGAAGGGACCAGGGACTCGGCAGTTGAAAGGAAATGATCGTTAAAATTATCGGCAGTCAGGGTAGTCGGGATTACAGGGGATTTCCTACTCTTGCCTCCAGTCACTACGGCCATAGCGCGCCAGAGCGTGGACATATCTTTGTCTTGTTTAATCAAACGATCAATAAAAGATTTTTTAGCCTGCCGCACTAAACACTGATTTGACACGATTGCGCTCACGTTTAAATTCAGCAAAACACTTCTGTTTTCTCAGATCATCTCTCACCATCATGGCCTGAATGATGTCTTGAGTCAGCCACGGCGGGAGTGAAGCGTGTTTGACTCGCCTCCGCCGCACAGGCGCGTGTTTATTTAAAATAGTAAGAAAAATGCTATACCAGACAGACAGAGCGCTGTCAGGGTCAGTTTCACTAAGCACGTCCTCAAAAGGTACGTTATGAAGGTCAGATAAAAAGTCGCTCTCACTAAATTTTTTAAACGAACGATAGGTGATATACGTATGACATCCTTTCGTTGCTTTTGGGAACTTAGTGGACCACGTACAGCTGATGGGAAAGTGATCACTGATGCCAAGGTTACCGACAGACACACTATGAACAGACTCCGGCTTTGTGGCATAGATGTGGTCTATGAGTGTAGATGTTGTTGGTGTTATTCGTGTCGGCGAAGTGACTAACTGTTTAAGACCCAGCAACGTCATCGTAGAGTCCCATGCATGATGAGACTTTAACATGTCTATGTTAAAATCTCCCATAAGTATGACATTAGAATTAGGTTTACAGGCTTTATCAAACATACTAAGGAAATTATCGTACCACTCAAAGTTTGCAGCAGGGTTGCGGTACAGAAAACCGATAAGAAATGATGGTGATTGGGGGGCTTTCAGCTCAAGCCACATACACTCAACTTGCTCAGTTTCTAAGTCATGTCGTCTACGTGTAAGAGCTTGAACAGACGTATGAATATAAGCAGCTAATCCTGTTTGTCCATGGGCCGTTGGATCACGTCTCAGGACAGAAAAGCCAGGAACCTGAATTGATTCATCAGATACATTAGAACCAAGACGTGTCTCAGAAAATCCAAAAATATGAAATGGGTTTGAGTCATTCAGGTAAACGGAAATATCAGCAAGTTTTGCATATAAATGGTACACATTTAAATGCCCAATGCGGAGATCTTTTGTTTTCACGTCTGTTTGATTCATCGTGACAGATGAGAAAGAAACGAAGGTGGCAAAAATGAGAGTAAGAATAAGTACACTTAACGTAATACAGCTATTGAAGTATAGTAATCAGTACACAAACACAAATAATAATAAAACCAAACAATGAAAGCGACAATGATATTGAATCAATGCAAATGAAGATTAGGCTTAGAAGTAATGCAGAAGAACTATAATTTTAAGAAGAACAAAAATTATGATGTTGCAGTAGCGAAAACGTTTTCAATATGAGAGTAAACACCTTTTATGAGCAGAAAGAGAATATTGCGTGTGGTTGCTGAGGTTGTCCGTATAGTACTTTTATAGCTTAGTACAAGTCCCTCCCACAGTCCACACGATTGCGGTCCACACAGCGTGCGGCTTAATTATGAAGCATCAACTGATATGAAAATACAACTGTCCAGGTCCAGAGAGAGAGAGAGAGAGAGAGAGAGAGAGAGAGAGAGAGAGAGAGAGAGAGAGAGAGAGAGAGAGAGAGAGAGAGAGAGAGAGAGAGAGAGAGAGAGAGAGAGGAAGCAGGTGTTTATTTAAAGAGTGAGTGCGTTCTAATTGTTCTCCTTTTTAATATTATTTTTATGTGGTGTAAAGCGCTCCGAGCTTGCTGTCCGTGGGGAAGGGCGCTATATAAAAACTATGTATTACACACCTGTATGTTCTGTGTTCATGTACTGTGTGTGAGTGAATGCGCGTGATTCACGTGAGCGTGCTTGTTGGGTTCAGGTCGCGGCGGCGCTTTGAGCTGATTTTCAATTGGGATAAAGCGCCTATTTAATGCGCTTATTATTATTATTATTATTATTATTATTATTATTATTATTATTATTATTATTATTATGAAGAAGAAGAAGAAGAAGAAGGACAATGACAATGACACTGATCCTTTACTTGACAACGGTAAAAATTTTGCTAGTAACAACCATTTTTCGAACTTGCCGTTGCTAATCTACTGATTACTGCGTTACTACCGCACTAATTATTTTCTACTACTGTTCAGGGGGAAAAGAATTACTTGACACAACACAAGCCAAAAGAGAAGAAAAAAATTGTAAGGGGGAAGTGACATTGGAATTACCAGCTTTACTGGTCGGGCATAATGACATGTCGTGAGGTTTAATTAAAATAATATTATAAGAATACACGCAACCTAATACGCATACATAACGCATGCACATTTCAGCACGCCACTCTCTGTTTCTAATATACACGTTCGCACACGCACGCACAAACGCACACACACACACACACGTGCACACACGCGCGCTTGCGCGGCTTAGGACGTTAAGTTAGTAAGTCGTATGAGTAGCTGGCTAGACACACGCTGTACCGAATAAAAATGAGTCATAGAGACCTGGGATACACGCGATTAATGATCTAATAGAATAGTATTTTTCAATATGTGCACAGTCACGGGGATGCTGCTGACAAAAATAAGTACTTGATGAGACTGGCTTTAAACAAGGAAAAAGTAGCTGATGTCGTGACGTTTCTAGACAAGGCATTCCAAAGACTAGAGCCAGAGAACGTCAAACTCGTTTTATAGAGATCAATTCTAGGTCGCGGCACAATAAGGGATTTTCTTGATCTGGAGTATGTTGATGACTGGACGGTAAATAGCATTGTGATATATCGGGGTAGCTTATCGTTTAATGCCTTGAACATAATCATTTCCTTATTGTAAGTTAAATGATCTTTTAAGGGCAGAATTTTTAAGGCTGCCAATGTTTGGTCAGTAGTTAAGCTGGGATCAGGGAGTATTAGTTTGGTAGCTCTCCGATGTAGAGAGTTCAATCTTTTCAAATTGACATCGCTCGAACCATCCCACACAGTAGAGGCATAGTCTATAATATGTGATCTAACATGGGCATTGAAGAACAGCTGACGTGTCTCCATATCAGTAATGTGTTTAAGTTTTGCTAAGATGTACAGATTTCTGGAGACAATTTTACAGACATTACTGATGTGTGGCTGCCACCTAAGCTGGTTGTCCACCGTGACTCCTAGCAAGCGATGGTTAGTATCTCTGCTGATGGTTTTGCCTTGGAGGGACAGACTGAGTGAGAGAGAGCCGAGTTGGTGTTTTTGGCGGGTGTTAATTACCATGCTCTCGGTTTTTGCCGGGTTTAAAATCATAATATTATGACTGCACCATTCATCAATATCTTGCAGTGTGTTTTGCAGTCGTGAATTGATGTTTGATATATCCTTATCTGGCGTGTGTACAGCGGCATCATCTGCAAACATATCACATGTAACGCTTTCATATTTTATCGCAAGAGGAAGATCATTTATGAACAAGCAGAATAAAAGGGGACCAAGAATAGAGCCCTGTGGTACGCCATGCTTCACTAACCCTTGAATCGAGTATAAGCCATTTAGTAATACCTTTTGTTTTCTACCTCCGAGGTTGTTGGTATACATGGATACTTTCTTGATCAGTATTTCGTGGTTTACCAGATCAAAGGTTTTGCGAAAATCAAGAAACATGACTCCAGTAAGTTTTGAGTCGTTCATGGAAGATAACCAGGTGTCTATCATCCGTATCAGCGCAGTGTGACATGATTGTTCTGATCTGAAACCCGACTGCAATGAATAGATTAATTCTCGGCTTTCTAGGTATATAGATAGATGCTTGTGAATATGCCGTTCTAAGGGCTTGGACAGAACAGGTAGAAGTGATATGGTCCTGAAATTATTGATTTCACTAAGATCTTTAGATTTAGGTAGAGTTATTACTTTCGCGTCTTTAAATGCGTCTGGAAAACAATTAAAATTAATACAGAGATTGTAGATATAAGTGATACTCTCTACAATGTATGGGAGGGATATCTTGAGTATTTTCGCACTAATCTCATCCAGTCCTGATAATTTCTTTTATTTTCCAAGGATGTAATCAATTTACCAACTTCATGGACCGCTATAGTGGGTATGATGAAAGGTTTTGTGCCGGCAGTTCTCTGCTTGCAGAAATCGACTAAGTTGTCCGGTCATACATACTCATGCGACTTAGTTCCCGGCGGGATTAATGATTCTGCTACGGAGACGAAGTGGCTGTTGAAGCTGTTTGCTGTGAGATGAGGCAGAAAGGAGCTGTGCTTTTATTCGTGCCTCTAGTAACTAAATTTTTCGTACACCATATTGTGGCACAGTCTTTACTTTCGTGAATAACTTTATCGAAAAGTTTGTTCCCCCCCCCCCCCCCCACTTCAGAACCATGTATTTTACTCGATTACGTTCTTTTTTTGTAATCGGTGAAACGCTTCTCTCTTCTCAGCTCGTCCCTGTGCTCCATGGCCTCGATAAGATCCGCAGTCAGCCAGGGTGGTAAAGTGGCGTATTTAACTCTTTGTTGTCTCAGGGGCGCGTGTTTATCTAGCACTCTGAGAAAGATGTGATACCACGTATCTAGTGCTTTATTTGGGTCGGTTTCATTATACACTTCAGTAAACTCTGCAGAAGCTAGATCAGACAGAAAGGTATTTTCATTGATTTTTTAAAATGATCTGTATGTTATGCACGTATGTCCTTGCTTTTTTAGTTTTGGAAGCTTGGACAGCCACGTGCAGCTCACCGGATAGTGGTCGCTTACGCTAAGACTACCAACTTGAACGTTGCTAACTGCCGGAAGTTTATTTGTATACATATGGTCTAAAACAGTGGCTGATGATGGCGTAACTCTAGTGGGCGATGTTACCATTTGTTGAAGGCCGACTAAGGTAGTGGTACACTCCAATGATGGATGAGGTTTAAGAGTGTCAATGTTAAAATCCCCTAGAAGGAGAAGTTCGCTATTATGAATATCTGTTTTATCAATCAAGTGTACAAAGTTGTCATACCACTCAAAAGTGGCCGCAGGATTTCAATAAAGAAATCCAACAAGTAAAGGAGGAGATTTAGATTGCCTACTCTCTATCCAGATACATTCCACATCGCTAGTTTCTAAGTCCCGGCGCCTGCAGGTTATGTGTTTAACTGAGTTGTGGATGTAGACCGCTACACCTGTCTCACCCTGGACTGACGGATCTCTCCTAAGAATGGAGTAATTTGGAATGGCGATGGCCTCATCACTGATGTGGGAGGCAAGGCGTGTCACGGTTATACCAAAGAGATGAAAGTAACTAGGCGAATTAACATAAACGCAAACGTCCGGCACTTTGTTCACCAGGTGATATACAATAAAATGGCCGATACGAAAATTTGGGCCGTTTTCAGTTGCACATTATCTTGTATGGTAATTTTGGCGTTAAAAATAGGTAATGGAACTAAGGGGAATAGAGTATAGGAACTAAAAATAGTATGCGAGTAATAAAACTGACAAATGTAAGGCAAACAAACAGCAAAATTAATAGAAAAAACGGAATTTAAACACAAAAGAGAGGGGGCGGGGGGAGTACGATATTTTAACAAAGAGAAAACGGGAAAGAAGGCTGAGTGCTCCCCGATCACTTTGGTGCCAGAGGGACATTAAAAGGATAAAATGATTGATAAAATGAAGGCTGAGTGTCCAATACACAAAGCCTGCTAAACACCATCTATCTATCTATCTTCTTCCTTTTTACGTCCCGCTGGCACAAAAGTGATCGGGGACCAACTAAACACCAACCCGAAGGCAAACTTTATATCACCTTCAAGTTGAGGACTACCTCGGGGAAAATGGGAGGGCCCCGGGAAAAAATAAAGAAAAACCCCCCAGTATTTTCGCACGGTACACAACAAGCAATAGTTCATTGAATCAAAGCAAATTTTCAGTTTCAGTAATGGAGTATCGGTCGGAGTGGAGAGTAGGTAGTTGTGAAACCGTCATTAAGGGTAACCCACAAATGGAGGGGTGGGGGGGGGGGGGGGGGAAGGCCTTGGAGATGAAATGGGGGGGGGGGGGGGGGAGGCTTAAAGATAGATAGAAACAGAGAGAAGATACCATTCTCTTTGCTTCCTTATACGTTGCAGTCATCTAGGTTTAAGTCTCCCCCGGGGTAAGCAGCCAGCTGGCCCGGGTGTCACAGGTGATTGCTAATCCCCTAATCACGTCACACATCACTCTCTGAGCACAGTGGGTCTCCAGTCTCATTCAGATTGCGTAGCTTTTTCTTTTGAGGTAGTGTCCATGGACATGCACCAGTGCCCATCAGAGCAGCGCTGTAGTCATTGACGAGTGTCACCAGAGGGGAGGTGCATTGTACAGGTGAAATGTCTTGATTCTGATCACTAACTAACCCTTAAGCATTCGTCAGCCAGTGGAAGAGGTATGCAACAAGGGTGATGACGACTGTAATTATGATCTGCACATGTGTTCCTCGTATGGGGGAGGTTTGTGGGTGATAGAGCAGTATCGCGATTTTCACAAATGGCTGTGTTGTTCCTCATATGGAGAAGTAATTGGTAGTGTAGTGTAGTTGTCAAGCACGTTATGATTGTTTCTGCAGAAACTTCAGGTAGAACATTCTTTTCAATAGCAAAATTAACACCATATAAAAATCAGAAGTGCCCGATTAATCTTGTTTTGTTAGGGTGGCGGGGAGGAGAACAAGCGTATGTAGATACGTTCAGCCCATCCCCAAAAAAGTGCCAAAAGCGGAGCTGTGTCCCGAGATAAAAGAAGAAAAGGCTCAACAAATAAAAATCTTAAATTCTGAAAACTGTAAGCTTGTCTGAGATCCCCCCTCCCTCCCCCCCCCCACCACCCCCCCGCCCCCCTCCCCCCCCCAAAAAAAAAAAAAAACAAACAAACAAAAAAATATAAAATAATAAAAAAAAAAGAAAAAAAAAAAAAAAGAAAAGAAACACGAGTAGAGAGAACGGTTACAACACTATAGTACAATTTTAAAGAAAATCCCAAAAAGAAAAAAAGAATAATTTCAACACAACTTATTTGTACTTTTTTTTTTTTTATCTAAGCGTGCTCCTTTGTGTTAGGATTTTGTTAATTTTTATTTTTGCACTATGCTCGCGTGATAGTCACTGTTTTGGTCGAGACATCCTCTGGATCCACCCCTGACCCTTGTGTAGAGATCTCCAGTTGTGACTGTTGTAATATATCAGCCCGCCCTACATCAGAACGTAGTAGACATTGTACATCCTATTGGTTCCCGTAGCTCTCTTTGCGTGTGGATGATTCATGGCGACAAAAACCGTACGAACACGCAGAGGGACCAGGTGTGTAGTGATGAGTGCAGTGAATACATCGGCCGCCATTGGCCTGCCCAAGGTTGTGCGCGTGCCAACCGGGTGGCCGACGTCGGCCCGATGGCATTTGCGCACTTGGGTAGCGAGTCCAGCAGCACGTTATAGACCGTTTGACATCAGAGCGCACAGTTTTTTTTTTCAAATATCTTTGCAAAGAATCAATTTCTATACCGATCTTAGAACACATGTCATTGAGTTCTAATTGACCTAATACGATTTACTTTCAGGAAAACTGGAATAATGTGTCAGTTCTGCTGAAAAATCGCCAACAACCTAAAAGAAAATAATTTTTAAAAAAAATTGAAATTTGTTCATAAAATGCCTGATTTTACACCCCTAATAAGTGTTAAGAACGACCCATTTTCATGTGAACGAGTAAGATGACCAAGTTTTCACTGAAACCTGAAACAGCGCAGGCATGTACATGAAGTCTGCATGCTTGACCTCGATGCTGAAATCTGGCCGTTCCTCGCCGGGGCTCTACTGATTAAGGTAGTAAAAATGGCTTGTTCTTGTCTTTTCGGCACATCATAACGACTGTACAGCAAAATCTACAAATCATAGGAGTTAAGTAAAAATATGTCATATTAGTTTAATTGGCACTTAATTATATTTGTTCTTACACTGGTACAGAAAAATGTTTCTTTGCTGAGAGATTTGGGAAAAGCTTTGTGCGCGCGGATGTCAAACGGCTTATGTAATGTTATGGCATATCTGGGCCACGTTATTTGCCAGCTCACACTGGTTCTCGGGATTCCCTGTGCTGATTAGAGATTCGAGAGCGACAACCAGTGTTCGCGTGCGGATTTGCTGTACATAGCTTATCTCTGGACTTGCTTCAGATTCGACTGTTCGTTGTGTTGGACCATCAGCTGCCTGCAGTGTTCACTAAAGGTACAGACTGATATTACCCTTACACTTTGAAGACGGTTGGACCGTCAGCTGCCTGCTACACAGCTAGCAGTGATTAAGGTACAGACTGTTTATATTACCTGTACACTGTGAAGACAGTTGGACAGACAGCTGTCTGTTATTCAGCTAGCAGTGATCACTAAAGGCAAAGTGATATTACCCTTCCACTGTGAAGACGGTTGGACCGTCACCTGCCTGGAAACAGCTAGCCGTGTTTAAGGTACAGACTGATCATATTACCTGTTCACTGTGAAGACAGTTGTGCAGTCAGCTGCCTGCTACACAGCTAGAAGTGATTAAGGTACAGACTGATCATATAACCTGCGCACTGTGAAGACAGTTGGACCGACAGCTGCCTGCTACAAAGCTAGCAGTGATTAAGGTACAGACTGATCATATTAACTGTACACTGTGAAGACAGTTGTGACGACCCTCCAACCGATCCCAGGCACGTTCCTGCTTTCTGCTTGCAGATGATACTCAACTCCATGACTCATGTTCACCTGATCAGATTATGGACACAATCGAGATCCTTCAGGAGTGCGTCTTGGATACTAAGATGTGGATGACTTCAAACAAATTACAGTTGAATGACGGAAAAACTGAGGCCATGATAATTGCTTCCCCGAGGTTGACGAAGACGCTGACACTCCCCCCGTCATTACAAATCTGTGGTGCCACTGTCCCCTTCTCCCCCCATGTAAAAAATCTGGGTGTCACACTTGATAGTAGCCTGTCCATGCGCCTTCATGTGAACAACGTTTGCAGATCCGCCTATACTGAACTGCGACGTATTGCTTCAGTCCGCCACTATCTGACACCTGAAGCAACTAAAGTACTTGTCTGCGCTTTTGTTTTGTCTAAATTAGACTATTGCAATGCTCTTTTGGCTGGCTGTTCCCAGTGTCTGATTGGCAAACTCCAGAAAATTCAAAACTCAGCTGCTAGGTTGATTCTTAGAGTCCCTAGATCAGATCATATCACACCCCATCTGTCTGCCCTACACTGGTTACCTGTAACGGCTAGGATTCAGTACAAAATTTCATGCATGACTCACAGTTGTATTACCTGTTCCTGCCCACACTACCTTGCCTCTCTTCTCCAGCTGTATACGCCCTTGAGACAGAATTTGCGCTCTGCTGCCGACCCTCGAGTTTTACGTATCCCTCTTGTCAAAACAAAGTCGTTTGGTGGGAGGTCATTCAGATACCAGAGCCCAGTTGTTTGGAATGATCTCCCACGCGAACTGAGATACGTGGATTCGAGAGAGGCATTCAAGCGTGCCCTAAAGACCCATATGTTTTCTGTCAGCTACAAATGACTTTGTCACACACCTGTCATGTTAAAGTCGTCTCTATCTATTTATAGAAGTAGTGTGTGTGTGGGTGTGTGTGTGAATGCCAGTATGAGTCCATGAGCGTAGCACTTTTGAATGGTGACTTCATAGCTTGTTTACAGAGTGCGTTGTATTTTGTTTTTGTACTTTTTGTTAATTCCATTTTTGTAATTAGTTATTTTTTGTACATTAGTTTTTGTTAAGCGCCTAGAGCTCTAATCTGAGGTTAGGCGCTATACAAGTACTCATTATTATTATTATTATTATATTTCTGTTCACTTCTGGGCCGTCATCAGGTAGAAATGCCTTTCATTAGTTACAGATTTCACCTCATATTTCCTTTGTAACGCACATCCTCTGCCTCGTGATCAGGCATGAAAGTACGGCATGTTGCACATGTTAAGAAGATCACACAAAATACAACACAACACAATACAATAATATACAATACAATTCAATACAGTACAATACTACTGTATTGTCCACTAGGGGACATTTTGCCGCACCTGTATAGCATATATAATAGAAACTAGAATAAAAAGTTACATGGACCACGGGGATCAGCACGCTAGAAAAGTCCAACTATGAGGGAAAAATGATCAAGTTTTAAACTTGTGTTCATTCTGTGCTGTACGACATGACACATTTAACCCGAAGGCCGCATGTCCCTCATGTTGGAGGTGTCACTTAACGTCCGTTGCAGGAGCTGGATCTACCATGGTAATTCACGGGTAGTGCCACATTACAATGGCGCCTAATTTATATAACGTTTTAAACTTATTCCTTTGTTGTTAGTACTGTTGTGCGTACGACGTACATTTTGGTGTCTGTGAGTGAGGACATTCTTTTCAAATTAGATGTGCTGCGGTAGTTCTCTACAAGAAATCAGCATGTGCATCAGCATGTGTTTTATTTATATCTGTGCAGTTGGACCTGATTGAAGTGTACCACAATAATTCACCAAAGTTGAAACATGAAACCTATCAGCTTCACGAACATATACCAGAGCAATGTATGAACGAGTTACATTTTCTTCGAGTTGACATCGTTGGTAAATACCAAGGTAGTGTAATACCTGGCCTTTAGAACAACTCTACATAATCAAGCTAAACAAGGCTGTTTGTAAGCACACAGTCATTTATTGTGCCAAACCTGTCATTTGTTGTCCTCTCTAATGCTGTCATATAGCACTGAAAACTGCCAGTGACGTGATTATCGTTGGAACACATTATACGCTTTACGCAATGTTTCATGGAGATCTTTGATTCAGAATGTAAACAGAACCAACAATGTCAACAATTAAATCTAAAACACCACTTACATTGCCATTTTGTAAAAGAATGATTCACTCATATCAACCCGGGGTATCTATAGGCCTTGACCCTTTTAGTATCTACCGGGCAAGGCCAACGCTACCCAGCTGCATAGACATAAACCCTCATGAGCCCCCACAGTCGTCGAAGCTGATGAGGGTGTATGTCTCATGGTAGTCCTGTGTTCTGCATCCTGTTTTTGGTCCCATTTACATACACCTGTGTGTATTTGTGATCACTGGCAATGTAGGGGTTAAATAGAAGGTGTCCCAGAGAATATCATCTTGAATTACATGTATATCATTCTGTATAGATGGTACTTTTATTATATATATATATATATATATATATATATATATATATATATATATATATATATATATATATATATATATATATATATATATATATATATATATATATATATATATATATATATATATATATATATATATATATATATATATATATATATATATAATAGCTCCAAGGGACGTAATTTTTCATTCAATTCTGAGAATGCTGTGCTAATGCCATGGAATTCCAGGTTGGTAAGCTTGCATTGTGTCATCCGGACATCAGCTGTCCTTTTTGTGACTGCATCGCTCACTAGTTCTAGAAAGGAGAGGGTAGTGGGAGGGAAGGAATGACAGAGCTATCATTTTGAGCCTTCCACTGAACACCTACTACATAAAGCAGTAGAGACTACCCCCAGGTGCTCCGCCATCCGCTGGAGAATATCCAGACCTCCCCCAAGGGGGGATGCTAGAAAATATTCCCAAAAAGATACTGGACCTGCTGAGTAGATTTAAGTTTTTGCCGCCTACGACCGGTTTCGCCCCAAAGTGTGTGTGTGTGTGTGTGTGTGTGGGGGGGGGGGGGGGGGGGGGGGGCTCTTCAGGTAGGCATAAGGCGTAACCTGAAATTGCAAACACAACGCATGTACTCGAAGCCGCCTCCAGAATTTACTGGTAGCACCACCAGTACAGCGCGAAACCGGTAAAAAATCAGTAAAACGTGAGAAACAGTTTATCGTGTGGCTGAAGGTGCTGAAAGTCTTTCCTTTTTCACTATACTTGTGCTTAAAAGATTGACCATTTGGCAACAAAAATGACAAGAAAGCCAAAAACCAAACATATGTTAACTCGATTTAGAACTTAAACAGGTTGTTTAGTTTTCTCTCCTTTTATCTCACAAACTCCACTACACATTTTTCTTCTTCTGTTGGTTGCGTCTGCGCACCTTTAGTTCTTTGCAGCCTTGAGATGGGTCATTCAGATTTGTCAAATTCTTGATCTGATCTCCTCCTCTAGCAGGTCTATCTTTTATCTTCTAGCTTGCTATTTTAGACTTTGCACTCTGCATCAATGGTCAGGTAGTCTAATAGTGAAATCCATAAAAGAGAAATTACAAAAATTATAAATAGTACATGTATATGATTAACTTAAAACGTCAAACGTATTTCTAAAGCTGCACTCAATATTTGTCCACAGACCAGGAGACTGAAAAGAGAGCCAATACCAGGGAATCAACAGGGTCGGTAACATGTGTGTCACAAGGAGGTCTCCAGTTGATCTCACACAATAATTGGATCGCCTTTGCTTGACCAGTTAGTGTCCAAATCGTGAGAAACTTGAGGAAAGAACAGAGTACTGACCAGTTTTAATCACTGGGTAGAGAAAACAAAAGAGAAACTCGCAACATCAAACTTTCATAGAGATCTAAATAAAAAAGCAAACGTTTCTGACAAATGTCTGGACAGAATCGTTTCACACACTTTTTTTCTCAGCTGCAGCCACATTTCATGTAAACGACATGAGGACACTGCCAAGAGTAAATATTTAGAAGTACTTCCTGACAGACACCTGCACAAGCGCAGCATTGTCTTTAATTCACAGTTTCTATTTCTTGGAGCAACTCAGAATATGCGACAGTGGCCAGACAGGCATTAATTAAAGTCAAACGCCCATCTGCAACCAGAAATTCCACCATACTCGAGGCATGTCAGTTACCAGGATTTGTGTGAAATTAGCTGACAACATCAGTGTGGGACTGAAGAAATCACATTCCTGCTACACACAGGTGCAAGGCCAGCTAAATGTCACAGGCTATTGTTTTCACCCAAAAGAATGTAAATGTATCGAACATCACACCAGACATTTCATTCATGGCATCACTGTTTCCCACTCTGTCAGCTTTCTACAGAGAACAATGAAAGCCTTACATGGAACGTGAAATAACACCACAGAGTGTAAGCGAAATATAAGGTATGCAAATCTGCTTTTATTCTCAGCATATATACACAAAGATATACGTACTTGATTGTTCTGTTTCCCCACACTTGTCAGCTACAGTAATGGGTGTATTTTGCAAGACTTGATCATGTACTGTCCCCTTTTGTGAGCAGTTTGGATTGGTAGACAGGTGTCTCGTCTGCTGGAATTGGGTAGGGGAGCAACTCACTGGGTTCGCCATCCCCAAAATGCTGAGAAGAAAAACGTTGTATGAAACTATAATCATAAAGAGTTCTTATGAAATGTATTACTGTACGATTGATGTGTCTATTTGTGCTTGTCGTGATTTATTACAATGAGTGACAGAATGCAGACTGAAGAAACGTAAGTGTATTAACCATTGGTTATGGTGGTTATGGAAAGTAAATTCCATATTTAAAATCTCACACACACACACACACACACACACACACACACACACACACACACACACACACACACACACACACACACACACACACACACACACACACACACACACCACACACACACACACACACACACACACACACACACACACACACACACACACACACACACACACACACACACACACACACACACACACACACACACACCACACACACACACACACACACACACACACACACACACACACACACACACACACACACACACACACACACACACACACACACACACACACACACACACACACACACACACACACACACACACACACACACACACACACACACACACACACACACACACACACACACACACACACACACACACACACACACACACACACACACACACACACACACACACACACACACACACACACACACACACACACACACACACACACACACACACACACACACACACACACACACACACACACACACACACACACACACACACACACACACACACACACACACACACACACACACACACACACACACACACACACACACACACACACACACACACACACACACACACACACACACACACACACACACACACACACACACACACACACACACACACACACACACACACACACACACACACACACACACACACACACACACACACACACACACACACACCACACACACACACACACACACACACACACACACACACACACACACACACACACACACACACACACACACACACACACACACACACACACACACACACACACACACACACACACACACACACACACACACACACACACACACACACACACACACACACACACACACACACACACACACACACACACACACACACACACACACACACACACACACACACACACACACACACACACACACACACACACACACACACACACACACACACACACACACACACACACACACACACACACACACACACACACACACACACACACACACACACACACACACACACACACACACTTGAGTATTTGAAGCAAAAATGCGGGCGGCGGGGGGGGGGGGGGAGGGTAGGGATGGAGGTGGAGGGATTCCACTCTTAATGGTTACATTCTTGTGCATCTACTGTGAGAAATCAGGGTATTTCCCTGACCACACTTAGTAGTGCACCTTCGTGTTTGTATATGTGTGTTTCTCCTGCCTACTTCCTAAGTTCCAGAAAAAGACATGGGTTATAAGCTCGACCTGATGCATCCTTTTCAGTAATGTATATGATCGTCTTGTTCTATACTTGCGTATTTTTCTGTGGGCTGGCGATTGGGTGCCTGATAGGAGGGGGCAGGGGATCTGTTTGTCTGCCCAGCGCTGAATATATTCCCCTTGGAATGTATACTGATCTGGAGTATGCCATCGTTATAGCACTCGATCTCGTCGCCTCGTGCACTTCTGGTTCGGAAGGTCCAGTTTCTTCAGTCTCTCCCTGTACTCCATGTGTTTCAATTCAGTCACCAGCTTGTATTCTGTCTGAAAAGGTCCTCATCCCCTTAAAGTCGAGGATGCCACACAACGTTGCCATACGTTAGAACAGGAAATGCTAGATCTACCTAACAGACGGAAGATGACACAGTTAATAATTTGAAATGCAGTCTACCAAAGGTTTCGTCTGAATTCTGTCAGTGTGGGAATCAAATGAAACGTACAGAAGTTATTTATGTTTTGGTGGGGCTGACAACAGTTCCCCCATATTAGTATAATGCATCAGCAAACACTATTCTATCAAAGCAGCCGTAAAACAAATTTGCAGAGCTGTGAGGTCTACAAATCTTTAACTTGTTCTGCATGACGTGAACAAGTCTTTATCGCGCCCCGCCGCATATTGTTTTCGATATTACGTCTATTATAGCTCTGGTCTGAGTGTAAGGGTTTCATAGGCCACATGGTCACAAATCCCGGAACGTAGGGCATGGTCAAGAAACGCAATAAAAAATCAAATGCTTAAATGCGACACAAATTGTACTCAGGTGATTACCATGCGGAAAAGACGTGTGTACATATCAAAGTCAACGCTGTCGACAGTGGGATAATTTGAGGAAAAATTCCAAATTGTAACGGATCAGAGTAACGTTTTTACACATTTAATTTACACGGGCCGGATGATAAATGTAGTGATGGAGGGGTCTGATTATCGATATTACGTGTTTTTTGTTGTTTTTTGCGAAAACGCTTGCCCGACCGACAGGCGTGAGCGGATTTCCGCGATTTAAGAACTCTAGACTAGTAACTTGTAATATCAACGTGATGGCCAACTTTGCTTTTATGCTACGCACAACATCAGCACAGTGGACGCCGCCGTGGCTAATGAGTGGCCGTGTAACCTCAACTCCTTAACTGTGCTGGTGTGGGTTTATGAGTAATAACTGAAGGAGTGTTTGCCGGGTTCAGCCGCGGAAGTGCCATCTGCATGTGGGCCTACAGTCAGTTTTAACGAGGCATGCACGTCTTCTAGTAGCCGGAAGAGATGTGTTAGGGAGCGGAGTATTTTTTCAACCAATCTAACAACCAACGACCAACCAACCAACCATCGATCCAACCACCCAACCACCCACCCAACCACCCACCCACCCAACCAACCAACGAACCAAACAAGCAAAGAAACAAACAAACAACCAAACAAACCAACTGTCTGTGTTTTGCAGCCACTACTGCAAGATGACGTCCAGCTTCCTAAACAGCTTCAACAGCCTACTGAACATCGTCGGCAGCGACGACGACACCAACACCACCGGCAATGAGTGGGTATCCCAAGATGTTATGGCGCAATTAACGATGAACGTATTAATCGCCCTTTGCTTGTTTCTCTTTCCTTTATGTTTGTTTGTTTCACAGTAACAGTCCAGTTAGATAAACGTTTTTCTCTTTCTTTCCAACGTGTTTTGTCGCACATTTGTTTGTTTACAATATCTCTCACATAAAAGAAGAAATAAAATACAGTAAAATCGGCATAATAACACATTTGCAGGGGACCAATATGTTTGTTGTTTTTACAAGCGACCTTTGTTATATGCTAATTGTCCGACTTTTAATGTAATAATCCCAACATATCGACAAACCTTTGTTTTCAGCTTAAAATGGCATTTTATTTAGCATCACCTATTTAGAGTGGGTTGCAATCACAGCAAGAAAATGTCGGTTTACTTATATTTTTAAAGACAATTGGTTGAGGGGGTGGGGAGGGGGTGGGGTGGGGTGAGGGTTGGTCAGTCAAATCCGTTATCTTCCAAATTCCGTGACAAAGGTTTCTTCTTTGTGTTGTGGTTGCGAGTTGTATTAGCTTCGATCATGAATTGTCTTTTTACTGGCTTGGATCAGGATTTCTTTTCACAATTATAATAAACATCGCATATGACAAATCGGAGGCCTCACATTTTTCATGTTATAACAGAACTTTCAGATTTGTAAATGTATTTGGCTCACAGAAACATAAAACACATAATGACGTAAACTAAGAGAATACTAAGGATACTACTACAGCATGTGAAGACATATGGAAACATATTGTGGACTTGGCAGCTGCAAACACACAAAGAAATACCCAACGGAGAAAGAAACACGCTTAGAAGTAAGTAGCGGCTAATCTCTCTGTTTGTTTGTTTGTTTGTCTATTTTGACAAAGGGTATTTACCCGAAATATTAATAAATTGTGTTGTACCCGTCTTTTTTAAGCGTGTTTCTTTCTCCGTTGGGTATTTCTTTGCATATTACACGCTTGGCAGTCACCTTTTTGGTCTGGATTGCAAACACACACACACACACACACACACACACACACACACACACACACATGAATATCACACTGGTTGGTATCACAGGTATTGCGCGAGGAAGGCCCATGATACAAGTAAATATTGTTTTCATCCCTAAGTCACACGACCAACCCCTGTAGAGCAAACTGTACCACATGAATGAGCTACATAAACACTTGTAGCGACTAATGGCGGACTTGTTTGCATCCCGCTGTATGACGCGTTATGACCTCGTTTTCGACTCTCGGGTACCAGCCGTGTTCGATTAACAGAGCATAACACACACTAAACAACATAGCCTCTTCGCATTGTTCTAACAACACGCACTCTAAAGTTGTTTTAAAGACGACAACATTCAGTTTGAACAATATTTTCCGTTGAAACGCATGGGACTAAAAATAGAGCAAGACTTTCCCGGATCGAAAATGACGCACCCAGGTACGTCACTGTCACAAGATCGTCGTTTCAATGCCGAATATTAAATTCTGAATTATTGTTTTAGTGATAGACAATTGGAAAACACGTACTCATTGTTAAATCGCATTACTCTGACAACATATATACAGTGCGGAGCGAAAAGCGCTTTCCAAAAGTCCCATTGAAATTGAGAATCTGCCAGCAAGAGCGGTGTTTGAGCATGCTCGTGACCCTTTGCAACTGCAGCGACTCGCTCAGAACATGCATTTAGGTCAGCTTTATGAGATGCCACGGACGATTGAAGTTTGATCAACTTGTCTAGTTTTACGAAATTAGCGGATAAATGAAAACAAATATGTTATTGGTAGCTGGGATTTGCTGCACAGACCCTTGAAGGCCTTCGAGAGGTCAAAGTAACCATTGTACCCTTCAAGCCTAAGTAGGACAATGGTTACTTTGACCTCCCTGAGGCCTACAAGGGTCCGTGTAGCAAATCCTTGCTACCAATAACTTATAATATCATATAATCATTTACTATCAGATATCACGCCGCTAAAGTTTACTAGCCGTTATACAGTATCATAGACCAGATTTATCACAGACGTTTGGGTACAAATAGACTAGTTATGAATAAAGCACGTTCACAGCTGATGACACAAATAATCACTTGTAGATTTTACGAGCTAGTGGCACCTTGAGTCGCCGACCAAACGGGTGGAATTCAAAAGCGCCATTAAGAGGGTGGTGAGAATCACCAACTATGTGGACTGCTGTACCCCTCAAGGCCTGAGAATACATGTCGGACAACTGTGTCTGTTTTATGCCGACAATATAGCTCGTCTGGTTGACGACCCGTGCCAGTTTTGCTTTGTTTTTCACAGTGAAATCTCCATACCACGACACAAGGTTATAAGGTCAAAACGCTCTCCACAAGTGACTTATAAACTGTCATTACAATTCCTGTGCTAACATTACAAAAACTGCTAAGCTTCCTCATCAAGTACAGTCGTTGTTCAACCTTCTTGTGAACGTGATCTACATTTTCAGTAAAACTTAAATTTAGATCTAAAACAGTTCCAAGGTATATGAATGATGTCACTGTGTCCGCGTTTTCGCCCTTTATCAGAAGTGGCTTGGAAGAAGCGCTGAGTCCAGTGTCTGTCCGCTACTGAAGAACATCTTGGATTTTAGCACACTGAGTTCAAGAAAACTGTCATCCAACCAGGTCACCAGGGTGCTGACATAATCAAGATATTGTGTGAGGGAATGTTCATCTCTCAAACGGGCAGATAGGGCCAAGTCGTCGGCATACTTGACAAGCGTGAGGATGTCAGTGTTACGCATGCTTTCATTTTGTAAACAAGAAATGTAGTGTGAATCTCCTTTTTTGTCTTTGAAAAAATGGTTGCACTTGTTTTTACGTTTTTGCGGTTCGTGTTCTCTTCGGAGCCAACATCAAATTCATCTTTGTTGAATGCGAGCCACCTTAAAGTGGCGCGCCCGACCTTTTTTAAGACTTCAGTTCGCAAAAAAAGCTTTTACAGTGACCACCCTATTGTCCCACCAAATGCTTTCTTTCGTCCGTTCAAAGCGAAATGAGGCCCACCGGAATCTTCTGACGGATACGTAACAAGCTGCGATGATAGGCTATGGTAGCTGACGTCATAACTATTCTATACGACCTTAGGTCATCTGCATAATTATAACCAATCAGAGACAAGATGGCGGATCAACCAGCGAAGAAATAAAGTATCATCCACTCGCGCCGACAATGGCAGACTCGGAATTGAAGAGAGAGAAAAAGTGGAAGAGTGACAAGATACTCCTAAGTAGAATTGACATCGGACAACGCGTAAAGCAAGAGCTTGGCTTGACCACCCACCCGGAATTTGTCGCTTTCCTGCTGAATCAATAAGTAATCTATGGACATTGTCGATCTTCCTATAGTTCCGCGAGCGCTAGTGATTTTCAGAATTCGTGATCGTAGTAGAATCTATCTCTTACTGATTTCAGAAGATTTGAAACCTGTTTATTACTGAGCCACTTTAAAAAAACTCACCACTTTATTTATGTCCGCCATTTTGTTGTTCGCCACTAGTTTGCTTTGATACTGCAGTGACTAAGTCATAAAGAGTTATTATACAACTGAGAGCAAAATTAGGTCACGATCGCCACGCTGTTAATGAGCAGCACGTGCAACGTGCAGCATGAATTGTTTTTTTGACCAAAGGTGAGCGGTCGCTCACAAATTGTTTTCTTGCCGTCAATAAAGAGTGCGTATTCAGACTATTCAGAAAGAGCATCGAGTGCTGGTGTTCTCGTCCTGTCCGTAAGAGAGAGACATGCCGCGATTTAATGCGCAAGACAGAGAAAGAGCAATTGGAATGTTGGCCGCGGGTTTATCTCGTAGAGAGATTGCCTATCGGTTACATTGTCATCACACCACCATTATGTGTCTAGCAGAAAGGTTTAGAAACACTGTCGACACTGCAGATCAACCTCGTCCAGGGCAAACCAGGGTCACCACCCGTCGGCATGACACCTACACCAGATAGCTTTATCTTCGAGACAGGTTCAGGCCAGCTACGCATACATCACAAACGTCTTGGCACACGTGGTCCAGTATCCGCTGAAACTGTGCGGCGCCGTCTTCGAGCGGCAGGACTGCACGCCAGACGACCTGTTGTGGGGCCGATTTTGTGACGCCTAGACACCAACAGCGTCGCCTTCGCTGGGCTCAGGTGCAGTTTAGATGGACCCAGCGTCAGTGAGGAGAAGTGCTCTTCTCGGATGAGAGCCGTTTGGCCATCACGTTCCCCGGATATGGTTGGTTGGTTGTACATTGCTTAACGTCCCGACAGCAACAAGATTTTCTCAGGACGTGCCTGCATTGCTTGTGAAAAAAATCAACTGAACAGAATATTGAATGCATGTCGCCAGCCGGTTTAATACGCTAAATAAACCTAAGACCATTTAGCAACACACATCCAATATCAAGAGCTACAGGCAGCGCAGACAGTAGGGAGAGTTTAAAAAAAGGAAAATACAGGTGAATGGACCAAGGGTAGACATAAACACATGTCCCAGAATAGAGGGGAAAACCCACCCTGTGGGGCTGACCAGGGTGACCCTGGGAACTAAAAAGTAGTTGACCCCACCCATGTCCCCCAGGGCAGACCCGGGTGGGGGGGTCCCCGGATATGGTGCCTATTGAGCACGCATGGGATAAGCTGGGACGCAGACTAATGCAGCACATCCATGTTCCTCAAAGCGTACCAGGACTGACGCAGGCTCTGGTGGAAGAGTGGAATCAGCTGCGTCAGTCATTTGTCCAGCGTCTCGTGGCTTCGATGCGGCGGCACTGCACAGCCTGCATTGCTGCTGGAGGTGGCCACACACGGTATTAAAGACCAAACCCTTTCTTTCAATAATCTGTGGAACTGTAATTTTGAATTCTGTGCACTTCGGCGAACTCTGCTTATGATTCCTTTCAAAAACTATTTTCTTTTCCGTGTTCACGTTATCAGTCAATGAATTTGCAATCATTAAAAACCAGTCTGAACTTTTTTCTTATGGTTTCTCTATGATGTTGCGTGTTTCTCTGTGTGGTGGGTTTCTAAAGTGGCTCAGTGTCACGGCTAGGGAGGGACAGACGAGACTGAAAGATAGAATAGAAGTAGAGCCCCCAAAGATCTCGACTAAAGAGAGATAGACGAGAAGGTTAGGAGTAGAAGAGCGGAAGAAGACAGATAAAGAACCCTAGCGTCCTGCCTCAAGACAGGTTACAGCTCAGCACACGCAACTCAACACATTTACTTTACACGTACACTCACTCTTTATTACTTATTACACTAACACTGATGAATTTCGGGAAAAGGAGAGGGATTTTAGAAGGGCTGCTAGGACTGCCAGACTGAACTATAAAAGCAAGATCGAAACAAAATTTTCTTCTGGCAACGCTAGAGATGCATGGAATGGTCTGAACGGCATGATGGGTAGGCAGCAAAAGAAACAAGCCAGGCTCTGCACTGGGAATCCAGTTGAGATGGCCAATCAATGATCTAAATCGTTTTTACTCACGGTTTGATGGCAGAAACCTTAGTGATAACTGTGATGAATTGTGCCAGTCCATTGTGCCGGAACCTTTGTCAATTACTGAAGAGGAGGTAGTAAACATCTTTTCTAAGCTGAATGCACACAAAGCACCTGGACCAGATGGGTTAGGTGGAAGAGTATTGAAAACCTGTGCAGGTCAATTGGGGAAGATCTTCACTACTATCTTTCAGTTCCTGCTTGATCATCATACTGTCCCTACGGAATCATCAATCATTGTCCCGATTCCTAAAAAAACCAACGCTCATGAATTCAACGATTTCCGTCCAGTTGCATTGACTTCTATTCTGTCAAAATGTATGGAAAAAGTGGTGAGGAGGCATCTGTTAAATGATGTTGCCGAACTACTGGATCCATTCCAATTTGCTTACAAAAACCATAGGGGTGTGGAGGATGCATGCCTTACTCTGTACAATCTTGTATTTCAACATCTTGAGAAATCAAAAGCATATGTGAGAATTCTTTTTATTGACTTTTCTAATGCTTTTAATACTGTTGAACCACTGATGCTTTTGCAGCGTATGATGGACTTTAATGTGAACACAAACATTATTCTGTGGGTGCGAGACTTTTTGAAGGACAGGCCACAACGTGTAAATGTACACGGCAGTCTGTCTGACCAAGTGGTGCTAAATTCAGGCTGCCCTCAAGGTTTGTTCTCTCTCCGACATTGTTTTCTATATACACAGACCATATGCGTTGTCACACTGCCACTTCTCGTCTCTTAAAGTTCTCAGACGACATGGCCCTTGTACGCCTACTCCAAAAGAAGACAGTCTGGCCGAGTACTTTGCACAGATAGCAGTATTAGAGTCATGGTGCAAAGATAGTTTTCTGGAAATGAATGTACATAAAACCAAGGAACTCGTCATTGATGACAGGAAAGTTGATGATATTTTTGTACCTGTCTCAATTAATAATCAACCTGTAGAGGTGGTCACTGAATTTAAGTACCTTGGCACAGTCGTGGATAGTGGGCTGTCCTTCACTGGAAACACTGATCTGATTGTGAAAAAAGCAAACCAGCGCCTGTACCTTCTTAGGAAACTGAGAAGTTTTGATGTCAGTTCCAGGGTTTTAGAATCCGTTTATAGAAGCCTGATCGAAAGCATACTGACGTTTAACATCACTGCTTGGTATGGCAATCTCAGTATGAAAAACAGGGGCAGACTGTCACGTATCGTCAGAACAGCTGAGAAGATCATTGGCCTAGGACAGTACCCAGTAGATGATCTGTACCATAGAGCTGTCCGAAGGATAGCTGCTAGCATTGTCAATGATCCTAGTCACCCACTCTCTGATCAGTTTCAAATGCTACCATCATGCAGACGTTTCAACATGCCACTTGCCAAAAGTAATGTTTTTAAGAAGTCTTTTATTCCAACTGCTGTCTCGATTTTGAACTCTCGTTTATAACGCCGCGATAAGTATGATCTACTTAACATTACCTCCCATCTTGTGACAGATTGCTTGTGATAGATTGCTGCAATGATAATTTTTCATGATATGCTTTTGCAGCGTTTGTTAATGTCTTATATTGTTGTTTCATGACGAGCCGAAAGGCAAATTTCTGTCGTGCCTGGACTCGAACAGACAATAAAGTTGTATTGTATTGTATTGTATTGTATAACTATATTAGAATATAAATTATTATGTATGTATTGTTGTTTAGTTTATTGTAAAAGTGGTGTGTTCGGCATTGTGCTTTGTTTGTTATGTGCATATGTCATTGTATTTTTATTTTTGTGTACAGATTGTAAAGCGCTTAGAGCTTTTGAGTAAGATTAAGCGCTATATAAATACTCATTATTATTATTATTATCTCCCCTTCCTTCCTTCAAACACTTCACACCGACACTTCCCCTCCCTTCCCCCTCCTCCCCTCCCCTCCCGGGGAAAAAAAAAGAAAGAAAAACAAGAAAAGAAAAGGTTAAACCAGAATACTACTTCCACAGCATCAGCATTGCATCGAGTGGTGGAAACAAGCACTCCCACACGCTACGCAGCACTGTTGCTCCACGATAACAATAAAAGTCAGGTTACAGTCCTCCAAACTGACGGCTGAAAAACGTCATTTACAACGTACTGTTCATATACAAGAATCATGGAACTACACCAAGACAGAGTGAGTAACGGAAAGGCGAATAAGAATGGGACCACCGTGGTGAGACGACGAACGCCTGTGGATCCCTCCCGTCCGGCTTCCTTAACGGTCGTTCAGTTCCGCGGGTCTTCCCTCTCTCTCTCTCTGTTTCCCTGGCGCTTGGTCTGGCCGCGACGGTGACACGGCGGCTTCGGCAGTATAGATGACCGCGCCCCTTCCACGCCGACACCCGGTCCAGTGAGGTGTGGTCAGTTGGTCCCGATGCCCGTCGGCCCTCCGACCGGTCCCGACCCCGAAAACTAATGCAAGACACAAGCAAGAGCCTAAACGGCCTCGTAAATAACGTAAACCAGTAGGTCGTTAAAACAACCTCCCATACCCACCCTGCTTGGTTTACAAAAACACTACCACTAACCATTCAAGCACTTGACCTTCACTCATATGACACGTGTTTTCCATTTAAAAATCACATAAACCCAAACAATGAAAGTTCTCAAACATTACATAAAAGCCTTCCTAACATTCCCTGCACTTTCGCAACAAGCCAATACAACATCTCGCTAACCGGTTAAAAATAACTAATAATTAGATAGAACCAAAACAACAACGCCAAAACCATACTCCCCCTTTACCACCCATCGCGTTCTCCCCTCCTTTTCCCCCCACGATACTTCTAGCCCTAACACATAGTACAACCACCCATAACAAACAAGACAAAACATCCGCACGCGGGTTTTTAAAGCATTTACCTCCTCTGCGACTCGTCACAACGCCGCCACCCGCAGGCAAAACAACCCCAGTCTCCGACCAACAACGACCCCGGGACTGGATCGGCGCTGTGTCACTGACTCTCACAGACGGTCAGTCACTGACTCCCAACGGTCAGCTAGGCAAGACTACTTGGTCCAACCGAATACAGCTGCGAACTAAAATATCATCCCCTTGCTCCCGACAAGGTAAACTCGGCAGTGAACACACTACCGCATTCACTAGCGCGCCCCGCACGTGCAAAACAAAGAACACTACCGACTTGTAAACAACTCACTATTCCTGCGTAACCGGTGCTTCGGCAACTTTCGACTACCTCTGTCAAAACAGTCACTAACCGTGACACTCAGTATATCATATAGTTACGAGCTAGTTATCAAATTTTATTCTGCAGAGATCTGAAAACTACAGTGTGTGTCAAAGTTGCACATCGCTGGTCGTAACATGTTTTTATCTGTGCGCGCTCTCATTCACTCGATTCAGAGTGCTTCTGCTGCGATGGTGCATTTGTCGGTTCCAAGATGCTTTCAGTTACGCAGACTTCGATGTGTGAGATGTGAAATTGACTGCAGTGCAGAAAGTGAGTATAAATACCAATGTTCTGTTACAATGATGGAAGGAGGTACGTGTTTCCGAAGGGTCAAGGATCGAAGGTCACGCCCTCTGTGCACTGATGTACGCACGATCGTTACTAGTAAATACCAGCAGGTCGAGCGGAATCCGTATTGTGATTTTGACAGCATAGCATGGAAGGTTTATTCTACTTTCTCGTGAAAACTGTCGTCAAAGGGATGCCGGAGAACATCAGTACACGTGTACACGTGTGTACACCACACCGATGACCTCGTGACCCGCAGTATTGCGATACACTGATAGTCGGCCGGGTTCTACCTTGTGACGTAGGCTCATAAATATGCATATTGATTGAAAACAAGCTGGTTGGTTGTACATTGCTTAACGTCCCAACAGCAACAAGACTTTCTCAGGACGTGCCTGCACTGCTTGTGAAAAAAACAAAAACTAAACAGAATATTGAATGTATGTTGCCAGCCGGTCTAATACGCTAAATAAACCTACGACCATTTGGCAACACACATCCAATATCAAGATCTACAGGCAGCGCAGACAGTAGGGAGAGTTTAAAAAAGGAAAAAAACAAGTGAATGGCCTAAGGGTAGACAGAAACTCATGCCCCAGAATAGAGGGGAAACCCCACCATGTGGGGCTGACCAGTGTGACCCTGGGAACTAAAAAGTAGTTAACCTCACCCAAGTCCCCCAGGGCAGACCCGGGTGGGAGGATTCAAAACAAGGCCGATACAGACGAAAAATCCGCGACTCGGGTACAAAAACATTACACCCTCCAAACGATGAATTTCGACATTTGGCATTGTACTTAAATCATAAAGATCTAAGATAGTACACAAAGGACCCATACACATATTGTCAGCAGTATCTTTTGCAGACAGTTTTCTGACTGTGTTGAGATGCTTGACCCCAGGGGAATATAACTTTAAGCTTGAATAACGATATTACGTTTGTTTCACAATTATTCTGCTTAATCGCTCCAAAACATGTACAGTGACGTGACTAGCTCCACGTCGCGCTTTAATTGCTACAATTTGCGAATACATCGAGTAGACACACACAAGTGCTTCTGGTACTGTTGGGGAACTCTCCTGATTAGCATAGAATAAGTAGAAAGGTACTCATTTTACCGCATATGTCTGATTAGTCCTTTGTGCGACCTAACACACTATGACACACTATGAACATTTATAAAGGAAATACTGTGAAGTAATAATCTGTATTGCCTTGATGGAGCAAATTGCGTTAATAGAACAATCTAGTGTTTGCTGATGCATTATACTGATTTCGGGAGATATTGTCGTCGGACACACCTAACTGAAATTGTCTGACTTTGTACGTTACGTGATCGTAATGTTCTACACGAGAAAAAAGCGAAACGCACGAAATAGAAGTATTTGAATACACAGCCGATTTTAGGCAGGCAAATGGAAACACGCATCTTTGTGAAATCAGAAGTATTTTCCTGTTTACTTCTCTGCTTTCAAGGTAACATTTGTTATAAGCGAAGTCGACAACGCCGCGGGGACTGAAACAAGGTTTGCTATAACAGAAGTTTTGTTATATCCGACCTCGTTATAAGCGGCTTAATTTTCCAAAGACAAAGAACAGACTTGGCCGGGACCTCCGCGAAAGCTTTGTTATATCCGACTTGTCTTATATCCGACCTCGTTATAAGCGGAGTTGACTATATATGCAATGTCTGAGAATGCGTATGAGTGCTTTAGTCCCTTATGAGCACAAAGAACACAGAAACCAGAAGCACAAAGAACACAGAAACCAGAAGCACAAAGAACACAGAAACCAGAAGCACAAAGAACACAGAAACCAGAAGCACAAAGAACACAGAAACCAGAAGCATGGCAAAAAGAATAGCATAGAAACCCGTTGCTTCGGAGAGAGTCCGAAATAGCTCAAGTGGTTCAGGGTCGGAGCGAAAGGAGGAAAGAGAACAGCCGGGTTGCTGGGCCGCTCGTTATCCAGGGTGAAGAAGAGACAAGCTTATTGAAAATCATGTCCGATGAAAGGTTCTGGTAAATCAAAGAGGTACAGTGGCAATGCGCCCGAACTGATCACTGTTCTGGTCGGCGAACTTCAATGAGTTAGTCATCGTCTTGTTGATTGTCTCGTTGCCCGTTACTTACGAAGTTGTTTTCTTTCTTTTTTTCTCTGCAGATGCGAGTCGGCCATCGACCATTACCTGTACCACCAGCTGGTTCTAATTCCTGCGGTAAGCACGTTCACTATAGGTGTAACCCCCCCCCCCCCCCCCCACCGCCCCCCCCCCCCCCAATCTATACTCTTAACCTCTTGGAACATTGAACCTATCAATCCAGAACCTATCGTCGCCAGTTGACCCACCTTCTGATCGGTTTTGGGGGGCATTCTCCAGCTGCAAGCAAAAGGTCCACAGGCCGACGTCGGCCGCAGTGGGCCCGCGCACAGCCTAGCGTGGATCTCCTGCGGACGATGTCGGCATGAAGACTGTTGCTCTGTGCTCATGAGGATCAATGCCTATGGGATATATTTGGAGTGCTGTCTATGCTTATCGTACAAGCTGGTTGTTCCTCTGTGAGTTTTCTCTCGTTCGTGGTTGGGTGTCGTTCGTCGCAATGGAAACCTCACTGCTGTCAGTAACGACACGACAGTAAATTGGCCGTATATTGCAGGTGCTGATCGTGTTATCGTTCGCCGTCACCAAACAGCGGAGAAACATGCTGCTGTCTGTGTTGAAGGGGCGCCCGGGGCTCGTGTAGTGAGTACCACTCCATGCTGCAGTCTTCCTCGTTATTGTGTGATGGTCTGTGATTTTGGACCTTACAGCCCCCGAGAATTGATTGGGTCTATAAAACAAATCTGAGCACATTTAATTTACATTATCTTTCATTATGTCTTGCACTTTTCGTCCGTTCAGAACTACGTATACATATATTACTAGAGACGAATCCGAACTGTGCTAGCTCAGTGATTGTGGTTGTAGATGAGCTGAGAAATTAAATGAAATGAAACTTTATTTCTCAAGGATTGGGTACATAGACCTGTTTTCAATCATGTCCTTCCACACACACACACACACACACACACACACACACACGCACACGCACACGCACACGCACACACACACACACACACACACAAACATACACACAAACATCACATGCACGCACATACGCACGCACGCACGCAAGCACTCACACAGACTCACACACAATGCCTGAAAAAAGAAAAAGAAGAAAAGTAGTCCATCCAAGTCTCCAGGGCAGACCCGGGTGGGGAAAAGTACAAAGTATTAGTACCTTTACAACAAAAGTGCAAACTGAAATCAATGTTTGCATGTATGCATATGTGCATCGGGCATTTACAAGAAATGACATGGTAAACAAAAATGGTAAAAAGTGGTAAAAAGAGAATACACTGATATACCTGTGGGGTGGGGGGGGGGGAAGGGGGGGGGGGTGTCAAATAGGCGCGTACAAGAATAGCTTCAACAATTCTACGCGATGTACGTATTGAAGATTTAAAACGCCAACTTCAGAAACGAAAAGCCATAGTCATCTGAGAAACGAAAAGCCATAGTCACGCGGTTTATTCTTAACAGCATTTCAAGTATTCCTGAGATACTTCAGCAGCTGGGTTTTAAATGTTCAAACTGATGGCGCTGCTCCAATATCTGCAGGAACAGAATGCCATAATTCGGCCCCAGAATAGGACGAAGATGACTTGTAAATATCCAAGCATATACTAGCATATTGTTTCCTGGTGTTCGGCTGGACCTATGGGCAAAACGAAATAAATTTGTGATATAAGTAGGAGATTCTGAGAGGGTGATTTTGCGCATGAATACCAGTTTATTATAAATAAAATGTTTGTGAAGAGGTAAAACAGCTAGCAATTTGAATTTGTCATCTGTACTAATGCTTTCTGTTGGTCTGTCAACAATTAGTTTAATGGCCCTTCTGAGGAGCGAGTTGAGTCTTTTAAAGTTGGCATCACTACTCCCGTCCCAGATAGAAGAGGCATAATCCAAATGTGGCTGAATATGAGTACAATAAAAAAAATGTCTGGTGGATTCGTCAGTGAAAAATCGCAGTTTAGAAAGTAGGTATACATTTTTAGATATTGTTTTACAAACATTTGCAATATGATTCTGCCGGCACAGCTTGTCGTCTATGGTGATTCCGAGCACGCGCTTCTTCCTGACTTGCTCAACAGACTGGCAATAAAATCAAGTTTTATTGGAGGAGGTTCAGCTGGTGTTTTTGTCTAGTGGTAATCAGTATTTATTTAGTTTTGGAAGGATTCGGTACCATGGAATTATTTTGACACCACTGTGAAACATCATTCAAACTCTGAAGAGGTCTAGCTATATAATATATATCTGATGATGTAACGTCACGAGTTCCGACGTCTGCAAAGAGACTGCAGGTTACACTGGGGTCAGATGTATGTAGTGGAAGATCGTTGATATGGGCTGAGCTGAGCTTGGCTTGACTTCGCGAACGAAGATTTTATAGGAGTTGCCCACGACGTCTGCAGGCTTGTTCGTGGCTGCGGAGGCCAATCCGAGACAGGCAGGTTCGACCGCAGTGGCTGCAGGGGAAGGTATGGCCAGGGTTCTGAGCTGCGGCATCTGTTTTTTTTCTCCTGGGCCGCTTGTCCTTAAGGCTAGCTCTGTGAGAGTCCTCAAAGGAGACAGCTGCCTTGTAAATGGTGGAGCGCCAGGTGTCACGGTCCGCAGCAAGCGAAGACCACTGGTGGTGGTCGATTTGGCAGGCACTAAGTGACTTCTTGAGACAGTCTTTGTATCTCTTCTTTGGTGCCCCTCTGTCACGGTGTCCAGTAGCAAGCTCGCCGAACAGGGTGATCTTTGGTAGGCGATGATCCTCCATCCTGGAGACATGCCCCGCCCAGCGGAGCTGTGTCCGCAGCAGCAAAGCCTCGATGCTCACAGTTTCAGCCTGTTCAAGGACCTCGACGTTGGTGACATAGTCACTCCAGTGAATGCCCAGGATGGTACGCAGGCAGCGCTGGTGGAAGCGTTCGAGGAGTCGTAGTTGGCTGCGGTAGAGGGCCCAGGACTCGGAACCATATAGCAGGGTGGTGAGGACCACAGCTCTGTACACGCTGATCTTGGTGCCTGTTTTCAGCTGTTGATTGTGCCACACCCGCTTGAAAAGTCGCCCGAAAGCGCTGTTCGCTTTTGCCAGCCTGCTGTCAAGCTCCTTGTCCAGCTTGGCGTCCGACGTGATAATGCAGCCAAGGTAAGTAAACTGGTGCACTGACTTTAGTTCAGACTCGCCAATGGTGATGTGAGGAGGGCGATACACTGTCTTGGGTGCCGGCTGATGGAGGACCTCTGTCTTTTTCAGACTGACCTCGAGTCCAAAGAGCTGGGCAGCATCTGCGAAGCAAGACGTGATGCGCTGCAGGGCTCTCTCTGTGTGTGCAACGAAGGCAGCATCATCAGCAAAAAGCAGCTCACGAATCAGTTGGTCTAGGGTTTTCGTGTGGGCCTGCAGTCGTCTGAGGTTGAACAGGCTGCCATCGAGACGATACCTGATGTACACTGCATCGTCATCATCGAGGTCCACTGTGGCCTGCTTCAACATCATGCTAAATAAGATGGTGAAGAGGGTCGGTGCCAGCACGCAGCCCCGCTTTACGCCGTTGAGAATAGGGAATGGTTCTGAGAGGTCATTGTTGAGTCTGACCTGGCCTTGCTGGTCCTCGTGTAGCTGGACAATCATGTTGAGGAACTTTGGAACGTTGATATGGACAGAAAACAATAATAGACCAAGGATAGATCCTTGTGGTACTCTTTGCGCTATCACCCCCTCACGTGAGTTTGTCCCCATTTACACGAACAGATTGTGTGCGCTCGTGCAGGTATGACGTAAGGAACGCAAGGGTGCCAGCACTTAAGTGATAGGCAGCAAGCTTCTGAATTAAACTCTCATAATTAACGAGGTCAAAAGCTTTCGAGAAGTCCAAAAAGGCAGCCCCAGTCATTTGACCGCTATTCATCGCGGTCAGTCATCAGTCAACTGAATGTGTTAGTGCTGTGTGACAAGAGTGCCTTTTGCAGTGAATAAATGAGTTTGTGTTTTTCGAGATAATGCTGCAAATGCGTGTGGATGTGCCTCTCAATCGGTTTAGACAAAGTTGATAGCAGGAAAATGGGTCTAAACTCGTTTGGGTCAGTGAGGTCTTTTGTTTTAGGTAATGGTATTACTTTAGCTCTCTTTAAGCTGGAAGGAAATTTATCTTGCTGTATGCAAAGTTGTAAACGTCCGCTAAGAAATCTATGATTTACGGCAGAGTCAATTTGACAACAGTGCTGCTAATGCCATCATGGCCAGACGCACGTTTATTTTTTAATGCCGAGATAGATTTTCCCACGTCATGAACCGTTAATAATGGAATATGAAATAATGTATCGGGAGTCAACCTTTCATTACAGAACCTTCTCAATTGTTCTGACACCGCAGATGGCTGTTCGGGAGATGTGGTGCGCCATCTTGTTTGCGCGACCACCACGTGTTTTTGTGCTCCCAGTGTTTTAGTGCTTTTCGTTGGATGTACTGTGTTTATGTGTGCTGAAAGTCTGTTGAGTATCGTGTAAGAAAGCGCTGATGAGGATTGTATGCTTGTTTTTCGTCGGATCTGCTTGCTGCTGATTTGGTATTGTATTGAATAGTGTCTGTCGTTTGAACTTTGTTTACATCGCCATTTTGCCTCCCTCGCAGCGTGGCCGGTTCGCCGGGCCTTTTCCGCCGCCCTGTCTTACGTGCTACGCGCTAGTGTGCGAAGTGTTTACTGTGTGACCGAGTCTGTTCGCTACCCGCATCTGTTGCTGGTTGTTGTTCGTGTTCCTATCGTCCTATAGGTGTTTACGTGTGCTGCCCCAAATTTGTTATTTCCCGTCGACATCTCGCCCTCCCCACTTGTGATCTCGCCGCTGACCGACCGGGATTGTCCGTTTGTAATTTGTTTTTCCCGTCGACATCTCGCCCTCCCCAATTGTGATCTCGCCGCTGACCGACCGGGATTATCCGTTTGTAATTTTTTTCCCCGTCGACATCTCGCCCTCCCCACTTGTGATCTCGCCGCTGACCGACCGGGATTGTCCGTTTGCAATTTTTTCCCCCCTGTACCCTTTCAGTGTTGGTTTTTGTGTATTATCAGCATCGCTCCCCTACCACACTCACACACACACCGGCACACACACACACACACACACACACACACACACACACACACACACACACACACACACACACACACACACACACACACACACACCTACTGTACTTTTTCTCCCTTGCGTATTATCAGGTCGCTCCCCTACCACACGCTCACACACACACCGGCACACACCGGCACACACCGGCACACACACACACACACACACACACACACACACACACACACACCTTACTGCACCCTCATCCCGTCTTTCCCCTTCCTGTCGTCACAAACAATCATGCTCATCAGATACACACGCCACCTACTGCGAGGCCGGTGCCGCCGACAGTGTTGCAAATACCTTACGTGGCATCCGATCGCAAAAGAGAGGCCGCAGGGGTGGAATTAGCAGAAGACACGACTCACCATCACACCCACAACCACACATTTCTTCTCCTTTTCCTATGTCCTTCCTCCTCCCCCCGCCTCCCCGTCTTCTCCCCATATCTTCCTTCTTCTCCCATCTCTTCTCCTCTCTTCCTCATGTACCGCTCCCTGCTCTCGTCGGCCGCCTCCTCCCCCACCCCCTCCCCCTCCCCCACCCTTCCCCACCCCCTTCTCCTTCGCCTACTTTTTCCTCTTCGTCCCCCCACCCTTTCTCCTCCCCTTCACCCTCCCCCTCCCTCTTCCTCATCTACTCTACTTCCTCCCCCCTTCTCCCCCCCCCCTCACCCTCCTCTCGCATCCTCTGTCTTGCCCGGTTCTCCTTCCCCGTCTTTTCCTCCTCGCTACTCCCCCCCTCCCTCATCTTTCCCCCTCCATCTTCTTCCCCCCCCCTCCCCACCCTCCTCCTCCTCCTCCTCCTCCTCTGTCCTCTTTTTCGCCCGTTTCTTCTTCCTCTTCCTCTTCTGCCTCACCCAACCTAAAACTGTGTCTGTTCAATGGCACAGTCTGTCTGTAAAGATGGCAAAGCCGACGTGATTTCAGATTATTCTAGACAATGACCTAGACGTTGTCGTGATCACCGAAACGTGGCTCCGCTCAGCTGGCGATGAACCCATCATCGCCAGCGTCACTCCGAGTGACTACCGCCTTGCCTCCTTCCCGCGTGCTTTTAGAGGGGGTGGCATTGCCATCATCTACAGGGACTGTCTTTCCGCTCACCTCTCCTTCTCTCAGTCTCTCCCTTTTGCTCATCCTTCCTTTGAATCTGTCGAGGCCATAGCAACACACCCTGACCAGTCCCTCGTCTTCTCATGTATCTACCGCCCCTTCCAAGCTCTCAAAACAAACTCTCAAACTCCATGTTCCTCACCGAGTTTGACCTCCTCCTCGACCACTACAGCACACGACCCGGAAAGCACATCCTTCTTGGCGACTTTAACTTCGACTTCGACATACCCGACCACCCTGACACAAAACGCCTTTGCACATCACTTTCAAGCCACAATCTTACCTCATTCTACCCCAACTACGGATTTATCCGTAAATGCACGCCCAGCATTTTCCGACCAACTACGGATTTATCCGTAATGGGCAGTCCTGAAACTGCATCCCTTCTTATTCTTCGGCTTGTAGTGGTTCCTAATTGGAACTGTTAGCTTTAGCCACTTCTTTGTTCTTCCTCATGTGCACGCGGCAAGTTTGGGCGGTTTTTCGAGCCTTTTTTTGCGGAATTTGTGTACTTTTCTTCGACAATGGCGAGGCGTTCCCGGACTTTGAATGCTAGTCAGGCTGCTGAGTTTATAATGAATTATGACAGCGAAGAAAATGATGAACTGATCGACTGTGAAGTGGACTTAGATGAGTCCACTGACTCAGAAAATGAATTGAATGTTTGGGGTGTATCTTAAAAGTCTGAAATATTTACTTTTAAAAATGTCTTTGTTTACAAGCAAATTGCAAAAATAAACATCTCTTAGTTCTTTCCGGTGTCAATAAACATAAAACACAGGACATGTACATTTTGTAAATTTATTTTTCTGTACTGTCCCAAAATTTGGTTGAGATAGGTTCAGTGGTTTCAAAGTTATAGCAGTTTTTGCGAGACACCCATATATTTAGCACTCAGCTCTCTGCATGGCTGGTCCAGAGGGCAAAGTTGCTGGCTGCACAGCTGGGGTAGAAAGAGTTACACAACACATCACCAAACCCACCCACCGACTCGGCCACACCCTCGACTGGATCATCACCCGCACCTCCGATCAACTCTTTCTCGACTCCGACACCTCCTCTGTGCTTCCCTCTGACCATCTCGCTATTCTCGTCTCCCTCAACCTACCTCCCCCGAAAAAAAAATAAGCTCCTTGTCTCTCGTGCATGCGTGTGTTTGTATTTAGTAGACTGTATATTTTGTATCACTGTGCTTTAATGTCCCTGTTTTATGTATATTTTGTACTTAGTTAGTCGTAGTTTTAGCAACGGCAGGTACGAAAAATGATATAGTCACTGACTGTGTTAATATCTTCACCGTTGTAAAATAAAGATTCATTGATTCATTGATTCGTCGCAAACTAAAATCTGTCAACCGAGAGAACTTCTTCGATGAAGCTGTCGACCTTCTCTTGGACCCCGCCTCCTCTCCCATTTCGACTACTCCCTTCGAAAACTTCTAGACACCCATGCACCTGTCACCACCTGTTCCATACCCAACCGACCCCCCTCCCCCTGGCTCACCGACGACATAGCTGAGGCCAAGCGCGAGCGCCGACAAGCGGAACGCCGCTGGCGCTCATCTGACCTCACCGTTCACAGACAGATCTTCCAAACAACTAGATCCAAAGTCTGCAGAATGATCTCCGACTCCAAACGCAAACACCTTCAAAACAAAATCCTGGAATCCACTTCTTCCAAAACCCTATACGCTACCTTGGACACACTCCTAGGCACTTCTAAAGACTCTCCTCTCCACAACACACACAGCAAAGAAGAACTCCCGTCCGCTTTTTCCATCTATTTTTTCCGACAACATCCAAACTCTGCGCAACACACTCGACACTCTGCCTTCTCCGCCCTGCCCTCCTGACACCCCCTTTTCCGGCACCCCCTCTCGTCTTTCCGCCCCGTCTCTCAGGACGAAGTCCTCAAGACCATAAAGTCCATGCCTCTCAAAACCTGCGAACTAGACCCCCTCCCAGCTTCTCTCTACCGGGACGGCCTTCCAAAACTTCTGCCCTTCATTGCCGGCATCATCAACACATCTCTAGAGAACGGCTCCGTCCCTGATATCTTCAAGTCCGCCATCGTCCGTCCTCTCCTCAAACAACACAACCGGCTCGACCCAAACGAACTAAAAAACTATCGCCCAGTCTCCAATCTCTCTTTCCTGTCCAAGCTTCTTGAGAAGGTTGTTCTCAACCAGCTCAACCTCCACCTCGCCGACAACAACCTCCTCAGTCCCTTCCAGTCTGCCTATCGCAAACATCACAGCACTGAAACAGCCCTTCTACATATCCTTAACGACCTGCTTCTCTCCACCGACTCGGGCAACATCTCCCTTCTTAGGCTACTCGATCTCTGCCGCCCTCGACACTATAGACCACTCTATCCTCCTCCACCGCCTTCACCACTCCTTTGGCATCACTGACTCTGCTCACTCCTGGTTTCTCTCCTACCTCTCCGACAGACAGCAGTCCGTCACCATCGACGGCGTCTCCTCCAACCCAGTCACGCTCCCCTGCGGAGTTCCACAGTGGTACGTCCTGGGGCCGGTCCTTTTCACACTCTACACCTCTCCCCTGTCCAACATCATCCAGTCTCACCACATACACCACCACCTCTACGCTGACGACTCACAACTACTAGACAAAGACAAACTCGACAACACTCAGTCACTACTGACTCGCTCGGCTGACTGCGACGAAGACGTGAAAAACTGGATGACAGCAAACAAGCTTAAACTAAACAACGACAAAACGGAAGCCATGCTGGTAGGCACTCGCCAGAAATTTTCCCAGCTCCCTCTCTCTCTCCACCTTCAACTCGACAGCACCCCCATCTCCGTCTCTGACTCGGCCAAAAACCTCGGCGTTATCCTCGATTCCTCTCTTTCCATGACCAGCTTCGTCTCCGCCACGGCCCAGGCATGCTACTTCCACCTCCGCCGCATCAGTCAGATCAGAAAATACCTCACTACCGAAGCTGCCACCAAACTTGCTGTCTCTCTCATCCTATCTTGCATCGACTACTGCAACTCTCTCCTTTCCGGCCTCCCTCTCTCCACCACATTCACTCTCCAGCGCGTCCAGAACAATGCTGCCCGCCTCGTCCTCAGAAAGAAAAAATCCGACCACATCACTCCCCTGCTCAAACTCCTTCACTGGCTTTCCATCCCACAACGCATCCAATACAAGATTCTGTCTCTCTGCTACAAATCCCTTAACAAACCAACTTACTTCACCCCTACAATCCTTCCCGCTTCCTCCGCTCCGCCTCCGATCCTCTCCGCCTCCACATCCCCCGCACCAAACTCAGCACTTTCGGCCCCCGCTCCTTCTCAGTTTACGGTCCATCCACCTGGAACACTCTCCCACTCTCTGTCCGTCAGAAACACTCTCTCTCCTCCTTCCAGTCCGCCCTCAAAAACTCACCTCTTTCAGCAGTTCTCAGTAGCACTACATCACCACACTCCCCACCCCAAGCTGACTGTCGTAATGTATTTCACTATTTGTGGTACGTGAGTCGTCTAAAGCGTGCTCATGGGTGCGCGAGTTGTGAGTGCGCGCTTAGAATTATGATTATCATAAGATAAGCGCATTATAAATACCATTATTATTATCATTATGTGGTCTTAAGTAGTGTACTGGCGGCAGAAAGAAAATTTTGATTAAATATATCAGCTGCGATGTTTGTACACTGAGCAGTATTTTTGGACCTCGTGAAAGCGTTCAGCGCACGCCAAACAGGTACAATATCCTTTTTGCCATTCATAAGTCGGTGAAATTGGGACCTCTGAGCCTTTCTCAAGAGGGACCTTAAATAATTTCTTTGTTTTCGAAAGGTTGCAACATCTTTATTTCTTAATCTTTATTTCTTTTATATTCATCTCGGATCTGCATGGCACCCTTGATTTCGTTATTTCACCCGGCGGGCACCGGGGGATTTTTGACACGTTTCTCTCTGAATGGGGCATGTGTGTCAAGAACACCAAGAAACAATCTGTACCATTCAGATAAAACCTCGTTATGATCACTATGGCGGTAGACCGTATCGAATAGCGTATTACTTAAAACGTTTCAAAATACATCCCTGTTAAAGTGTTTATACGACCTACATGTAATGGTTGTGTGCCGATGCTTGCGGAAAGAATTATCCGCTTTTAAGGTCCAGCAGCAACACACAGGCCGATAGTGATCACTAATTCCTACCTGGGGCACTCCTACTCCCACCACCCTTGACTTACTGGTAGTGTATTAATGGTCAATTAGAGTGGAGGAAGTAGGACTAACACGGCTTACTGTGCTAACCAGTTGTTTTAACCCAAACATAGAGATAGTGCACTCCCAAGCAGGATTACTAAGAAACATATTGATATTAAAATCACCCAGAATCATTATTTCAGAGCTTGACTTTCTCACTTTATCCATCATAGCAGAAAACTCGTCAAACCATTGAAACGCTGATGCTGGGTTTCTGTACAGGAATCCGATCAGCACGGGGCTGGATTTGTCTGCCCTCAACTCAACCAAACACATTCAAGTGTCTGTGACTCCAGGTCTTTACGCCTGCGGGTAATACCGCTGACCGAACTGTGAATGTATACTGCAATACCCGTCTGACCCGGGTAATCGACATCGCGGCGCCACACAGTAAAGTCCTGGATAGAAACGGCCTCATCAGGGATATTAGAGTTGAGGCGCGATTCTGTGACACCGAACAGATGAAAGGGCTTGGGTTGAGTTACACAAAGATCGGGGATTTTGTTGGCTAAATGATACACATGTAAGTGCCCAATGTGTATCTGGCGATCATATGCCATGAACGTGAGAGAATATTCTGGTTGCACACACAAATGTAAATTGAAAAAGTCTCCACTGAGCGCAGATTATACAAGAGGAATGTTCAAATCAACCAAGTGCACTTGTCGGCAAACGCTGAAGGAAATAAGTGAACAGTTTTATGAAGAAGAGTTCACGGGTGGGTCTACCGAACTGCGACCAGTAAATAAGACACAGCGGTCACTTAGTGGGACTAATCCGCTCCCCCACACTGTACACAGTCACGTCTGAACAATCCCGCTGCGTGGCAGGGGAAGTAAATCCGTCAGCTCTATGTAAAGGCACACAGAGATAATTCTGAAATTAATGTGTCCGGGATACCTGATTTTCCGGTACAAAAGCTAAAGAGGCAAAAATATTTGCCTCAAAGCACTAGTCAGACGAGTAACACACGCAGAATGAATGATCAACACTCACACCACAATACTGAAAACACTGTTGTAAAAAGTCAGCAGCAAATGCCACAACAAACCTAAATAAACCAGGCCTACAACAACGTGCAGAATACAACAAAATGAACGTGAAAGTGAAAGTCATATCATTTGTAAAGGAAATAGAACTGGTGTCGATGATCTGCTAAAAGCTAATGAAATCTGGTCGCAATTCTGTTGTCGAGCCCAATAGAAAATGTTACCGCATGGCAGAGATAGAACAATGTATTTTCCAAAAGCACCAAATTCATTAACGCCGCATTAATCACAAAAATCGCGACATTTTGACCATGTCCCCTTCATTCACCCCACGACCGCCACCCCATCTTTAATTTACCCTATTGATTTCAAATAAACGCAAGTTTGTAAATGCGGCGTTAATAAATTTGGTTCTTTTGGAAAATACATTGTTCTATCTCTATAAGCAGCACCCCCTGCAACCAAGCCAAGCCAAACAGTATATCGATGACTGTATGCGTGTTTATTTTGAAATGCGTAATTTATTGATTACTTGCATAGCCGAAGCCGTGTGTCAAGTAATTATTACATGGTATTTATATGGCGCATTTCTCATATTTATAATATAACTCAATGCGCAGAATGTAGCCGCGAACTGAACCCAACAAGCACGCTCACGTGAATCACACGCATTCACTCACACACTGTACGTAAACACAGAACATTCACGTGGTGCTAAGGGCAAGCTCAAGCGAGCTACACGGTATTTGGAAATCGTTTTGTATTTGAAATTTTATTAAGTTGGCTGAAACTGACACCAAAGTGGAGGGGGAGGAAGAGCCGGAGTACCCGGAGAAAGAACCCCCGACGGTCCGCCCGAATTAACGGTGACACTTACTAGAGGAGAAAAATCCGACGCCGGAACCCGGAATCGAACCTCGCACCTTTAGCATTGGTGGCAGGCGCCTTAACCACTGCGCCACGGACCGCCCCGTAACCTTCCAAGACTTCCTGATAATGAATACTGGCTACCTTTTGGAAATTCAAATGTAACAAATAAGTTAGCTGGATTTAAAGTTGCTTTAATTTTAAATTCATTTTGTAGCCATTCAGCTATAGAGCAAAAGTCATAATACCCAGCTTGTAAGCTACTAACTTTATCCAAACCATCAACAGTTCCAGTTACAAAATAATTTTTATCATCTGTTACATTAAACCACTTTACAGTGTAGAACATTTCATGGATAGCTACAGCCTTGCTACCATCCCGATTATCAATCCCATTAGTTAACCACACTGGTCAAGATTTGTTAAGGTAATAAACATTTTTATTATATCATAAAAAAGAACATGTTGGAATTTAAATCACCAACCATTACCACTACAAACGCATTTCAATTTAATGTCGCACCTACTTATGAACAGAAAATAATTCAGTTAAATCAGCTCGATATTGCTGTAAACGAACAAGATTTGTTTCAAGTGAAAGTACCCAATCCGTTTGACCATTACCTAAACCCTCCAATAACAGATGATGCTACAGCAAAAATGTGGTCCTCAAGTCCACTACAGATGTTTCAAAACGAACTCAACTTTGCTATTCTGTGTTCAACTACAGGCTGTAGTGTTTCATTTACAGACCACTTAAATCACTCCAACAAACTGATTAAATCTGTCTACCGTCAAGCTAACTTTGAGGAATTACGTCTTTTAGTCAAGTGCTATAACCCCTCAGTAATATCTCTTCAGGAGACTTACCTGAAGACTTCTGACCCTGTGTCCTTTAATGGTTTTAACGTTATACATAAAGGCTCTGATTCGGAGAGGCGCTCGGGTGGATTGGCTCTTCTCATTAGTAGCCAAATTTTATGTAGCCCCATTAGCATCGACACCTGTCTTCAGGCTGTTGCAGCTCGGGTTACCTTGAAGAAGACCATAACCATATATATGCAGTATTTACCTGCCACCATCCCTGCGGGTCTGTAGTAATGATTTTTTAAATTTACTTGATCAACTGGCCCCTCCCTTTATTCTCATGGGGGATTTTAACGGTCACGCTCACCTTTGGGGTAGTGACCACTATGATAGCAGAGGTCAGATGTTAGAAGATGTTTTTTCTCAACTTAACCTGTGTGTCTTTAACGATGGTTCGCCTACATACTCTAACCCAGGTTCAGGATCTAGTTCTGTTCTAGACCTCACTGTGTGTGATCCTTCTCTCATGCTGGACTTTGACTGGAAGGTTCACGATGACCTGTGTGGTAGTGACCACTTCCCAGTAGTCCTGTCATCGGTCAGCTGTGGGGAGGATCCGCCGGTGGGGCGCTGGAATCTTAAGAAAGCTAACTGGCTTCTGTTCGCCTCCCTCTGTCAGTCTCGTATTACAGAGGAGGTGGTCATGTCATCTGAAGAACCTATTTCTTCTTTTACTACTATTTTGTTGGATATAGCGGGTGAAACCATCCCTAAAACTTCCGCATCAGTCCCTCGAAAGCCGAGAGTACCATGGTTCAACGAAGAGTGCCGCAAGGCCCAAATAGCGCGCAAATCTGCTCAGCGACGTGCTTTCCGTAATCCGTCGCAAGTAAATATTTTAACCTTTAAAAGACAGAGGGCGAAAGCTCGTTACATTTTTAAACGTGAACGCCGTGCTTCCTGGAGACGCTTCGTCTCATCTTTAACTTCTCGGACTCCGTCCCAGAAAGTATGGAAGGCTGTTCGGAGAATTAGGGGCAGGGGTGGCTCGACTTCTGTTGGCCATCTTAGAGATGGTGCCAGCTTGGTTACAGATAAAAATGCTGTGGCCAATTTGCTTGCCTCCACCATTGCCCATAATTCTTCAACGGAGCATTATTCACCTTTCTTCCAGAGAGAGAAGGAGAAGCGAGAGTCTCGTATTTGTGATTTTAAGTCCGATAACTCAGAAGACTATAATGTCCCATTTACATTATCAGAATTGCAGCAAGCCTTGCAGAAATGTAATGACTCTGCTGCTGGCATAGATACCGTCCACTATCAATTCCTAACGCATCTGCCTGAGAGGTCACTCCTTGTACTTCTCAAGGCCTTTAACCATATCTGGAGAACTGGTCATTTTCCGCCGTCTTGGCGCCAGGCTGTGGTTGTACCGATCCCCAAGCCGGGTAAGGATCCTTCCGACCCGGGCAACTACCGGCCTATCGCTTTGACATCATGTTTATGTAAAACTATGGAGCGCCTGGTCAACGCCCGCCTGGTGTGGCATCTTGAGTCACAGGGTCTCCTCACAGACCTCCAGTGCGGTTTCCGGCGCTTCCGTAGTACAACTGACCATTTAGTCCGCTTTGAATCATTTATTCGAGATGCTTTTGTCAACAAGCAGCATGTCTATGCAATTTTCTTCGATCTTGAGAAGGCGTATGACACCACCTGGAAGTATGGCATAATGTCTGACTTGTTGGACATGGGTTTTAAAGGGCACCTGCCCGTTTTTATTCACAATTTTTTGACTAACCGGTCGTTCTATGTCCGTGTGGGCTCCACCCTCTCCGACTCCTTTGAACAGGAGATGGGTGTCCCACAGGGCAGCATTCTATCTCCTGTTTTATTTAGTATTAAAATTAATAACATTGTAAAGGCCGTCAAGGATGATTCTGAATGCTCTTTGTTTGTTGACGACTTTGCTTTGTGCGCACGTGGTCGAGGACTTGCGTCCCTTGAGAGGCGCTTGCAGCTGTGTGTTGATCGCATCCAGCGGTGGGTGTCTCTCAATTGATTCAAGTTCTCGCCCTCCAAGACTGTCTGTGTGCATTTTACTAACCAGACGAAATTTTTTCCACAACCTAGCCTGAGCATTGCTGGAGTGCCAATTAAGGTGGCCGAGGAGGCAAAGTTTCTGGGGGTCATTTTTGACAAAAGACTTACCTTCCGCAACCATATTAATTACCTTAGAACCTCTTGTCAGAAGGCTCTCGACATTCTTCGTGTCGTCGGTCGTACTGACTGGGGTGCGGACCGTACTGTCTTACTTCGTTTGTACCGGGCCCTTGTTCGGTCCAAACTGGATTACGGCTCTGTGGTGTATGGCTCAGCTTCCAAGTCTGTGCTACAGCGTCTGAACACAATTCACCATCAGGGTCTGCGGATATGTCTTGGCGCCTTCAGGACGTCTCCATTTCCTAGTCTGTATGCCGAGGCAGGGGAGCCTTCTCTCAAGCTCCGCCGCATCCGCCTCATGCTCAGCTACGTTCTTAAACTGAAGGCCCATCCAGACAATCCTGCCTATGATTGTGTTTTTAAACCATCGTTTGCAGAGATTTACGATACCCATCCGGGAGCTGTCCGTCCACTTTCTTTCCGTGTCCGACCTCATCTGCAGGCGGCCGGATTGGACCTGGACAGAGTTTCTGAATCCCTGCAACATATCACTCCACCTTGGCTCTTACCAGTTCCTGACATCTTGCTGGACTTGACTGCCCACAAGAAAGACTCTACTCCACCAGCCATATACCAACAGAGCCTCAATGAACTGCTTTCAATTTTTCCTGGCTATTGTTGCATCTATACCGATGGGTCAAAGTCTGAGGATGGGTGAGTGGCTGCGGCCGCAGTGTCCTCTCGCCATCCTAGACGCCCATTTAAGCACCGCCTCCCAGACCACTCATCTGTATTTAGTGCGGAACTGCAGGCGGTTCTGCTGGCACTCAGGCATGCTTATCGATCTAGAGAAAGGAACTTCCTGATTCTGTCTCTCTTTCTGCCCTGCAGGCCCTTCAGGGCACGGGAAATGACCACCCACTGCTGGTGCAGTTTAGAGAGCTCCACGCGGACTTGATGAAGGAATATTATGATATCATTTTTATTTGGGTGCCAGGGCATGTGGGCATCGAAGGCAACAGGATCGCAGATTCTGCTGCCAACGATGCCCGCAATGACCCTGTCCCTGACACACAGACTGTTTATAGTGATTTTAGACATGTGGCTAGTGCGTACATAGCCCGTGTGTGGCAGTCCGAGTGGGACAAAGAGGAAGTTAACAAGCTGCATGAAGCCCTTCCTAAGTTGTCCGACGGTCTACCTTATCGCTGCGGCAGCCGCCGTGAGGAGACTGTCCTGGCTCGGCCCCACATCGGCCACACGTATGATACGCACTCTTATTTACTTAAACAGGAGGAGCGTCCATGGTGTTATGCCTGCGACGAGCAGTACTCTGTTCAACACTTTTTGTTGTATTGTGCTGATCTAATCGACACAAGGTATAAACATTTCACGGCAGACTCCTTGAAGGTTTTGTTCCGGGATGTGCCCCCGGACAAGATCTTCAGTTTTCTGAGAGAGTGCCATATTTTTAATAAGATTTGAGCGTTTATAGATTATGTTGTTTCTATTATTTTGACCTTTTTGAGAGTCTTTCGACGTTTTCTTTAAAGACCTGTGCGACATTTTAGCATGACATATTTTTAAGGTATATTTACATCTTGTCTTAAGACCTTTCTTTTAGTCTGGCTGGCCAGATTTTTACCCTTCCCGCCGTGAGATGGCCTTGGTTGCCTGCTCGGCGTTAAACCCAAATAACTACTAACTAACCCACTTCACTGCACACCCGCTGGAGGCTGGCGTTGGACCGCTGGGTCACGTCATTGTAGGGGACGTCACTTTTGGCGGGGATGATGCCTGAAGCCTGTATGTTAGCATGTGGAAAGACGCAACTGTTCAGGTCAAGAAGAGCTTTCCACACGTGGGGTGTGACTTCGTGCCCGCCTTTGCAGTCATAAACCCCAGTGTGGAAGGTGACAATGCGCACACTGGGAGCTACTGGCTGCCCGGCAAGCCAGTTACATAGGTGGGCTGTCTGCGGACCTGACACAGACATCACCTGCACCTTGTTGGGAGCGGATGTTCTTGAAGACAGAGTCGCCGACTATCAGGGTGTCAGGTTGCACGGCGTGTTGCATCAACACCTTAGCGGGGTCACTAGTCAAGCCGCCACGCCCACGTGCATTACCTTGTCCGCTAGCTGTGTCAACTCTGGCACTGTCCCGACACGCGCCGCCACGCCCCCGCCGCGTGTTGACCTGTCCGCAGGCTGTGTGGACGCTGGCACTGTCCGTGGCAGAGACGAGAACGGGGATGGGGATGGCGCCGGAAGGAGAGTTGTGGCCTTGGAGGCCGCGCGGGTTAACACCGTCCTGCTTGCTGCCACGGGCAGCGGCTTGTGATGGCTTGGCAACGGTAGCTTTGAATGCCTGAGGTCCACTGGGGCCGTTGTTTGTACGGGGATTTGCTGACGTGACCCGGACAGTAATCCTCTGGCAGTCAGTGCTTGCGGCCTGGGGCGCGACTGGTGGTTGGGGTGGGGGTAGGGGTGGTAAGGGGATGTATTGGGGTGGTGAGATGGCAGATGGCGGTAGGTGTAAGGAGGGAGTGTGTGGTACAGCAAGCTGTGTGTTCATCTTTTCCTGCATCTCCCGAATTAGATGGTCGTGGCTTTGTCGGGCAGAAGACAGTCTGTCCTCTTTGTCGTCAGTGGCATGCTGTAGTGTCTCCATGCCGGTTATCCTCTCCTCTAGGCATCCCAACTTGCTGCACCGGCACTGCTCTGACGCCTTCAGGTCGCGTGCCCTTTTCACGGTCTCATCACGCAGCAGGCTGTCGAGCTGGTTGATTCTGGCCATGGCTGCTGACAGACCTGCAGACAGTGTGGTGATGTCCTGGCGAAGACGCGTGACGAGGTCATGGGCACTGCGTACACCGGACTGGAGCCGCGCTGAAGACCACAGTGCTAGGAAGCCGCCAACTGGCTGAGAGGCAGGACGGTGTTGAGCGCTGGGAAGAACAAGAACAAGAACAAGAACAAGAACAACATTTATTGTCGAGGGGCCCATTGGGGCCAAAGGACACATAGGGATCGGACTTAACTATCATGTACATTACTTTTTATCATTCTTTAAGCTCGTTCAGTCCACACGGAATTTTGCACTTTTCTGTCGGCAGTAAGTCAGTTCATCGTTCATCGCGCGGCGTCTGTGTTCGTGCAGTCCCGTCCGTATTATTCCTGTGAGCGCCGGTGAATTTCGTGTGGTCCGTGGCTCCGTCCGGTCTTGTAGTCTCCGACGGTCCGGGGCGTGAAAAAAGAGGAGAGAGGAATACGCAGTATCAATGCTGTTTGGTCGTTACGTTTCTCTCCCTTACGGAGAAGCAATCAAATACAAACTTTGCTAGAGTGCATTGTGCATCCTTTCTTACTAGAAGTTGGCTTGGCTTATGGCAGTCTGTACTTGTAACTAGCTGGGTTCTGAGCTGATTATATAAACTACAATCGTCTAGCATGTGAATTTCGTCCTCTACTACTCCACACGCGCGACATAGTCTATGTTCCCGGGGTGTGTTTGTATACCTGCCTCTTTCTACTTCTAACATGTGGGCACTTACTTATTTTGTTTGTATAATGAGCGTTTAAGTGTATGAGCAGCTTTGCTGGCTTGTCTACCAAGGTGGTCTTGTGCTGATGTAAAGCTACCTGTGGTATTGAACATTACCCCTAGGTACTTGTATGTATCCACTGTTTCTATTAAATCGTTTCCATACCTAAATACGGTCGGTACTTTTGGTGCTGCTCGTGCGAACACAATTATCTTTGTTTTATTTTTATTGACCGTCAGGCCCCAGTCTTCACAGTATTTATGTAGTTTATTTAATTTGTTCTGCAGGCCAGCTTTTGTAGTGGACAGAACCGCTAGATCGTCTGCGTACAGTAAGCACGGTAATTCCGTACCTGTCGTATTGTTAACGGTTGGGGAGTCTTCATCCTTTAAGCAATTTGGGAGGTCGTTGATGAAAATATTGAACAGAGTAGGGCTTAGATTATTTCCTTGTTGCACCCCCTTTTTTAAAGGTATGTCTTCTGTGTACCCGCCGAGTACTTTCGTGCACACAGTTGACTGACTATACATGTTTCTGATTACGTTGTAGCAGAGCCCGCCAATGCCTAGGTCTAGGAGTTTTAATAACATAGCGTCATGCCACACGCTGTCAAAAGCTTTTTGCATATCCACAAAGCAGCAGTATAGTCTTCCGTTTGGGGACTTTAGGTATTTATCGACTATGTGTTTGAGCACGAATATTTGGTCCGTGGTCCTTTGCGTTTTTCTGAATCCTGCCTGTTCTGGGGCGTAAAACTTGTTTTGTTCTAGGTAGTTGACTATTCTCTCGTTGATGACCTGGCAAAACAGCTTACTAAGTGCGCTTGTGAGAGTTATGCCTCGGTAGTTATTTGGGTCAGTCGCGTCTCCGCCTTTATATAGTGGGATACTGACACCTGTTTTCCACGAGGGCGGGTAGTGCCCTGAGGTTAGGATGGCGTTGAAGCAAGCTCTCAAGCTGTTGATAGTGTACGGCAGGCTGGTCTTTATCATTTCGTTGGAGATGCCGTCCTTGCCTCCTGCCTTTTTCATTTTTAGATGTTTGACAGCTGTTTCTATTTCTATGTTGGTGATTAGGAAATCTAAGCTATTGAAACATGGTTCTTTCTCTTTGAGCTCCAGTTTAGCTTCTACCTCTCGTTTTCTCTCCTCTTTAACGTCAACCTCTCTAGCTACTATGTTCTCTAGGTGGCTTAGCCATTTTGCAGCGCTAACTATTGTTTTTCCTGCGCCTACTGGGGCATCTACGTTTTTTAGTTCTCTTACTGCTGCCCAGATTGCAGTTGGGTCTTTTTCTATTGCTTCGTTAAGGGTATCCACTAGTTTTCTTTTGTACTCGGCTTTTGTCTTCTTGATGAATTTATTATAGGTTTTCCTCTTACTGAAATATTTGGATTTTAGTTCGTAATTGCCTGGATTTCTATTTATTGCGTTGAGCAGAGATTTCAGGTCTTTTCTCATTTCTATGCAGCCACGACTGAACCATTTCTTTGTTGTCTTTTTCCTCCTGTGTTTACGGAGAGAACCGGGCCGCGGTTTCTGTCTCAGTGACAGCTCCGCGGCCGCGATCAGCGCCCTTGAGAGACATTTTACCATATCCTCTATTTTATCTGCGTTATGGTTAGAATGGTCTGTATTGTTTGTGGCGTCGTCTAGTAGTGCTTGTACCTCGGCTGACAGGAACGCGCGCGCATAGTTATCCGCTGAGTCGTTATCCCATATGTATTGTTTAGCCGTGTCTGTTTGTGCCGTGTAGTTGCTGGGGGTTTGTGCTATGTTGCTATCGCAATAATAATCGCGCTTGTTTTTGTTCTTCAACGTCGCGTATATCCCGAGTTCTACCGGGCAGTGGTCGGAGTATGGTGTTAGGTCTTCAGTAAGCTTCACTACGTCCACCGAGAGCTGCTGGCTGCAGACAAAATAGTCAACAACGCTGCTCCCCTGTGGCGTGTGACATGTGAATTTACCTGTCAAGTCGCCAAGGGTCCGGCCGTTTAGAATGAAGAGGTTGCTATCCAGACATATATTCGTTAGCCGTCTGCCGTACTTGTGGACCGTGGCGTCCATGGATGTTCTGGCATGTATGTTATCGAACTGGTAGTGTTCCGGCAGATGGTTTTGGTTTCATACGCTGTCTAGGTGGATGAAGTCGGCATGCGAACCTGTCCTGGCGTTAAAATCTCCGCAGATTATAATGTTGCCGGATGACGAGAAGTAATCAATATCCTGCTGTAGTTTATCCCAGATAGCCGCGGTATGGTCTCTGCCGTATGTGGAGTTTTCGGGGGGGATGCATACACTGCCGATGTATAGTGTCTCGCGTGTTTCGTCCGTTTTAATTTGGAGCCAAACAATGTCGCTGTTGCTACAGGGCAGGCATTTGACGCTCTCTCGAAGGCTTTCTTTGATCAGTACTAGTATGCCGCCCGAGGCTTTGTGTGATCTTCCCCTTTTTTGTCTGTGGAATGATATAGCGCTCGAGAATCCCGGAACGGACGTTTCACAACTATCGTCTTGGTGGGTTTCTTGTAGGAATATTATGTCATATCTTTCAAGTCTTCTGGTTACTTCGTGTTCTACGAGTTTGTTTATCCTTAGTCCGTCTATTGTCTCCTTTAGCCCCTTAATGTTCCATGACAGAATCTGAAGGTACTTTATTGTCATATACCCTATGCAGCATACAGTGCATCTACAAGTAATCGAAGGGTTACAAAGCATAACATTCTCGTAGTAGCTTACAAAACGAGTCACAGAGACATCCGTAGAATATGGTATGAAATTAAGTAATAGATGTGGGTTACGATGAGTGAGTAAGTGTAAACATTGGTAATATGCAAGGTAAACAAACAGGGGGGAAAGAGGAAGGGGAAGAAAGGAAAAGGAAAAAGCATAAAGAGAAAAAGAGGGCTAGAGAGAAGTGTTAAGTGGGGGAAGAAAGAGGGAGAGAGTTAGAGAGAGAGAGAGAGGGGGGAAAAAAAGAAAAAAAAAGGGGTGGGGTGGGGGCGGAAGACAAGCAGCCAGAGCCACCAGCCCCACCCAACAAGCACCCACCAGCTCACAGAAAAACACACAGGCACGCAACAAGACGATCACATACATCCCCAAGGGATGCACACGATCGCCCCGCCCCAAAACAGCGTATTACTCCGTGAGCCGGAGACCGGGCGCCCGACAGGGAAGGGCAAGGGATCCAACTAAACGTTCGGCCAGCGCTGAGAAAGTCCCCAAGGGAAATGTACAAATCAACCAGCGCCAACCTCACCTAACTGGTTAGTGAGTAGTAAAACAGTGAAGTAAAGGTACAGTTAGCAGACACAAGCAAGGTAAAAAATGTTAATCTTTCATATTCATCCAGAGTGGCGCCACAGTGCCCAGTTTATTAATCAGAAATTTTTCACGGTCTTTCCTGGCCCAGACAGTACTGGCTTGCATAAGCCAGAGGCCTTTAACCCGAATGTCCGAGACGGAGTGGTCGGCCTGATTGAAATGTCGTCCGACCGGTCTGTTGTATTGGTACTTTCTTCCCCTTCCTCTTCCCCCCCTCCCTCCCCCCCCCGCCTCTCTCTCTCTCTCCCCCCCCCCCCTTATTATTTTTTTAATTATTTTTTTAGTTACCCTTGAAGACGGTTTCACAACTACCTACTCTCCACTTATACCTAATTATTCTCTTACTGAATTTGATTTTTTGCTTTGTTTTCATGACTTATTCCTTGTTGTGTACCGTGCTAAATGCTGGAGTTTTTTCCCGGGGTCCTCCCGTTTTTCCCCGAGGTAGTCCTCAACTTGAAGGTGATATAAAGTTTGCCTTCGGGTTGGTGTTTAGCAGGCTTTGTGTATTAGACACTCAGCCTACTTCGTGCCCAAGGGTAATCCCCGTTCGTTCTCTCTCTCTCTTTCTCTCTCTCTCTCTTTCTCTCTCTCTCTCTCTCTCTCTCTCTCTCTCTCTCTCTCTCTTTCTCTCTCTTTCTCTCTCTCTCTCTCTCTCTCTCTCTCTCTCTCTCTCTCTCTCTCTCTCTCTCTCTCTCTCTCTCTCTCTCTCTTTCTCTGGCCTCATCTACACGCCTTTTCTTTCGCTCGCTCCTGCACGTGCTTGCACATACTCTTGTCTCTCGTGTTCAGGTTCTTTCCGAGTCTCTCTCACGATTTTTCGTTGACGTCATTTTTACTTTTTCCGCACTTTTGTTCTTCCTTTTCTTTTATTTTACGTCACCTCCTTCAGTTGCCACATGCCTTCTGCCAATGAAGATAAGTAGCGGCTAATCCCTCTGTTTGTTTGTTTGTCTATTTTGACAAAGGGTATTTACCCGAAATATTAATAAATTGTGTTGTACCTGTCTTTTCTAAGCGTGTTTCTTTCTCCGTTGGGTACTTCTTTGAAGTATGTTTGTGTCATTGTTTTACTGTTAAACTCCGTGTCCATCCATATTACATTATATCCACTGTTGGCAGACTGTAGTAGATGGACATACCGAATGGACAGCTCCCGACTCCAGCGTCGCAGAACATCGATGATTGAATCAGTGAAAACTTTCTGTTTATCGTCAAGCGTGTTTTTCATCACAGGATCACTTTGATTTAGGGGACTGAGAGGGAGTTTGGGACCTTTAGGGCGGGCTGACGTAACAGAACTGGAGGAGAGAGAGAGAGAGAGAGAGAGAGAGAGAGAGAGAGAGAGAGAGAGAGAGAGAGAGAGAGAGAGAGAGAGAGAGAGAGAGAGAGAGAGAGAGAGAGAGAGAGAGAGAGAGAGAGAGAGAGAGAGAGAGAGAGAGAAAAATGATGATGATGATGATGAAACTTTATTTTTCAACGGTAAAAAGTTTTGACACAAAAAAAAAATCGTCATTTTACAAACTTGCCGTTGCTAACATCTACAGGATAAAAAAGAAGGGAAACTATAAAATATATATGTACATACAGAACCCAATAGCATCATTATATACAGAAAAAAATAATAATACTCATCACACACACATGCACACACGCACGCACGCGCGCCGCTCACACATACACCCACACGCACACACACGCGCACACACATATAAAAACCATCTGTATGAAATACATGAGGTACAGGAAATATTACAGTATCTGTGAAACGTACTAAGTCTGACTCATCAGGTAATCAAAAAGTTTTGTTTTAAAACTTCCTGGTGAGGTAATAGTTTTCAAATGTGCAGGGATGGAATTCCAAGCAAACGGACCAGAGAATGACATACTAGTTTTAAAAAGGTCAATTCTTGGCAGTGGTAGGGGTAAGGTATTGTTTCTTGAGGTCCGTTCACGTTCTTGGTGAGATATAAATTTAGTGATTAGATACTGGGGTGTCATATTATTCAGTATCTTATGCATATAGACGCATTTGTTTAATGTAAGTTGCTGACGCAGACCGAGAATGTTTAAATATCTAAATTTGTCTGTGGTAGGGATCGGGCGTCTATCTATCTATCTATCTAGAGAGAGAGAGAGAGAGAGAGAGAGAGAGAGAGAGAGAGAGAGAGAGAGAGAGAGAGAGAGAGAGAGAGAGAGAGAGAGAGAGAGAGAGAGAGAGAGAGAGAGAGAGGGAGAGAGAGAGACAATGACAATGAATCTTTATTTTCCAAGGATAAAAAGATTTAGGTCTGAAGACCTTTCTTCCATCTTGTCCTTGCTAAACTACTTACACACCCACTCACGGGGCCGCACGCACTGACACACCATAAGCGCCCAACAAGGCGAGTCATACTGGCTGCCCCCCTCGATCAGCTGCCGCTCGAAGGTGACAGCAGGGATAAAGCCAGTGTGTACATATGGCGATCATATACAAAAACATCATAAACACATTTAATACACATAATGAGATATACATGCGCTACCATCTAACAAGTGTACCATAAGATTACAAAAAAACAAAACAAAACAACAACAACAACAACAAAAACCAATCAGATAGACAAATTCAAAATACCACGTCATTCTAAAACAAAAGCAGTTTATGCTTGCATTTGTAGCAAATCCTGAGAGAGAGAGAGAGAGAGAGAGAGAGAGAGAGAGAGAGAGAGAGAGAGAGAGAGAGAAAAAAAATGATGATGATGATGATGAAACTTTATTTTTCAACGGTAAAAAGTTTTGACACAAAAAAAAAATCGTCATTTTACAAACTTGCCGTTGCTAACATCTACAGGATAAAAAAGAAGGGAAACTATAAAATATATATGTACATACAGAACCCAATAGCATCATTATATACAGAAAAAAATAATAATACTCATCACACACACATGCACACACGCACGCACGCGCGCCGCTCACACATACACCCACACGCACACACACGCGCACACACATATAAAAACCATCTGTATGAAATACATGAGGTACAGGAAATATTACAGTATCTGTGAAACGTACTAAGTCTGACTCATCAGGTAATCAAAAAGTTTTGTTTTAAAACTTCCTGGTGAGGTAATAGTTTTCAAATGTGCAGGGATGGAATTCCAAGCAAACGGACCAGAGAATGACATACTAGTTTTAAAAAGGTCAATTCTTGGCAGTGGTAGGGGTAAGGTATTGTTTCTTGAGGTCCGTTCACGTTCTTGGTGAGATATAAATTTAGTGATTAGATACTGGGGTGTCATATTATTCAGTATCTTATGCATATAGACGCATTTGTTTAATGTAAGTTGCTGACGCAGACCGAGAATGTTTAAATATCTAAATTTGTCTGTGGTAGGGATCGGGCGTCTATCTATCTATCTATCTATCTAGAGAGAGAGAGAGAGAGAGAGAGAGAGAGAGAGAGAGAGAGAGAGAGAGAGAGAGAGAGAGAGAGAGAGAGAGAGAGAGAGAGAGAGAGAGAGAGAGAGAGAGAGAGAGAGAGAGGGAGAGAGAGGGAGAGAGAGAGACAATGACAATGAATCTTTATTTTCCAAGGATAAAAAGATTTAGGTCTGAAGACCTTTCTTCCATCTTGTCCTTGCTAAACTACTTACACACCCACTCACGGGGCCGCACGCACTGACACACCATAAGCGCCCAACAAGGCGAGTCATACTGGCTGCCCCCCTCGATCAGCTGCCGCTCGAAGGTGACAGCAGGGATAAAGCCAGTGTGTACATATGGCGATCATATACAAAAACATCATAAACACATTTAATACACATAATGAGATATACATGCGCTACCATCTAACAAGTGTACCATAAGATTACAAAAAAACAAAACAAAACAACAACAACAACAACAAAAACCAATCAGATAGACAAATTCAAAATACCACGTCATTCTAAAACAAAAGCAGTTTATGCTTGCATTTGTAGCAAATCCTGAGAGAGAGAGAGAGAGAGAGAGAGAGAGAGAGAGAGAGAGAGAGAGAGAGAGAGAGAGAGAGAGAGAGAGAGAGAGAGAGAGAGAGAGAGAGAGAGAGAGAGAGAGAGAGAGAGAGAGGAGATGAGGAGATGAGGAGATGATGAGATGATGAGATGAGGAGATGAGGAGATGAGGAGATGAGGAGATGAGGAGATGATGAGATGAGATGAGATGAGATGAGATGAGATGAGATGAGATGAGATGAGATGAGATGAGATGAGATGAGATGAGATGAGATGAGATGAAATGAAATGAAATGTTCCAAGGATAAAAGAATAGGTTCGCAGACCTGTTTTCATTCTTGTCCTTGCTACACACTACAAAACAAAATAACGTACATAAAATCACTCTCTTACACACACACACACACACACACACACACACACACACACACACACACACGTGCGCCGGTGTGCGATTGCCGCGTGCACAGGTTGTGCCAGATTAGCTTGTAGCCTACAGGCGCCAAGCCAAGCCTGCACAACCCTCCACACACACACACACTGACACACACACACACACACACACACACACAGAGAGAGAGAGAGAGAGAGAGAGAGAGAGAGAGAGAGAGAGAGAGAGAGAGAGAGAGAGAGAGAGAGAGAGAGAGAGAGAGAGAGAGAGAGAGAGAGAGAGAATGAACAATGAACAATGAACCTTTATTTTCCAACGGTAGAAGTTATTGGTAACAGGACCAGTTTTCAAACTTGCCGTTGCTACATCTACTACATAAGTGACATAGACATGTAAACATACACATACCACACACTGCTGCATGCACTGCTACATTCGCTCACGCACGCACGCACCACGCACATACACACACACATACCCACACACGCACTCAGGTACGCACGCATGCACATCGCAACCCGCGCATGCACGCACGCACACACACACACACACACACACACACACACACACACACACACACATGTACACCGCAATTCAGTACGCATGCACACACGCACGAACACTCACACACACACACACACACACACACACTTACACACGCACGCACTCAGGCACATACGCACAAAAACAAACACACGCTCTCGGACACGCACTCCAGACATACCTACCCGCATACGCGTACGCACAAAAGTATAAAATGAGTAAAAATACAAAGTAAAGCAATAAACAAAGAATCATTAAGTACATTAAAGTTCATACAGCAAGGGCAAATATGAATGCAGGTGCTATCTCTCCCCCCCCCCCTCTCTCTCTCTCTCTCTCTCACGCCGACACACACACACACATACACACACACACAGCATGCACGCACGCGCACACACACACACACACACAGAGTCACACATACAGTACACACACACACACACACATACGCGAGCGCGCGCCCAACATATCGAGCACACACATATGAAGGCAAAAACATTATACACAGTACATGCAGTATTCAAAGGTACTCTTTGGCATTCAAATATTATGGTACGGCTATGGGAAAAAGGGACTCTCTCTCTCTCTCTCTCGCACACATACACACACATACACACACACATACATACACACACACACACACAAGCACGCACATGTACACATCTGAACACACGTGTAAGTTATCCCAATACTGTAATGATTTGATTACGTCAGAGATTCTAGGTGTTTGAAGAGGCTGTCCCTATATGAGGTGAGCGTCTTTGCGTTTCTAATTTCTGCAGGAATAGAATTCCAGAATGAACTTCCCGAGAATGACAAGCTGGTTTTGAATAAATCAATACGCGGCAGGGGTACTTTGAATTGTTGTCCATGTCTAGAAGCTACAGATGTCCGTTCTGAGAAAAAAGAACTCAAGTACAGTGGACATGATTGCTTGTACAGCTTGTACATCAATACACCTTTATTGAACTGAAAGTGCTGGGATAGAGGGAGAATTTTTAAAGTTTTAAGCTTTTCGTCAGTTGAGAGTTCGGGATCGGGAAATATAAGCTTAGCAGCTCTCCTATGTAGGGAGTTCAGCCTCTTCAAATGTACATCACTAGAACCATCCCACACTGTTGATGCATAGTCTATGTGCGACTTGACATGAGCATTGTAGAAAAGAAGACGCGTATCTGTGTCAGTAATTGTTTTCAATTTTGACAACATATACAGGCTTCTGGAAACTCTTTTGCACACATTATTAATATGCAGTTGCCATTTAAGCTGATCATCTATAGTGACCCCCAAGAGGCGGTGGTGTGATACTTGCTCAATTGGGCTGCCGTTTATAGACAGACTAAGAGAGAGCGGGCATAGCTGGTGCTTTTGACGTGTGGTTATAACCATGCATTCTGTTTTTGACGGATTCAGGGACATGGAGTTGGAATGACACCAGTCGGTGACCTCGCGCAGGCTTTCCTGCAGACGCGTGTTAATTGCAGCTACATTTTTGTGAGGAGTGTGTAGTGTGCAGTCATCAGCAAACATGTCACAAGAAATATCGCGGCAACTAATATGTAGTGGAAGGTCATTGATAAATATGCAGAACAGCAATGGCCCGAGGACAGAGCCCTGAGGCACGCCGCTTTTGACGTGACCATACGAGGAGTAGGATCCATTTAACAGTACTCTTTGCTTCCTTCCGCTTAAATATGAAGTGAACAATGAGACAGCACCTGCATTGCAAAGATATGCTTGAAGTTTTGACAAAAGAATGTTATGATTTACAAGGTCAAAAGCTTTCTTAAAATCAATAAAGATCGACCCAGTTATTTGGGAGTTATTTATGGATGCTAGCCACGCATCAATAAGTCTTGTTAGTGCCGTGTGGCAAGAATGCTTGGGGCGAAAGCCGGACTGAAATACGTGCAATAGACTACGACTCTCCAAATATTGATAAAGGTGTTTGTGCACGTGTCTTTCAAGAGGTTTGGAAAGGCTGGATAATATTGAGATGGGTCTATAGTTATTAACATCAGACAGATCTTTTGATTTAGGCAAAGGGATAACCTTGGCTTGCTTCAGTTCTGATGGAAATATATTTTGTTGGATGCATAAGTTATAAATATACGTTAACGATTCTACTGTATAGGGAAGGGACAGTTTCAGGATTTTAGGACTGATCTCGTCAGGTCCCGATGATTTTTTGTTTTTCAGTGACCCGATCAGTTTTCCTACTTCATACACAGCTAGAGGCGGTATAGAGAAGGGGGGTTTGTCCTTAGTCTTCTGCTTACAGAAGTTAAGCAGGGACTCCGGGCATGTGTAAGACGTTTTTCCGCTTGAGGGTATGATTGACTCGGCAACAGACAAAAAATGTTTGTTAAAGATGTCTGCAGTAATACTAGAAGGAATGGCTGACGATTTCTTGCTGTTACCTCGGGTGATGAGATTAACTGCGCGCCAGAGTGCGGCAGTATCTCTGTCTTCTTTAATCATTCGTTCAAAGAGAGACTTTTGAGCCCTGCGTACCATAGACTTGACACGGTTACGTTGTTTTTTGTATTCGTTAAATAGCTTGTGTCTTCTTAAGTCATTTCTCAATTTCATAGCTTCAATTATTCCTTGCGTTAGCCAAGGCGGTAACGTGTGGTTTTTTACCCGCTTTTGCCGTAAAGGGGCGTGTTTGTTAAGTATTCTTGTAAAGAGTCGATACCAAATAGTCAGAGCCTTTTCAGGGTCAGTTTCGTTATTAACGACATTAAATGGTGTTTGATCAAGGTCTGCTAGAAAAGCAGACTGATTAAACTGTTTAAATGAGCGGTACGTTATAGTTGTGTGCCCGTTCTTACGATGCACTGGCAGTTTTGTTGACCAGGAACACACAGTAGGAAAGTGATCACTGATGCTGAGGTCAGGAACACTAACATTGAACACACTAAGGGGACGGTTGGTGTAAATGTGATCAATGAGTGTTGCGGTTGTTTTTGTGATCCTAGTAGGGGCCGAAACTAATTGTTCTAAGCCGGTTTGTGTGGTGATGCAATCCCACGCGGTATGGGGCCTTAACATATCTATGTTAAAGTCGCCTAGTAGCAACGCATCACAGTTAGGTAGGCCAACTTTTTCTACTGCATGCAAGAAATCGTCGTACCATTCAAACTTGGCTGATGGGTTACGATAACAAAAGCCGATGAAGACGGGTTTAGTTTTTGGAGCCCTAAATTCCAACCAAATGCACTCAACTTCCGGAGTTTCTATGTCCTCACGCCTTTTTACTAAATGTTGGACTGAGTTATGGATGTAAACGGCAAGCCCAGTCTGACCAAGTACACGAGGGTCACGTCGAGTGATGCTAAAGTTAGGTATGTGAACGGCTTCATCGCTTATGTCGGAGTTAAGTCGCGTCTCACTAAGACCAAACAGGTGGAATGGTTCAGACGAGTTTAGAAAAACATTCAAATCGGCCACCTTGTTAAAAAGATGGTAGATGTTCAAGTGACCAGTTTGAAGGCTTCCGTGTGTCTGAGCATTATGGGTCATGTTGAATTTTAACTTTCCCAAATGAAGTGCAACACAATACAAAAAATATATAAACAGAGGGAATAGGGAATAAAGAGAGAGAGAGAGAGAGAGAGAGAGAGAGAGAGAGAGAGAGAGAGAGAGAGAGAGAGAGAGAGAGAGAGAGAGAGAGAGAGAGAGAGCGAACGAACGAACGAACAAACAAAACTTTATTTTCCAAGGATTGAGATATTAGGCGCGCAGGCCTTTCGTACAATCTGTCCTTGCTAAGCTACTTGAACAGAGAGAGAGAGAGAGAGAGAGAGAGAGAGAGAGAGAGAGAGAGAGAGAGAGAGAGAGAGAGAGAGAGAGAGAGAGAGAGAGAGAGAGAGAGAGAGAGAGAGAGAGAGAGGAGAGAGAGAGAGAGAGAGAGAGAGAGAGAGAGAGAGAGAGAGAGAGAGAGAGAGAGAGAGAGAGAGAGAGAGAGAGAGAGAGAGAGAGAGAGAGAGAGAGCGAACGAACGAACGAACGAACGAACGAACGAACGAAACTTTATTTTCCAAGGATTGAGATATTAGGCGCGCAGGCCTTTCGTACAATCTGTCCTTGCTAAGCTACTTGAACAGAGAGAGAGAGAGAGAGAGAGAGAGAGAGAGAGAGAGAGAGAGAGAGAGAGAGAGAGAGAGAGAGAGAGAGAGAGAGAGAGAGAGAGAGAGAGAGAGAGAGAGAGAGAGAGAAAATGATGATGATGATGATCAAACTTTATTTTTCAACGGTAAAAAGTTTTGACAGAAAACAAATCGTCATTTTACAAACTTGCCGTTGCTAACATCTACAGGATAAAAAAAGAAGGGAAACTATAAAATATTTGTACATACAAAACCCAATAGCATCATTATATACAGAAAAAATAATAATACTCAACACACACACATGCACACACGCACGCACGCGCGCCGCTCACACATACACCCACACGCACAAACAAACACGAGCACACACACACACGCGCACACACATATAATAACCATCTGTATGAAATTCATGAGATACAGGAAATATTACAGTACCTGAGAAACGTACTAAGTCTGACTCATCAGGTAATCAAAAAGTTTTGTTTTAAAACTTCCTGGTGAGGTAATAGTTTTCAAATGTGCAGGGATGGAATTCCAAGTAAACGGACCAGAGAATGACATACTAGTTTTAAAAAGGTCAATTCTTGGCAGTGGTAGGGGTAAGGTATTGTTTCTTGAGGTCCGTTCACGTTCTTGGTGAGATATAAATTTAGTGATTAGATACTGGGGTGTCATATTATCCAGTATCTTATGCATATAGACGCATTTGTTTAATGTAAGTTGCTGACGCAGACCGAGAATGTTTAAATGTCTAAATTTGTCTGTGGTAGGGATGGGGCGTCTATCTATCATTTTTACAGCTCTTTTGTATATGGAGTTTAATCTCTTCATGTGGACATCACTGCAGCCGTCCCACACTGTGGAGACATAATCAACATGGGACTTTATATGAGCATGAAAAAACAATTTACTGGTATTTGTATCTGTTACATGTCTAAGCTGGGACAATAAGAAAGTGTTTTTAGCAATGGTCTTACAAACAGCATTTATATGGGTCTCCCAGCACAGTTGATCGTCAACATGTATTACTAAGAATTTACGCTCAGTGACTTGTTCAACAGGTTCAGCGTTTAATTGTAATTGTAATGGCTGTAGTCGGCGTTGATGTTTTTGCCGTGTGGCGATTAAGATACTCTTTGTTTTTGCTGGGTGAAGAACCATATGGTTCTGTCTACACCAGTCAGATACCTCATTGAGACTGCATTGTAAACTATGGCTAATGTCCGTCGTTTTTTTGCCAGAAACATGAAGACTCGTATCGTCAGCAAATAGATTACAATTAACGTCAGAATTAGTGATGTGCAACGGTAGATCATTAATAAATAGTATGAATAGAAGAGGGCCCAAAATAGATCCCTGGGGGACGCCGTATTTTACATTTCCTTGCTTAGAGTATCTTCCATGGGCGTACACCATTTGTTTTCTGTCTTCGAGATATGATCGGAAGAATGCTATAGCGGTTGCGTCCAAGTGATAAACTGTTAGCTTATTTAGGAGAATGTCATGGTCCACAAGGTCAAACGCCTTTTAAAGGTCTAAGAAAACTGCTCCTGACATCAGGCTTTTATTGATTGATTCCAGCCAGCTGTCTACAATATGTGTCAGTACTGACTGACAAGAATGTTTCGGTCTAAAACCAGACTGGTGAATATTAAGTAGTTTACCTTTTTCCAGAAAATCAAGGAGATGTTTTTGAATGTGCTTTTCAAGGGGTTTTGACAAAGCTGACAGAAGGGAGATTGGACGATAGTTATTAATATCTTCAAGATCTTTAGATTTAGGGATTGGGATTACCTTTGCTTCTTTAAGAATGATTGGAAATGTACTTTGCTTTATGCAGAGGTTGAAAATATATGTTAGTGATTCTACTGTATACGGTAATGAGATTTTTAGAGTTTCATTATCAATACCATCAATGCCAGCAAACTTTTTGTTGGGCATGCTAGAAATATATCTGCCGACTTCCGCAACTGTAATATCAGGGATGGTGAAGGTATTTGATATAGTTGTTTTTTTTAAAGTGTTCTCTGAGAGAACTCGGCACTTCATACGGATTACTGTTATTTGCCGCTGACAATGCCAATATTTCGGCTGTCGTTAAGAAATGGTTATTTAATATATCAGCTGACATATGAGATGGGATTTCGGGTGCTGATTTACCCTTCGTTATGACGTTCAGAGCTTTCCAAACAGATGCCGTGTCCTTTTTGTCTCGAATCATTTGTTGGAAAAAAGACTTCTTAGACGCTCTAACTAAATATTTGACACGATTGCGTTGTTTTTTGTATTCTTCGTACTTTTGCTCTTTTTTCAGTTTGTCTCTAAATGACATGGCCTGCTTGATATCCGCTGTTAACCACGGTGGTATGGTGGAATGTTTAACTCGTTTTTCACGTATTGGCGCATGTTTATTGAGTACACTGAGAAACAGATCCATCCAGCACGAGAGAGAGAGAGAGAGAGAGAGAGAGAGAGAGAGAGAGAGAGAGAGAGAGAGAGAGAGAGAGAGAGAGAGAGAGAGAGAGAATGTGTGAGAGTGCGTGTGTGTGTGTGGGGGAGGGAGGGGGGGGGGTGCAAAGGTAAGTGACTGGCAGTAAATGCCGAAGCCGCCCCTATGCAAACTGGCGTATTGCACATTCACTGGATTTCCAGCCCCCTGATCCATGGACATTCAGATCTAGGTCCCCCCCCCCCCCCCCCCTAGCGGGGGATCTAGACTGTACTGCCGGCGTGGACAACTGTTTCGGTTTAGGCGACCTCTTCAACACACATCGGCTTAGTGGAGGAAGAAAAGGAACTTCTGCCTACCCGCAAAGGAGATCACATCTTACTGTGGTTTCTGCAGGGGTATACATTCCATGCCTGCAACTAAAGCTAAATTTCCATCCATCCTAAAAGACAATCAGCGAAAAAGGGAGATTGGGTTGCAGTCGAATGTTAGTAATAAACTTTATTTGTGTGCTTTGATCAAATTAGATCTATGATCATTGGTCGCTAATGCACATTCTCTCCCCTGACAGCGCGTTTTCCTCCTTACCTTGTAGTTTCTTCGAAATTATAAGCACTGGCAGTCAGTCCTGCTAACAATGGCAAGACGCCGCTTTGACACATGTCACAAGAATATGTAAAATACTGTTTAAGTAAAACGTTCCATACGCCGTGACCTATAAAGAAACTTGTAACAGCTTGTAACATGTATATACACCGCTGGTAGCCGGTTCTACAATACTCGCCATTAAGAAAATTTAAAAAAATAAAATAAAGAGTGTCTTGGGGGATAGAAGTCTTCTGCCGGCCATACAGGCCGTAACATCTTAAATGGAAAATCAATGCATTTTGCAATGAGAAACGTCAAGTGACTGTTTCTAAAGGTGTACTAAGAATTTGAAATTTCCAAAGTATACGAAACCGAAGGAAACGAAATTTCTTTTTTGCAGTTTACAGACAACAGGATCCCGTGTACAGATAAGTGAACTGAATTTGGCAATCTTTGTACTAACGGGAGACATCTGCTACAGACCTACTTCCAACATGTATTGCGGGGGTACTGTCTTCTATGAAAAATCAATGATGTCAAGCAATGTCAAATAACTGCTGTTACCAACGGTGTAAAAGGATTTTTGATTTGGGGGATACAAGCTCTGTGCCATTTAGCTCACACAGTTAACAACGGAAAATACAATTTGTAGGGACGGAAAGAGAATTGGAAAAGGATTTAAGACAGGTTGGCATGAATTTTTTTTTTAAATTCAACCGTCATTTTTTTAAAAAATCGACTGCTTTTGTCTTTGCTTTATATGGCGAGTAGAATATATCTAAAACTATACAGTATATACTTTCCTTTTCAGGCGAAAAAAGCATGGAACAGTTTACCTCCCAATCTCTATCCAGTAACCTGTTCAGTGCCGAAAAAATCTGAACACCACCCAACTGCAAGAGGTGCAGATCTTCAGGAGCGCCCACACAATCGGGAGCTCATGAGGATCTATGCCAATCCTGATAGCACTTTGAATCAATGTTCCTGTGACAGAGAGGGTTGTGCGGTGTTGAATTAACGAAGAGTGCAAAAACAGTCTGCGTCAGGTGGAACTAAACGAGTCGGTACCACGTGCAGTTTTCCTTTATTGCTGCCATATGTTCACAGTCATGTTCTCACTGCATGTTACCCTTGAATTTTTGTCGCAGATAATATAATGGTTTGATTTTTTGTAGATTATTCACGTTGCTTGATGTTTTCACTATATCTATTCTTCCGCCGTGAGATGGCCTTAGCCGCCTGCTCGGCGTTAAACCACAGTAACTAATGAACTCTTAATCTATTCTTGTGTTTTGTTCGTACTGTTGGATATTTTCGGCATATGTTTCTTTTTCTGTCTGTCTGTCTATCTGTTTGCCTGTCTGCCTGTCTGTCCGGCTGTTTCTCCGTCCGGCCGTCCACTCCCCTCCCCCCTCCTCCCTCTCTCTCTCTCTCTCTCTCTCTCTCTCTCTCTCTCTCTCTCTCTCTCTCTCTCCAACGGGTAGACTGTTTATGCAACTTAACATGAAGACACCCTTGTAGAAAAGAAAGTGTTGATTCAGATGGAGCATGTCCAGTGACACGAGATTTTGATCAGCTGAGAGATAGGGAGCCGGAAGTATTAATTTGGCAGCTCTCCGATGTAGGGAGTTTAGCCTCTTTAAATGCACTTCTCTTGAACCATCCCACACTGTTGATGCATAGTCGATGTGAGATCTGATACGAGCGTTGTAGAATATTGTACGAGTGGCAACGTCAGTGATGAATTTAAGCTTAGACAGCATGTACAGATTCTTAGAGACACGTTTACAGACGGTGTTTTTGTGGGGCTGCCACTTTAGTTGATCGTCTATAATCACTCCTAGCAATTTATGCTGCGCGACCTGTTCTATGACGTTGTCACTGAGAGACAAACTGAGAGAAAGCGGTTTAAGTTGAAGCTTCTGGCGTGTAGTAATTACCATGTCTTTTGTTTTGACTGTATTAAGTGCCATAGCGTTGGTCTCACACCACTCAGAAACTTCTTGCAAACTCTGTTGTAGCCGTGCATTAATGGTAACTAAGTCTTTAGCAGGTATGTGGAGAGTTGTGTCGTCGGCAAACATGTCGCACATTGTCTCTGGGCTGCTGAGATAAAGCGGCAAGTCGTTAATAAATAAACAAAACAGTAGCGGCCCAAGGACAGGGCCCTGAGGCACTGCATGTTTGACAATGCCTGGTGACGAATAGGTACCGTTTAATAACACCCGTTGATGTCTGTTGCTTAGGTAAGATCGAAAAAATGATACGGTACTTGAACCACAAATATATTTTTTAACTTTCTTTATCAGGATTTCGTGGTTAACTAGGTCAAAAGCTTTTTTAATGTCCACAAACACGGCTCCTGTAATTTCCGATTTATTCAATGACGTCAGCCATGTATCTACTAGTCTTGTTAGCGCTGTATGGTAGGAATTTTTCGAACGGAAACCTGACTGAAAAACATGAAGTAGTTCTCTCTCCTCTAGATATTTGTACAAGTGCTTGTGCATATGCCTCTCGAGTGGCTTTGAGAGTGTTGACAAAAGTGAAATCGGCCTATAGTTATTTACATCTTCCAGGTCTTTTGGTAATGGCACTACCTTGGCTTGTTTGAATTCTTGCGGAAACGTGTTGTGCTCAATGCACAAGTTGTAGATATAGGTAAGGATTTCACAACGTAAGGGAGGACGATTTTCAGAATCTTGGAACAAATTTCATCTGGCCCCGAGGACTTTTTGCTTTTCATTGACATGATTAGCCTCATGCACAGCCAATGTAGGAATAGAGAAGGGGGATTTGCCAGCTGTCCTTTGTTCACAGAAGCTCAGCAAAATCTCGGGGCATGTATAGGGGTGTGCTTTGTGCCCGAGGGGATTATGGAGTCGACAACAGAGAGAAAATGTTTGTTAAAGGTGTTAGCATTGAGATTGGCAGGGGTTACTGGTGATTTCTTACTACTACCTCTGGTAACAAGGTTTACTGCACGCCAGAGGGAAGATGTATCTTTTTTTCTCCTTGATCATACGATCACAAAGCGATTTCTTCGCCTGAAGAACCAGTGTCTTTACCCGATTTCGCTGCATTTTATATTCCTGAAAACATTTTTGTTCTCTCAGCTCGTCTCGCAAAGACATGGCTTGAATAATATCTTGAGTTAGCCATGGGGGCAGAGTTTGATTTTTGACTCTTTTCTTTCGCAGCGGGGCATGTCTGTCGACATGTCTAGCACACTACTGAACAGTTTGTACCAAACAGACAAAGCTTTATCTAGGTCAGTTTCGTTATATACGGTTTGAAACTGAGTGTTGTGAAGATCAGCTAGAAAAGCTGTCTCATCAAAACGTTTGAAAGAGCGAAATGTTATAGTAGTGTGTCCATGTTGTTTTTCCGCACCGGGAGTTTTGATGACCACTCGCAGACAACGGGATAATGGTCACTAATACTGAGATCAGCGACACTAACATTAGACACGGATTGGGGACGGTTGGAGTAAATATGGTATATGACTGTTGCCGTTGATTGGGTGATCCTAGTGGGAGAGGAGACTAGTTGTTTCAAGCCTACTTGATTTGCCGTGCACTGCCATGCATTATACTGTAGGTGTTAGCAACGGCAAGTTTGTAAAACGACGATTTGTATTCTGTCAAAACTTTTTACCGTTTAAAAAATAAAGTTTCATCATCATCATCATCATCATCATCATCATCATCATCATCATCATCTCTCTCTCTCTCTCACTCTCTCCATATATATATGCACAACTCCTAAAACCCTACATTCTGCGCTGTACGATAAACGGTGACATGTCCCACTCTATGCTCATCACCTTACCCACATTACAGCTGTATACCTAAATTCTTCAAATCTCTGTGAGAGAAAGAACCATCGGACTGCTAAACCTAAACAAGCAGCTCACATTTAATCACTGCATAATTATGCATAAATGTCTTAACCATAAAGCTCCATCTTACCTTCGTATGTTATTTTTAGATAGTCAAAGACAAAAATGAGGAACTGTTACAGCTTCAATGCGCCAGGCTCGATTTAAATAAAACCAACCTTTTGTTCTCAGGTAGGTGCCAAAGCCTGGAACGAACTCAAATTAAATCCACTGCTGACTATAGTACCTTCAAAACTCATTTGTTTAACATCTTGTTACAGTAGTTTGGTCTTTCCCTATACAAACAGCAGGTAACACCAGTGCCGGAGAGCGATATTTAGCTATTTTGCAACAAGAGCTGCTTTCAACATATAGCACGCATAACAAAAATAAAAACATGGGTGAATACAGCATCACCCGGACTACAGTTCTGTGGTGTTTGTTTTGTTCTGGAAAGAAAGATGTGTTTGTAGCACCGCCAAATATGGAGCAGAGGTAAGCGTAAAAATAAAATCTTGATCAGCTGGCCGTGATCGCCCCTCACAGAGCCGCGCTTCAGGGGTGTTAGAAAACCGCTTGCGCAAATCGAAGATAGAACGCACAGCGTTATATTTAGTATCGTTGGAAAGAGCTTTTACTCTCCTTTATCACGGTACCTGGCGCATGTTTGAATTCAAGAGAAAACCGCAATAGATTTTGACGTGAAATTTTCATTTTTGTACTCATGAGATATATTATCTGGGAATGATTGCGCGCATATGTGCAAGCTACCGATGAAAGGTTTATTAAAAAACATTTCGATCGATATATCATCTTACACGGACGATCAAATCTTAGATTTGCGCAGTGGCTTTGAAACTGACACCCCAACGCGCGATCACGACTTCACAAAGGCGCCCGCGATAGAAGCTTCTTTCCTCAACAATGACGCAAATTTTGCTTGTGACTTGCAGAAAACATTGCGCAAGTACACAAATGTTTATGATTAATGCTAGGCAAAACATTTTCAGCATAATAAACTAGCACTGATTGATAGAATTGATTAGTTTGGCCCCACAGTTTATTTTTTACTGTGTGTAGTCGATTTCCAGCCTTAGGTTCACGCCCTCCTCCTGGGGTATAATTTCTTTTGACCTATATTGCAGCTTTGACAATTCTAGTCATACTGAAATGCACGCCATATTTATTGCAATACTTCAGAGTTGCACTTGAATTTTTCTTAGACAAACATGTTCGATGGTTTTTTTGAAATAACCGTTTTAGTCGACAACAAGGACGACAACTCTTTGACAGTTAGCAGACGAATTTTTCAGAATGCCAACTCGTTTGGTTTTGACTGCCTAAACTATGAAAAAATAATGTTTTTTGTGTTGTATATTTTTCTGGTCGTCGTAACGTACTTGTAAATAAAGCAAACGATACGAACACACATTTATTATTATTATTATTATTATTATTATTATTATTATTATTATTATTATTATTATTATTATTATTATTATTATTATTATTATTATTATATATTATTTTAGAAGTTTTACTTTTTTGTCACTTTCTTAATATATATAAAAAAAATCACATTAAACAACAAATAGTTTCGGTTGCTTTTAATTTTATTTAGACAAACACTTCAAGATGCTGTCAGACAGAATTCAGCAGGGGAAAAGAGGAGGATCAACCAAACCCTCCTCCATCTCAATCAACAAACTTTTCTTACATCTCAATATATGATACAACGACGGCAAACGACACCAGATATTCAACTCAGGCTTTATTTAATGAGACTTGCTACTTTGAAGGTTTGCCTGTCTATCCAGTACTTTCTATGACACAGACGCGTATCCGTCAAATGAGAAAATAAAGACTTGACGAAAGACATGAATATCTTGACCAAGAAATGAGTGCTACGGTCCTAGACCACTTATCTTTTCCAGTCCACTCTTACCTATCTTCTCAGCCGACCAGCATCTTGAGTCAGCAAACGACTGCATCTTTTTTTTTCTTTTGCAATAATAGCAGATTTATGTCTGCACGACTGACGCTTGCATCCACAAGGTGTAAAGAAGGTGTGCCTTTCAGTGAGCACTGACCTAATATGTTTGCCCTTTCTTGCGTTTGCTTACTTAACCAAACCCCAGAAAATGGTTACGCGGTTATACCGAATCCAGAATCTTTACCCTGAAACCCCCCCCCCCCCTCCCACCTCACCCCTTCCGCGTCCCCCAACGGACAGCACCTCTCTGAGGGACATGAGCCTCTGTTTATACACCCCCAGTCGTAACGAATAGCATCTTTCTGAAGCACGTAAGCATCTGTCTCCACCCTGACCCCCACGCCCACCCCATCCTTTACTCCGTTAACAGTATTTCAGAAAAGCAAGTTTTTGTTAAAATGTGTATTTGTTTAATCTATTTTATAATCCCTTGTGAATTTGACATTGAGAGAGGTCACTGAATTTTGTATGCGTAGAAAGGTCTTAGCACACCGTTATATCATTGGCCCAAGTTTGAAGAGTGTTGATTAAATAGTCTCCGAGAAAATGCCAACGTTGAAATTTACGACGGACGAAGGACTGACGGACGACCACTGGCCCATTACATAGATTCACGTACCGCACGTGAACCTAACACCTAAAAGTATCAACTTCGTTTTTGCTTATGACCGATTCTCACACTAAAGGCTACCAAATACAAAAACTTGACGAAAATCGGTAAAGTGGTTTCATATATATATCGCTCAGACAAAAGCTGAAGCACTGAAAACACGGCCTTTACACTCGGTATGTCAGATAATTTTCCTTTGCACAGCTTTCTTCGGGGTACCTTTACTTTCACAATTTAAATCAAATGAGCGGTCCTTTTTGTGATATTACCTTTAGTGTACAAACCCTTTATATCTCTACTGTGACCTTGACCTTGACCTTAGGATCTCGACTTTGGTACAAGACACATCTTCTAATCTAATATTGACAAGATATGAAAATTTAAACAATTATGTTGGTTGCTTCTGGAGAAATCACCTGCAAAAAACCCAGAGCGACGCCCAGTTACAGTGACACATATGATGACTCCAGTAGACCCTTCTCAGGGACGGTGGAGGGGGAAGAAGAGGTATCTTAAACAAGAAATACCAGACAGATAACCCCGTTGCTTGTTTCCATAGCCAACAGGCGTCCTGCCGATTGTACATTTGAAAAATGATGGAAATGCATCCATGTATGAGATATAGCGCTAGAATGCAAGATATTGTCATATTGTTGTATTTATATCTGAAATGTGCTTGATTTAATATAAAATTATCACACAGAAGGGGATTTGTCGTGTTTGTGTGTCCATTTTAGTATCTGATTCACATGTCTACGATGAAAATTACCTACGATAAAACGTTTTAGTGAAGGATGTATAAGTCATGTAAACTCTCATTATGACACTTGTCCAAATTGGGTCATTTTGGGTGTGCTGTAATTGTAAACGTACCAATGTGTGGGGCTAGAAAAACATTCAGGACAATCTACATGTTTTGATCCGTGACAGTAAAACCCACACAATTCCACCTTCGCGTTATGATTGTATAGTGTCTAAATATAGCACTTTCTTAAAAATGTAAAAAGAAGTCATTTTAGGTGATATTCAATGCACATATCTCCGAAAGCCAATCAACATAAAGTTCTGATTTTTTGCATGTGCACTTCTTTGAACGTGTACTTCCGAGTGATGCATTTGTTTGGTGGCAGCTTCTAGAAACAAGTTAGTTAGTTAGTTATTTGGGTTTAACGCCGAGCAGGCAACTAAGGCCATCTCACGGCGGTCTAGAAACAAGAGTAAACCTACCTAGTGACAGTAACTTACTATCCAAACGGACAACAAAAAAGTTTTTTTTCTTCTAAATTTTATTTATATCTTTTTTAACTCACTCTACCCTAGACACACCACAGCAAGTTAAGGATCGACCATGATAGTTCAAGGGTGATGCCGGAATAGCTTGGCGCCTATGGGCGCCAAGCTATTCCGGCATCACCCTTGAACTATCATGGTCGATCTGTGTCCTGCACTGCAATGCAATCTTCAGAGGACAACGACAAAATTTGGGGATTTCGGTGATGGGGTAGAATGAGTTAAAATAAAATTATTATTAAATGTTATGAATATGATGTGTGCGCATTATTTGCATTGCTTTTGTACATTGTGTTTTTTGTGTTTGTTTGTTTTGTTTTGTTTTTCAGTTTGTTTCTTCGTGTTTCGATTTATTGTGTTTCTCTTGCTCTTTGCTGTTAATGTTTATTTTCTAACAGGACTGTTTGTAAGAGAGGCGTTCCCCCTAAAACTTTATTCTGTAAATAAGACTTTGACCAAACTAGGTCTATGATCATTGATCGATGATGCACTCGCTCGTCAAGAATCTCTCTCCCATGGCAGTGCTTTTTCCTACTTGGTAGTCTCAACTGTCATCGTTTGCTGAAGGCTAAGGCCAAATGTTGTCAATGCGATGCGGAAAATAACTTGTGATTAATTAACATTTCGCTCATATTTTATTTATTGTCGAAAAGAAAACTAAATCTGAAAAAGATGCCGACTGAAGATGCAAAACAATGTTTTATTGCAGTCCCATGGATTCTCTCACTCGCTCGTCAAGAATCTCGTATGCATGCGCGTTTGGAGCGACGGCCTTCCTGGTATACAAGATCGTGCTCGAGCAGCAGTTCGCCATCCAGGTGGACAGCGCCACATCACTCAAATGTTAGTTGCTGACCGGGTTCTGTGGGGCACACATGGTGTATCAGTTCATGATGTACCGCATGCAGCTACCGCGACTGTTCATAGTACCGGTGGCTGCATGAGGATGCACACAGACTGAAGCCGACTTTCCTGCAGATATTCTTGTCGAGAGGACGCATCAACTCAGACATCAATTTGACAGTAGACGCCTCGAACGCAGTGGAAGGCTTCGAGTCCCCAAAAGTAGTACATCACGTTATTCCAACTCCTTTGTCTCAGAGGATGTTTCCCTTTTCAACCGTAATTTCAATCTGCCTTGCATTAGTAAAGTTAAGTAGTGCCTGACGTTATGCCAACTCCTTTGACTCACAGGCTGTTTCCCTTTTCAACAGCTGCCTTGTATTAGTGAAGTTAAGCAGTGCATGACGTTATGCCAACTCCTTTGACTCACAGGCTGTTTCCCTTTTCAACAGTAATTTCAGTCTGCCTTGCATTAGTAAAGTTAAGCAGTGCATGCCGTTATGCCAACTCCTTTGACTCACAGGCTGTTTCCCTTTTCAACAGTAACTTCAGTTTACCTTGTATTGGTGTAGTTAAGCAGTGCATGACGTTATGCCAACTCCTTTGACTCACAGGCTGTTTCCCTTTTCAACAGTAATTTCAGTCTGCCTTGCATTAGTAAAGTTAAGCAGTGCATGACGTTATGCCAACTCCTTTGACTCACAGGCTGTTTCCCTTTTCCACAGTAATTTCAGTCTGCCTTGTATTAGTGAAGTTAAGCAGTGCATGACGTTATGCCAACTCCTTTGACTCACAGACTGTTTCCCTTTTCAACAGTAATTTCAGTCTGCCTTGCATTAGTAAAGTTAAGCAGTGCATGACGTTATGCCAACTCCTTTGACTCACAGGCTGTTTCCCTTTTCAACAGTAATTTCAGTCTGCCTTGTATTAGTGAAGTTAAGCAGTGCATGACGTTATGCCAACTCCTTTGACTCACAGGCTGTTTCCCTTTTCAACAGTAATTTCAGTCTGCTTTGGATTAGTGAAGTTAAGCAGTGCATGACGTTATGCCAACTCCTTTGACTCACAGGCTGTTTCCCTTTTCAACAGTAATTTCAGTCTGCCTTGCATTAGTAAAGTTAAGCAGTGCATGACGTTATGCCAACTCCTTTGACTCACAGGCTGTTTCCCTTTTCAACAGTAATTTCAGTCTGCCTTGCATTAGTAAAGTTAAGCAGTGCATGACGTTATGCCAACTCCTTTGACTCACAGACTGTTTCCCTTTTCAACAGTAATTTCAGTCTGCCTTGTATTAGTAAAGTTAAGCAGTGCATGACGTTATGCCAACTCCTTTGACTCACAGGCTGTTTCCCTTTTCAACAGTAATTTCAGTCTGCCTTGTATTAGTAAAGTTAAGCAGTGCATGACGTTATGCCAACTCCTTTGACTCACAGGCTGTTTTTCTTTTCAACAGTAATTTCAGTCTGCCTTGTATTAGTGAAGTTAAGCAGTGCATGACGTTATGCCAACTCCTTTGACTCACAGGCTGTTTCCCTTTTCAACAGTAATTTCAGTCTGCCTTGTATTAGTGAAGTTAAGCAGTGCATGACGTTATGCCAACTCCTTTGACTCACAGGCTGTTTCCCTTTTCAACAGTAATTTCAGTCTGCCTTGCATTAGTAAAGTTAAGCAGTGCATGACGTTATGCCAACTCCTTTGACTCACAGACTGTTTCCCTTTTCAACAGTAATTTCAGTCTGCCTTGTATTAGTGAAGTTAAGCAGTGCATGACGTTATGCCAACTCCTTTGACTCACAGGCTGTTTCCCTTTTCAACAGTAATTTCAGTCTGCCTTGCATTAGTAAAGTTAAGCAGTGCATGACGTTATGCCAACTCCTTTGACTCACAGACTGTTTCCCTTTTCAACAGTAATTTCAGTCTGCCTTGTATTAGTAAAGTTAAGCAGTGCATGACGTTATGCCAACTCCTTTGACTCACAGGCTGTTTCCCTTTTCAACAGTAATTTCAGTCTGCCTTGTATTAGTAAAGTTAAGCAGTGCATGACGTTATGCCAACTCCTTTGACTCACAGGCTGTTTTCCTTTTCAACAGTAATTTCAGTCTGCCTTGTATTAGTGAAGTTAAGCAGTGCATGACGTTATGCCAACTCCTTTGACTCACAGGCTGTTTCCCTTTTCAACAGTAATTTCAGTCTGCCTTGTATTAGTGAAGTTAAGCAATGCATGACGTTATGCCAACTCCTTTGACTCACAGGCTGTTTCCCTTTTCAACAGTAATTTCAGTCTGCCTTGCATTAGTAAAGTTAAGCAGTGCATGACGTTATGCCAACTCCTTTGACTCACAGACTGTTTCCCTTTTCAACAGTAATTTCAGTCTGCCTTGTATTAGTGAAGTTAAGCAGTGCATGACGTTATGCCAACTCCTTTGACTCACAGGCTGTTTCCCTTTTCAACAGTAATTTCAGTCTGCCTTGTACTAATGAAGTTTCGTTTACGCCTAACGATCCCCAACGAACAAAAGCAAAGTCACGACGGCTAACCAGGGATAGATACTTATGAGCGCTCCGGGCTCACGAAAATGTATGCCTCTTGTTGATGTTTGCAGCGTTGCCTATCCTTATAGTTAAAAGATACTCACAAACCAGATAGGTGAGGCTATTATAGTTAAAAGCTTTCTATATGCACCGCAACTTCGCCATCGTTCGTTATTGGCAGTCGATTGTCGCAAAAGAAACGTCACTAATACCAGGCAGTACCAGTGGCTATATATATATATATATATATATATATATATATATATATATATATATATATATATATATATATATATATATATATATATATATATATATATATATATATATATATATATATATATATATATATATATATATATATATATATATATATATATATATATATGAATAAATAAAACCAGGCGGCACCACACACTCCAAATATGGATCCAAGCAGCAGTGAAATACTTTAAAATGTGAAGAAAGGATCCACATACATTTCTTCACATTTTAAAAATATATACTTGCTCTAAAGGACGTAATTTTTCATTCAATTCTGGGAATGCTCTTGGTGTGCTAACGCCATGCAATTTCAGGCTGCCCTTTTTGTGACTGCATCGCTCACTAGATCTAGAATGGGAGGGTTAGTGGGATAGAAGGAATGACAGACCTATTATTTTAAGCCTTCCACTGAATACCTACTGCATATAGCAATAGGGACTACCCCCAGGCGCCCCGCAATCCGCTGGAGAATATCCAGTCCTCCCCTCTGAGAGGGGAGGCTAGTGCATGAATATATGAATATTCCCAAAGAGATATTGGACATGCTGGATAGATTTAGGTTTTTGCCGCCTACGACCGGTTTCGACACAGGGGGGCTGGGGGGGGGGGGCGTAACCTGAAATTTGCAAACACAACGCACGTACTAGAAGCCGCCTCCAGAATTTACTGGTAGCACCACTAGTACAGCGCGGTTTGCATCCCTAAAGCTTTATGAGGTGTTGCAGTGGAAGAAGACAGACTAATTGTGAAAAGGCAACACCTAGGCAATTTTGTGGTGCAATTATACTTTACTTTATATATAAACATTAACGCCCTTGAGTATATATATATATATATATATATATATATATATATATATATATATATATATGTACACACACACACACACACTCAAGGGCGTTAATGTTTTCCTTTCAATGTTGACATTCACACTGGGTCTTGTAATGTTGGAGCACGTTTCCTTGCTGCCTGCAGCTTTCGTGGCCTTGGTGTCCATGTTCATCTACGGAATGATGTTTTTTCCGTTGTTCGCGTGCCTGGCCATGTGCTCTGCTTTCGGGTACGGACTGGGTGCGCTGTATGTCTGGATGCTGACGGCCGTTGAGATATTTAAGCTGACGGAATGTGATACAAACGCGGTACGTATAGTCCACAGGTTAGCTGCCTTTTTAGTCAGTCTACAAAATGAGTGCTGGTCTGTGATTTGGGGCCATAATTCTCCAGAATGGGCATACATTCAGTCTACAAATGTGTGCTTAAGGTCAAAGCACTGAGATGTATTGTGATTTCAGATTCATTAAAAGGCTTTAGGAACGACGTCTTTACGTTCCCTAGGGTCCCAGCCCTTCACTAGACACAATGCCTACCCTGCTCACGCTTTACTAACATGTGTTATTACCGTTTCAAGTATATAAGTATGCATTCGTATTTTTGTGTTATGATAAGAAAGCCTCTCTTGTCCGCATCCTTCAAACCAAGTGCGTGTTTGAAGGGTTACAAACAGCCAGGAAATTGGAAAGGCCGGCCATTTCAGCACCCGAACAGGCAAACTAAGACTGACCTGCGGTCGAGGGTTTTGAGTATACACGGCCAGTTTCATTAAATAATTGTCAAATCAGTATGTGGATGCGCGCCCCTGCTAGCTTTTTTTTAAAATGAAGAATGTAATAGCAAGCCAATTTAGCCATCAGGAACGCCAAAATAATGGAAAGGCACACATGAACACACACAGTCAACAAAAATGGCGAAATTCTGCTCTTTTGTACATTAACTACAATGCCATTTGCTGCTGAAAATGCCCAAACGGGAGAGAGAAAAAAAGAAACCTTGAAGTTCTAGACCCTAAGAAAGTGCCAGAATGGGAATTTAATAAGACTTTCTTGCTAAATTGTCACTACGTGCTTCGGAAGCTAAATGCATGCGAGGCCTACAATGTTACAGAGACGCGTATGCACACGAGGCGTGATACAGGAAGGTTACCGTCTTGCATTCGATCGCATATGGACTTCGCGAAACCTGTACCAGTACTGACACTAATGGTGTCAACTGCACCATATTTAGGCATAAATCTACCCAACGTAAATTCATCTATGCATGATTAGTGCTTCAGCTATTAAACCCGGATTTCTTCGTGGGGTTAATTCAAGCTTAAATGGATTCACGCAGGGTGGATTTGTAGGCCTACATTTATGCTGTGTTATGACTAAGTATGGCTCATTTGGACCGTTCAGTTGTGCGTTAAACATTTGATTTGCTGTACGGCGTGCTGCAGAAAGGTCGTGTGCTGCTGGTGTTCCGCAACATACCCAGCATCTTGTGCCTGTTATACCTCAGCGCCTCCATCCCCGCCCGCATGCTCATAGCAGCGCGGCAAGGCCGTCTCTTCGTGTGGCAGGAGGACGAGACGGAGACCAACAGTCTGAAGGACATCCGGGCATCCTACTCAGGACATCACGTGGCAAAGCTACTACGCAAGCCCCAAATACATGTGTTAGTTGTTTCTTACTTAATTGTTGTTAAACCATAGAAGGTTCAAAATCACAGACCAGCCCACAAAATATTTGACTATACTCCAAGCCACCCCTTTAAGGGGAAATGACGTATGTGATAACTGATTTGAAGTTTACTGACGAACAAAACAAAAGCGACATGTTTAAATCACTGTAAACACTTTAGTCAGTATACTATTACTGTCTTTCTTTACGTATAACAGCATTCCAATCGCCTTTTATACACTATTCAGTCGCCGTCGTTTTTTTCTGTTTACACGGCGTTAAACACACTAGTAAGCTAGTCTGCATTTGCAGTGCTTATATTTTAGCTATAATGAGTGTCTGTACGTTACACATGCATGTACTGTGTTTGTTCGACCAGACCACCCGAGGGTCGCAAAGCCCGCATCAAGACCATAATCTACAGCCTGCTGCGACGATTATTTTACGTCAGACAAAAAGGTTGGATCACAACACATAATATATCGATACATTTACTAGATCAGGGGCGGATCTGGAGGGGATTTCTAGGGATTGCAGACCCCTGACCTCGGGCCAGGAAAATCTTTTAAGGCGCGTGCGTGTGTGCGTGAGTGCGTGCGTGTGTGTGTGTGTGTGTGTGTGTGTGTGTGTGTGTGTGTGTGTGTGTGTGTGTGAGACCAATCTTCAAAAGCTAATATATCCTAGACTACTTAATCCTCTGACTTCAAATGTGGTCCTACTAAAGTATACAAAAATAGCTCTATGCAAATGAGTGTTTGTGTGACTTATCCGCAGGTCAAGGTCACACAATCCTACCTAGGGCCGGGACAAACAGCAGGCTTATGCAAACACTGTTTATGAAAGATCATGCGGGTATTAATGAGCAGATAGCTTTTTTTCGTAAAAAAGAAAAGAAGTTATGTTTTACAAATGACTCCGAAAAAGTGGTGCAGAACATTGTCTGATTTTCACGCCTAGGGCATACAATGTGACCAACAAACTGACTGCTAGAAGGGATCCATCTCCACTCCCAACCATTTCCTCGCCAGTAGAGCTGCCTGATCAGTTCTCTAATTTCTTCAATGAAAAAGTTCAGAACATTTGTGATAGATTTGATGGACTTATTTCACAGTGCCCATCACAGTATGACGTTCCCTTTTATGCTCAGTCTCAGAACTGCCCAAAAGACTTGTTGTTTAGACCCACTTCCTACTACATTGCTATACTAGATTATTGATGTTGTGCTTCCAGTCATGACCGAAGTTGTAAATGTGTCCCGGCGGTCTGGTGTTTTTCCGTTGGATTTCAACTCCGCCATTGTTAAACCTTTGCTGAAAAAAACCTCTCTAGACCCTAACAATCTACAGAATTACCACTCTGTCTCAAACCTCCCTTTTCTCTCTAAGATCGTTGAGAAGGTTGTGTTGTCACAACTTCTCGACAATCTGAACCTGAATCATCATCTTAGTCCCAATCAGTCTGTTTATCCTGCAGGTCATTCCACTGAAACTGCGCTTAAAATTTTTTGAATGAACTTCTGGAAGTTCTCGATGATGGCAAAGTATCTGTTCTTGCACTGTTAGACCTATCTGCTGCCTTTGATACGATTGACCATGACATTAAATTTGCTACAACGACTCTATTCTGTGTATGGCTTTCATGAAACTGCTTTATCGTGGTTTAGATCATATCTGACAGACAGAACTAAATGCATAGTAGTTAATGATAAACTTTCCAGCCCATCCACCGTGCGCTTTGGGTTCAGTTCTTGGACCAGTCCTCTTTACCCTGTATGTCCAGCCCCTGGCCAGTGTCTTTAACCGTTTTTCCATATCACATCATGCGTTTGCATATGATACTCAACTCCATGACTCATGTTCACCTGATCAGATTATGGGCACAATCGAGAGCCTCCAGGAGTGTGTCTCAGAGACTAAGATGTGGATGAATTCAAACAAATTACAGTTGAATTACGGAAAAACCGAAGCCATGATCATTGCTTGCCCGAGGTTGACAAAGACGCTGACACTCCCCCAGTCATTATGTGGTGGGACTGTCCCCTTTTCCCAAACCCCCCCCCCCCCGCCCCCTCCCCTCCCCGCCGACCCCTCTCCCGCCTCCCCCCGCCCTCCTGCACCCCCCCCCCCGCACCCCCCCTCCCCCCCCCCCCCATGTAAAATATCTGGTGTCACACTTGATAAATGCCTATCCATGCGCCTTCATGTAAACAACGTTTGCAGATCCGCCTATACTGAACTGCGACGTATTACTTCAGTCCGCCACTATCTGACACCTGAAGCAACTAAAGTACTTGTCTGCGCTTTTGTTTTGTCTAAATTAGACTATAGCAATGCTTTTTTGGCTGGCTGTCCCAAGTGTCTAATTGGCAAACTCCAGAAAATTCAAAACTCAGCTGCTAGGTTGATTCTTAGAGTCCTTAGATTGGATCATCTCACAACCCATCTGTCTACTCTTCACTGGTTACCTGTAACAGCTAAGATTCAGTATAAAATTTCATGCATGACTCACAATTGTATTACCTGTTCCTGTCCACACTACCTTGCCTCTCTTCTCCAGCTGTATACGCCCGCAAGATAGAATTTGCGCTCTGCTGCCGACTCACGAGTCGTGCGTATTCCTCTTGTCAATACAAAGTCGCTCGGTGAGAGGTCATTCAGGTACCGGGGCCCAGTTGTTTGGAATGATCTCCCACGCGAACTGAGATACGTGGATGCGAGAGAGACATTCAGGCAAGCCTTAAAGACTCATCTTTTTTCTGTCTGCTACGAATGACTCTTGTCACAGACCTGTCATGTTTAAGTCATTTCTATCTCTATTAGAAGTAGTGTGTGTGTGTGTGTGTGTGTGTGTGTGTGTGTGTGTGTGTGTGTGTGTTTGTGTGTGTTTGTGTGTGTGTGTGTGTGGTTGTGTGTGTGTGTGTGTGTGTGTGTGTGTGTGTGTGTGCGTGCGTGCGTGCGTGTGCGCGCGCGCGCGTGCGTGAGTGCGAGTATGAGTCCATAAGCGTAGCATTTTTGAATGCTGACTATATAAATTGTTTATAGAGTGCGTTGTATTTTTTTAAAAATACCTTTAAAGTCCTTTCTATTTATACAAGGGACTTTTTAGGGCGGGTCGCGTTGGGGCGATTTAATAGCATGTCCATGATGTCAAAGGCGGGCAGGTTAAACCTCTAACAATTGAAGTAACAAGATAAAAATTACGTCATGTCTAGTTACGCTAACCTCGCTGCTGAACGAACGTTTACTGCGAAGCGCCGTAAGTGCGTATGTATGTATGTATGTGCGTATATGTAAACAGGAGAATCTCCGATATTTCTGTACACACAAGCTTGAAACTTGGCGAAATACTTTCTTAAGCGGGTAGCAGTGGGCAGTGGGCAGATTTCACCTCTGCACGGGATATAGACGACCCCGCCCTTCACGAGTCCCCTGCTGCCTTGCAGGTAAAGTTTTGGATAACCAAACGCTAGGGTGCTGACACGGTACCTGATTGGGTGTATGAATTTCCTTGATGAAGTCACCACCCAGGGCGTAGGAGTCCCATGAGGGTCTCATCGGCCACGTGTGCAGGACCAAGGCGAGCCACAAGTTATGTGGAGTTTCGGTTGTGGTTAACAGCCTGGAGAGAGATGGGCTCCGCCAGGTTCTTTTGCCCAAGACACACCACATGCAATGACAACCTTACGTCAATCCATACCGGATCGGTCGTCGCCCGGAACAAGGACCGCGTCTTCTGTCTTGCGCCAGGGCAGAGGTGTTAAGTGTGTTACTGGTACACCATCAAAACTGCGCGCCAGAAACAATATAAACATTGGCACCTGGAACGTCAGAACATTAAGACCGCCTGAAAAGGTAGAGGAACTGACACAGAAAATAAACAGATACCATTGGACCATCCTAGGACTGTGCGAAGTACGACGGGGAAATATCAACCCAGCAAAACCACAAACTGTATTACAGTTGCAGAGAAGACAAACACGAACAGGGTGTCGGATTTCTCGTCCACAAAGACATTGTGAACACTGTCATGAGTTGTCGGCCAGTCTCCAGTAGGCTTATCACCATACGCTTGAGGGCAACTCCATTCAATATCACCATTGTACAAGTGTACGCCCCAAAAACAGACTATGGCGATGAGGAAATAGAAGACTTCAACTCTATGACCAACTGCAAGAAGTTCTGGACCAGACCCCCAAGAAAGACATTCTTGTGGTGCAGGGAGACTGGAATGCCAAAATAGGAGAGGATGCTGCTAGGAACTGGAAAGGCACATGCGGACGCTACTGCTATGCAGAGACCAACGACAGAGGCTTAAGGCTACTGGAATTTGCCAGCTCAAATGATCTAAAGCTGATGAACACGTTTGGCCTTAACAAAGCATAATAATAATAAATAATAATGAATGGTTCTTGTATAGCGCAAAATCTTTTTGTGGCAAAAACTCATTGCGCTAACACACGCAGTCAAACATGACATAGACGAATACAATAACATTACAAATAAATACAACAGGACCACGGATCTACGACAGAGGAAAAGCAAGCTGGAAGAAGTGAGTTTTCAACTGAGCCTTAAACTGAGGGAGAGTAGAGAGATTTCGAAGACTGACAGGCAGCGAGTTCCAAACTGAAGGTGCAATGAAGCTGAATGAGCGTTCACCAACAGTTTTCAAGTTACGCTTCGGAGCCTTCAAACGTTTCTCACTGGAGGACCGTAGAGAACGTGAAGGCTGGTATGTGCAGAGTGAAGCAGAAAGGTAAGCCGGGAGAGTCCCGTCGAAGTGACGGTATGCCAGAGTTGCCATCTTGTACTGGCATCGAAACTTTACCGGCAGCCAGTGGAGTTCTTTAAGCATGGGTGTCACGTGGTCGCGTTTACGCTTCTTTAGAACAAGCCGTGCAGCGCTGTTCTGAACCCTTTGCAACCGACATACCTGTTCCATGGGCAGACCTGAATAGATGGAATTACAATAGTCAAGGCGGGAAGTTACCAGCGCAGTGACTAGTCTAGCCGAAGCGCGTTCAGAGAGATAAGGCCGGATAGATGCAATGCGTCTGAGCTCCAGGAATGAGGCTGGACAAACACTGCTGATTTGATCGTGCATGGCCAGTGTCTGATCTATCTTGACACCAAGATATCTAACTGATGTTTTGAAGGGAATGGTGCTGCCAGCAATGTTGACAGAAGCACTGTTTACAAGTCGGAGCCGGGAGGGAGCACCAACAGGAATTACTTCAGTTTTGTCAGCATTCAACATCAGCTTGTTACTATTCATCCACGTTAAAACGTCGTCTATGCAAGTTTAAATGCCTGACAGAACTGAAGAAAACTCATCAGGAGGTGCGCCCTTTGACAGCTCCGTGTCATCAGCGTATTTGTGGAAGTCACACTCATGAGCAGAAATAACGTCTGACAGAGGCTGGGAGTATAATGTAAATAAGACGGGTCCCAGGACGGAAGGTGGACATGGCACAGCCCAAACGGGAGAGCACCATAACCAAATTGACTACATCATGGTGAAGAGACGCTTCCAAACCAGTGTGAACATTGCCAAGACAAGAAGTTTTCAAGGCGCAGACATTGGAAGCGACCATGACTTAGTGATGATGACCTTCCGACTCCGCCTAAAGAAGGTCAACAAGCAGGGTCCCACCAGAATCAAGTTTGACCTCGAGAAGTTGAAAGACCCAGAGGTAGCGGAAGCCTTCCAGGCAAAGATGGGAGGTAAATTCGCGCCACTGCTACTTCTAGGCGCACAAGACACGGACGTGGACACACTGATCGACACACATAACTCTGCTGTAACCCAAACAGCCAGTGAGATCCTTGGCAAACACCGACAAGCAAAGAAACCTTGGGTTACAGCTGACATCTTTGTTCTATGTGACAAGCGTCGAGAATTAAAGAAAAAGATATCGGAGGTAGAAGGAGCTCAACAATACAGGGAAATTAACCAGGATATCAAGAAAATCATGAAAAAGGCAAAGAATACGTGGATTGAAGACCAGTGTAAACACATAGCAGAAAATTTTAACAAAAATAATAGCAAAAAAGCATACCAGCTGGTGAAAGACCTGACCAGTGTTAAAACAAGGACGCTCCACGATCATTTAAGATAGTGAAGGGAACTGTCTTACGGAAGACCAAGACATACTGAAGAGATGGACAGAGTACTGCTCCGATTTGTACAATCACCGAGCTGCAGGGGACCCAGGCATACTTGTCAACCCACCCGTGACCAACAATGGCAACTATCCCATCCTCCGAGAAGAAGTAGAGGCTGCAGTGAAGTCGCTGAAAAAAGGGAAGGCAGCAGGAGCAGACAACATCCCTGCACAGCTAGCCCAAGAAGAGGGAGAAGACATGATAAGCGCTTTACTAACAATCTGCAATAAGATCTGGCAGTCAGGGGATTGGCGCACACCATGGACCCAATCACTTATAATAACTCTTCCCCAAAACAGGCAACTTACATCAATGCCAGAATTATCGCACGATCAGTCGTATATGCCACCCAAGCAAAGTCATGTTTAAGATCCCACTAAACAGGCTGAAGCCACAGGCAGAGGAAATCATAGCTGAGGAACAGGCAGGCTTCAGACCAGGGCGCAGCACAATTGAGCAGATCATCAACCTGAGAGTTCTATGTGAGAGGTACCTCCAGCACCAGCAAGACCTCTATCATGTCTTTGTGGATTTTAAGAAAGCGTTTGACAGGGTGTGACATGCAGCCCTTTGGTCCACCATGAAGCTATACAACATCAATGCCAACCTGATCAAAGTCATAGCAAACCTTTACAACAAGGCCACTAGCGCAGTCTGCTTCAACGGCAAAATAGGAAACTGGTTTAGGACAACAGTTCGAGTCAGACAAGGCTGCGTGCTCTCACCTACTCTTTTCAACATCTTCCTGGAAAGAATCATGACGGACGCTCTGAAAGATCATGAAGGAACTGTCAGTATTGAAGGCAGAACAATCACGAACTTGCGCTTTGCGGACGACATTGATGGCCTTGCAGGAACAGAGAAGGAGCTAGCTCAGCTGGTGGAAAAGTTGGATAGTACAGCCATTGCGTATGGGATGGAAATCAGTGCATAGAAGACCAAACTGGTGACCAATAACGCCAGTGGAAATGGCACTGAAATTATGGTTGGAGGCCAAAAACTGGAAACAGTTAAGAAATTCAAATACTTAGGAGCCATTATGACAGATGAGGGATCAAAATCAAAAATACTGTCCAGGATTGCACAGACAACAACAGCATTGACAAGATTGAAGACCATATGGAAGAACAGAAACATCACACTCTGCTCCAAGATCAGACTGATGCGCTCATTAGTCATCTGAGTGTTCTTGTATGCCTGCGAGTCATGGACCCTCACAGCAGACCTTGAAAGGAGGATACAAGCCACTGAAATGAGATGTTTTCGAAGGCTGCTTGGCATTTCATACAGAGATCACATCACGAACGAGGAAGTGGGAAGCAGAATCAGGCTAACCATCGGGTCCTATGAAGACCTATTAGCCATTGTGAGAAAAGCAAACTGAAGTGGTATGGGCATGTCAGGCGTTCAGCAGGAGCTTGCCAAAAAAATTCTGCAAGGCACTGTGCAAGGAGGACGAAGGAGAGGAAGACAGAGGAAAAGATGGGAGGACAATATCTCAGAGTGGACAGGACTGAAGCTGGGTGATACCCTGAGAATGGCAGAGAACAGAGAGGGAGCTGGTTGCAAAGTCATCAGTGGTGCCCCAACGGTCGGCAAGACTACGGGATATAGTCTTTAGTAAAAATTAGTTCTTTTCAGAAATCCCCCACCCGGGTCTGCCCTGGGGGACTTGGGTGGGGTTAACTACTTTTTAGTTCCCAGGGTCACCCTGGTCAGCCCCACAGGGTGGGTGTCTATTCTGGGGCATGTGTTTCTGTCTACCCTTGGTCCATTCACCTGTATTTTCCTTTTTTAAACTCTCCCTACTGTCTGCGCTGCCTGTAGCTCTTGATATTGGATGCGTGTTGCTAAATGGTCTTAGCTTTATTTAAGCCCCATGTCGTAGGTTTATCTAACGTATTGGACCGGCTGGCGACATACATTCAATATTCTGTTTATTTTTTTAATTTTTATTTTTTTCACACGCAATGCAGGCACGTCCTGAGAAAGCCTTGTTGCTGTCGGGACGTTAAGCAATGTACAATCAATCAATCAGTCTTTTCAGAAATGAATTAAAACACTAAAATAACTTTACTTCTAGAGAAAGTCAGACAGTGACGGTGACATAAAAGAGGCAACTCCGTAAACGCAGACACTGACATAATACTCTGAATATGAGGTCACTCTCTCTCGCGCGCGTGGCTCTCTCTCTCTCTCTCTCTCTCTCTCTTTCTATTTCTCACACAAATATGCGCGCATCTCCAGGAGGAATAGATCCTCATGCGCCCTCAAGGCGGACGAGGATCTATGCCTCTTAGAGATGTGAGGAGCGCGCGCTCACTCACTCACTAAAACGCACACACACATCGTCGCGCTTTCAGAAGAACATGCAGGTGACCCGTGACCTTAGTATATCATGTAACTAGGTAAAGTAAATCTGCTTTCACACAAACTATAGAAAGACTGAATTGTACCGTGAAGTTCCAGTTTTGTCACCATTTTCTCAAACCTATGAAGCAAAAGTGAAACTCGTATCACGTAAAATATAAAATTACGTAAAACTTATGTCATGACAAATGACGATTGACAAATCAATGAAGCGTATGTCTTGCGTCCCGTATAGAACTCACTGACGTATAGGCAGATCTGCGAGATTTTTTTCAACAGGAGATAATTCATCATCAGAATCAGGTCAAAGGCAAAAGGTAGAGACCATTTACAGCGGGGACAGCTCTCATATAGAAGGGACTTTGTCAGTTATGTTTCACCATCTTGTTGTAAATATGTAAAATTAGTTTTTGTTAAGCGCCTAGAGCTCTAATCCGAGGTTAGAGCTCTAGACAAGTACTCATTATTGTTATTATTATTATTATTATTATTATTATTATTATTATTATTATTATTATTATTATTATTATACATGTCACAATTGACCTAATCGTACCCGACAGCCGAGACAAACTGTAGGCTTATGTAAATACCGTATACGAAAAATTATGGGATTATTAATGAGAAGATTGGGGGGGGGGGGGGGGTTCGTAAAAAAAGAGAGATTCAGTTGTTTTAAAATTAACCCATATCATTCGTGAAATTAATCCCAAAAATGTGAAAATATATTTTTTATTAAAAATATTTAATTATCACTGAAACCTCTATAGACGTGCAATACTTACTAATGAACTCATTCAGTATGTCCCTTTTCATCTATCTATACGCAAAATATCTAGTAAAAATAAGAACAATTACGGACTCCAGTGTGGATCAACCGGTTTCTGTGAAATGGCCATTTTCTTGCCAATGAGCATCTTAATCAAAACATCGAAAAAAAATGTTTTGAGATAATTCTTTTTAGGACAATATCCTAAAATTTCAAGCTTGTCCGTCCTCAAATCCGGGCTCTAGTGGCTGTCACATATGCACACACACGCACACACACTCATACGCACACACACACACACACGCACACACACACACATACATTCACACACACACACACACACACACACACACACACATACACACACACACACACACAAACACACACATACACACATGCGGCGCTTTGGCGCCAAAAAGACGTTCTCTAGCAAGGTTTGTGTAGCTAGACGTGACGTCATTTTTATCTTGTTACTTCTTTGCCAGAATGTTTGCCCCGCACGCTATAAACGTCATGTGCATGCTCCGGAATGCGCTCCGACCAGCCCCATTCAAAGTCTACCGTATTTGTTAACGGTAGACAAAACAATCGTGTACACTCACTGCCTACCACACACTCGTTTTGACGACTTATAGCTCGCCGAACAAAACAAAATAAAACAACAACAACAACAATTTTTTTTAAAAGGTGGCGGTCCGTGGCGCAGCTGTAAAAGCCTCTGCCACCAATCTAGGTGCGAGGTTCGATACCCAGTTCCGGCGTCGGACTTTTCTCCTCTAGTAAGCGTCACCGTTAATTCGGGCGGACCGTTGGGGATTCTTTCTCCGGGTACACCGGCTCTTCCTCCCCCACGACTTTGCTATCAATTTCAGCCTACTTAATCAAATTTCAATATAAACGATTTGACTTTCCAAAACTTCAGTAGCTCGCTTGAGCTTGCCCTTAGCACCACGTGAATGTTCTGTGGTAATGTACAGTGTGTGAGTGAATGCGTATGATTCACGTGAGCGTGCTTGTTGGGTTCAGTTCGCGGCGGCGCTTTGAGCCGATTTTCATTTGGGATAAAGCGCCTACTTAATGCGCTGATTTATTATTATTATTATTATTATTATTATTATTATTATTATTTTGCTCATTTTTTAACCATATTTTAGTCATGCCTAAAAAGAAGGCCTACGTGTCTTTTCAAGTTAATGAGTCAGAGGACGTACAGCACAGTGACTGTTTTCATTTGAGGAGGGCGTCTCCGCCATTTGCGCTACAACCATGCAACTTACACAGATTTACTGGAAACTGAATGATGTTTACGTTGAGTTCCAAAACATAGGCTAAATATGTTTTATATTCAGAGGGTTTTATGATGTTTGGAAAATGTCGCAAAAATTTGCGAAAACGCAAGTTCTGGAACGTAACTTTTTAATCCCTGAAATCATAAAACAAATGCAGTTAGATGCTTTTAGCCAAGAATATGAGGGTTCTAATGTGCAAAAACCAAATCTGTAGGTTGAATGGCGGAGACGCCCTGGGCTGTAGAAACGAGTATGTGTTTTCAACATAAATTGTGCGTACTCGAGCTGCCCGACTAAAAACACAGTGCTAGTGGTTTTACTGACTTAGTGCACTAAGAACGAAACTAATGACATCTTTGGAAAAAGGAGAAAACGAACTGTATCACCATGGAAAACGTTTTCTTTTAAAAGTCAAATTATTTGCAATCGGAGCGAGTTGAAAAACAGGTAAAACTCGCACTCTCAATGTATTGGACCCGCGCAGAACGTCAGGTTGCCGATGCCTACAAGTACACATAATAATTATTTTAAAAAGGAACTAATGCCATTCTCCTCTAATTAGATGGCTATTTACTTTTTGGTTAGAGTATGTATGATGTCCAAGCTGTTGAAAGTTGGTCTTTATCTCATAAATGTGACCAGCCAAATTAAATTGTGAATTTAGTTATTAAAAACACTTTAAAGGAAAATGTAATGCAGATTTTTTGAAAACATATTGTAATATGCCCTTTGGGCCTGTTAAAATTCAGATCAATACGCTAGAGTATACACCTTGGTTGGTGCCTCGCGGTTGGTTAGTACGGGGTTTAACGTCCACTTCAACGCTAATGATAATAGGCGGCCCAAACGGGCAGCTTATGGGGAACATGAACAGCTATTGCCTATGGATTTATGGGAACGTGGTGTAAACATCGCAGGACATACTAAGGCACACTTTGAAATCAGTCTTGTAGAGAGAGAGTGTGTGCGTGCGTGCGTGCGTGCGTGCGCGCGCGCGCGCGCACAAAACCTCTAAAATGTGTGACTTTCTTTACCATCCTTGTGGAAAATGAGTGTGTGTAAAATTCTGGGTGACCAAGTCAGGCACCCGTTTTTCTGAGGGTTGTTTCTGCACTATCTTTCATTAAAAAGTCCGAAAAAAATATCAAAATAGGATTTTCCCATTTTGGGCTTTTACATTCAGTTTTGTGTGTACAACACACTCCACGAGTGTGTTGTCACGGAGGCGAGTGTGTGTGTGACATCATCCTGCTTAGCTATAAATAACTTAATACCTGATTGGTCGACTGCGTCATCACAGAAACTGAGAGTAGCTTCCCCTGGCCGTTTGCAACCGTTGGTTATCATCCGTTGGTTGCCATGTCAAATTGACTTTCGTCCAGAACCGTTGGAGTTGCAAAGGTAAATTTATACAATATATATTATGTCCATTTCATTTAAGAGCACGCCCAAGTGTACTTATTCAGCACAATCTTTAACTTAGATGCTCCCAATCTGATACAATTGCACAGTCTGCCGAAACCCCGCTGTGAGAAAAGACGTCTGCTATGATCACCGCTTCTATTATCATTTTGTTTCCTAAAAGATATTAGAACCCCATGATTTTAACAAAAGCTTTCTTTTTCAATGAAAGCAATTCGTTCTATAACACCATTAAAAGACCAATCTGTCATGCGATTTTGTTACCTTTTCTGACATGTGTGATTGTGATCGAATGTAAATTCACGTAGAACACCTGCACTATGATGCGTAAGCAAACGAAAATGCCGCAGATTTCAGTGTGTATTTAATCATCATACGCAAAAATGTCTTCCGATTCCAAGAACAGACCACGAACAGCTCTCTCGGATTGTGCAAAGTGTCGCCTTTTACTGTATTACCAGTTATTGTTCATAAGGGTTGGGTGGAGTGGGTGGTGGGGTGGAGTGGGGGGGGGGGGGGCAGGATTCTCTTAACCTCTTCAGTGCCAAGGACGTGCTCTGTTCGTGCCAAAAACAAGAGTGTCTCAGATTTACGCCAGAGATGCCTTCCTCGCCCTGCTGTTAACATAGGTGTAGGGAGCTTCTATTACCCTGAAGGGTTAGTGATCGGTCCACAGACATGAGAATGTAGACAAAGAGAGCTAGAGAGACAGGCACATCTTGGCTTGATTTCGCGAACGAAGATACTATAGGTAAAGTCTATGGGGGTTGCCCACGACGTCTGCAGGCATGCTCGTGACTGCGGAGGCCAATCCGGGACACGCAGGTTCGAAAGCAGTGGCTGCAGAGGGAGGTCTGGCCAGGGTTCTGGGTTGCGGCATCTCTGTTTTTTCTCCTGAGCCGCTTGTCTTTAAGGCAAGCTCTGCGCGAGTCCTCAAAGGAGACAGCTGCCTTGTAAATGGTGGAGCGCCAGGTGTCACGGTCCGTAGCGAGTGAAGACCACTGACGGTGGTCGATGAGGCAGGCACTAAGCGACTTCTTGAGACAGTCTTTGTATCTTTTCTTTGGTGCCCCTCTCTCTCTGTGTCCAGTGGTGAGCTCGCCGAACAGGGTGATCTTGGGTAGGCGATGATCCTCCATCCTGGAGACGTGCCCTGCCCATCGGAGCTGTGTCCGCAGCAGCAAAGCCTCTATGCTCACAGTTTCCGCCTGTTCAAGGACCTCGACGTTGGTGATATAGTCACTCCAGTGAATGCCCAGGATGGTACGCAGGCAGCGCTGGTGGAAGCGTTCGAGGAGTCGTAGTTGGCTGCGATAGAGGGCCCAGGACTCAGAACCATACAGCAGGGTTGTGAGGACGACAGCTCTGTACACGCTGATCTTGGTGCCTGTTTTCAGCTGTTGATTGTGCCACACCCGCTTATATTGACGCCCGAAAGCACTGTTCGCTTTTGCCAGCCTGCTGTCCAGCTCCTTGTCCAGCTTGGCGTCTGATGTGATGATGCAGCCAAGGTAGGTAAACTGGTACACTGACTTCAGTTTAGAATCGCCGATGGTAATGTGGGGAGGGCGATGCTCTACCTTGGGTGCCGGCTGATGGAGGACCTCTGTCTTTTTCAGACTGACCTCGAGTCCAAAGAGCTGGGCAGCGTCTGCGAAGCAGGATGTGATACGCTGCAGGGCTCTCTCTCTCTCTGTGTGCAACGAGGGCAGCGTCATCAGCAAAGAGTAGCTCACGAATCAGTTGGTCTAGGGTTTTGGTGTGGGCCTGCAGTCGTCTGAGGTTGAACAGACTGCGATCGAGACGATACCTGATGTACACTGCATCGTCATCGTCGAGGTCCACTGTGGCCTGCTTCAACATCATGCTAAAAAAGATGGTGAAGAGGGTCGGTGCCAGCACACAGCCCTGCTTCACACCATTGAGAATGGGGAATGGTTCTGAGAGGTCATTGTTGAGTCTGACCTGGCCTTGCTGGTCCTCGTGCAGCTGGACGATCATGCCGAGGAACTTTGGGGGACAGCCAAGTCGCTCCAGGATCTGCCACATGCCTTGCCTGCTCACAGTGTCGAACGCTTTTGTTAGGTCGACAAACGTTACATACAACCCTTTGTTCTGCTCGCGGCACTTCTCCTGAAGCTGTCTCAGCACAAAGACCATGTCGGTGGTGCTCCTGTTGGCTCTGAAGCCACACTGGCCCTCTGGGAGGTGGTCTTCTGCGATGGCAGGTACCAGCCGATTCAGGAGCAGCCTTGCAAGAATTTTCCCAGCAATGGGCAGCAGGGTAATTCCACAATAGTTGGAGCAGGCGGACTTCTCTCCTTTGTTCTTGTACAGGGTGATAACGACTGCATCGCGGAGATCCTTTGGTAGTGTTCCTTCCTCCCAGCAGCAGAGAAAGAGGTCATGGAGCTTGTTGTGCAGTGCTGGGCCTCCATGTTTCCAGATCTCTGGTGGGATTCCGTCAATGCCTGCTGCTTTGCCACTCTTGAGCTGGTGGATGGCTGTGAGGGTCTCTTCAGCAGTGGGCGGTTCATCCAATTCAACCTTTACTGGGAGGTGTGGGATTTGGAGGATGACTGCTTCTTGAACAGTGCGCTCAGTACTGAAGAGGTCCTGTAAGTATTCCGACCAGCGGTTCAAGATGGAGTTATTATCTGTGAGGAGTGCCTGTCCATCAGCGCTTTGCAGGGGACTTTGTGTCAGGTGCCTGGGGCCATACACTGCTTTCAGTGCTTCGTAGAAGCCCCTGTAGTCACCGTTGTCAGCGCAAAGTTGGGTCCTCTGTGCGAGTCTGGTCCACCACTCGTTCTGGAGATCTCTGAGCTTGCGCTGGAGACTGCTGCAGACGAGGCGGAAGGCAGACGTCTTCACATGGCAGGAAGGCTGGGCTAGGTGGGCCTGATGGGCGGCTCTTTTTTATTTTGCTAGGAGTTCCTGGATCTCTACGTCGTTTTCGTCAAACCAGTCTTTGTTCCTCTTTTAAACGAAACCCATGACTTCTGCAGAGGATTTTGCGATAGCCGTTTTCAGTTATTCCCAGAGTGTTTCAGGGGAGGAGTCTGCTGGGTCAGCTGAGTCTGTGAACCTGCGCTGTAAATCTGTCTGAAAGGCAGCTTTTACGTCGTCACGCTGAAGGCTGGCAACATCAAGCTTTTTCTTGGGGGGCCCACCTTTCTTGGGTTTTGGCTTGAAGTGGAGCCTGAGTTTGCAGCGGACAAGGCGGTGGTCAGTGTGGCACTCTGCGCTGGGCATCACTCTGGTGAGGAGGACGTCACTGCGGTCCCTCTGACGCACTAGGACATAGTAGATAAGGTGCCAGTGTTTGGAGCGAGGATGCATCCAGGTGGTCTTTCGACTGTCCTTTTGCTGGAAAGTAGTGTTGGTGATGACAAGCTGCTGCTCTGCACAGAACTCCAACAGTAGGCGGCCATTGTCATTGCAGTTCCCGTCGCCATGCTTGCCGAGGACTCCTTTCCAGGCTTCAGAATCCTGGCCCACTCTAGCGTTGAAGTCGCCAAGGATAATGACTTTGTCGTATGCAGGGGTGTTCTGTAGGAGGCTGCGCAGGTCAGTGTAGAACTTGTCCTTTTCTGCAGGCTCTGCCAGGAGGGTTGGGGAGTACACACTGAGAAGGGTGACGTGTTGCTGATGTCTCAGTGGGAGGCGCATGGACATTATGCGGTCTGAGTGACCGGTTGGTAGGTTTTCCAGCTGAGTCGCAATGGGGGTCTTGACCATGAAGCCCACGCCTGAGAGCCGTCTTTCTGATGCAGACGTGCCTGACCAGTAGAGGGTATAGCCAGCGCCAAGTTCTTGGAGACTGCCTTCGTCCGGGAGGCGTACTTCGCTAAGCGCGGCGATGTCGATGTTTAACCTCCGCAATTCATGGGCAATGAGGGCGGAGCGACGTTCGGGGCGTCCGCTGTATGTCGAGCATGGTTCGGATGTTCCAGCATGCTACGTTGAGTCCGGTCGTGGTCGTCATTAGAGTGGGTCCGTTTTGTTTACTTGTTTTCTGACCGCAGGAGAAGATGCCCGTTGACCGCGGCTAGCCAACTGGGGTTGTGAGGGGATACGCTTTGTTTATGTCACCTTTTCTAGGCCCCTCTCCGTGTGGAGCAAGCAGTGCTGTCCCTAGAGAAGGCTGCTTGGTCGTTCAGGGTGTGCCGAGTGACGTTGTCATCCCCAGGTCAACATCAGGCGACCAATATCCTGAACCGCCTGCATGAAGGTTTGAGACTGCGGCTTCCAGTGACATCTTTCACCTGCCGTTTCGCGCCTCGCCCGTCGCTACAGGACTTGTAATGGTCTGTGTCATGGTCCATGGACGTTTCCTAAAGCCTGCGCGGTGGAGCTTTTTGGTGGAGTGCAGTGTGCGCAGTACTGGCCCCACCCTTTAAACCCTTGGTTCGTCTGCCATGGCCTAGCAAGCTGGGACGATAGCATCGAGGTCCTCGGGTCGTAGGTTTTATATCAGACTGTCCTTGTCCTAGTCTCTGGCTCAAAAACCTTCCCCGGAGACACGGGGGCTTTGAAGTCAGGGTTTTCCTCCCTTAGCCTTTCCGCAGCCAAGCGGCCAGGCCTGCAAGGCAGCCGGACAATGATGATTAATGTTTGAGGTTCTCTCCTCTAGATCCGCCGTGTTTAGCCAGGGGGCTCGTGCTGCCCAGTTTTTGAGGTCACCTTGGAGAGGATGTGGCCAGGGACCACGCACAGACGGTCTTAGGATAGAGGGATGCTATGCTAGTCCGGAGGGATTACACACGAGGGTGCCTCACGAAGGCCAAGAGGCCCTAGACTAGGGTGATCCCGGGCAAGGCGCTGTAAGAGTTCCCCACTACCCGCACCACCAACGCAACTCATTCCCCCGGGGCCCCCACCCTTTGAGTCAGGCAGAGACCCCTTGACAGGCACATATATACACAGATTTGTACATAGGGCTAATCCTACACAACCACAGTGATATTATAGTAGAAGGTATGTTGCGAGGATACGTGAACTGATTGTTCAGTAATTTATGGTTTTCTTTTATCAAAGTAAATAAAGTAAGTAATGGTTTAATTAAACTACATTCACAAAAAACGGATACTGCAGTAATTATGTACATCTGATCCAAAATGTCCAGTTTACATGGTTGTATTTGACATGTTTGCAGCAATATTTGTGCCACTCTCAGGACTTTCTGCACACCTAGCGCCAGATAGCAGCAGAATATGCAAAAGCATCCGGATCTGTGCTAGTGGGCAAGCACGCCCCTTCCTGGAACATGACCAAGGCCCACAAAATTAGTCAGCTGCCTGAGCAGCAGAAGGATAGCCAAGCCTCTGCCGGAGAGGGTGCTTCTGGTAGAAAGGGGCACAGAAGGCAAGGGAATGCCCCCAATTACAAACGGGTAAGTGATTCTATGATCATCCTCATTTTATTGGCTCACGAGCGTAGCGAAAGTGCGTCAATGTTCTGGGCCAGTGGTCGTCTGTCCGCCGTCCGTGGTAAACTTTTACGTTGGCATTTTCTCAGAGACTATTCAAGCCACAAACTTTGCCCAAGGATACTTTTGTGGCAAGAACTTTCTAAACATACCAATTTGTTTGACCTCTCGCAAAGGTCAAGGTCAGAGGGGATGAGGAAATAGACCAAGAATAGCTATATTTTGACATAATTTATTTTTTCTCAAATACTATTCACAACTTCAAACCCAAACTTGGTAAAAAATATACCTGACAGTAAGATCTTTATATGCATACTAATTTGGTCGATCCCTCAGAAGGGTCACAAGAGCTCAGGATATAGGTCCAAAAATAGCCATATTTTGACAAAATATGTTTGTTCTCAAATACTATTCACAACTTCAAACCAAATTTGGTACAGAAATACTTGATGGTAATACCTATCTATGCATACTAATTTGGATGACCCCTTGGAAAAGTCAAGGGTCACAAGAGGCAGGCACGTGTGTGTAAAATGCACATTTTGGATAAAATTGTAGGTATTATCAACATTTTTGCAAAGTTTTTCAGTCAAATTTGGCACAGGTAGATAAGACCTTTCTATGCATACTAATTTAGTCGACTCATCTCAAAGGTCAATGGTCACAGTTGGGTTGACAGATGAGTGAATTATTTTCAGAAAACATGGATTTTGCTGGTGCAAAAGCCAGCCCTTTACTTATTGCCACAAAAGGTCATACATGTGTAAAAAGTTCATACGTTTGAGCCATAATGGCTTTGCCTTTCTTGTTTAAGTATTGCATCAAGCTTTGAATACTTCAGAGTGTGTGTTTAACTCTCTCGCTGCACACAGGATGAAGCTTTACTTTCTCTAGTGCAAGCGACATGCCCAATCTATGCTTAGAGCATTACAGAGATTCTGAATTGTGAAAAATTGTTAAAATGTTTGAAAATAAAAAGGTAATTTCAAGACCAATAGCAGAATGCCAAATACTACATTAATAAATTTTGAAGTCTAGTATGTCAACTAGTGCCCTCTACCACAGTCCTTCCCCATATTTTTTTCCTGAAAGCTTCAAGACTGCACTTGTAAAACCCCTATTGAAGAAACCATCTTTAGACCCAAATGTACTGAAAAACTATCGCCCAGTTTCCAATCTTACATTTCTATCAAAGATTCTTGAGAAAATTGTCCTTGTTCAAACTTTAAAGCATGTCAACTCTAATAGTCTGTTCAGTGTATTTCAGTCTGCATATCGTCCCCATCGTAGCACTGAAACAGCTTTGCTGAAGATATTCAATGACCTGCTTTGTGCTTTGGACGAGCGTAAGATCACAGTCCTTGCTTTGCTGGACCTGTCCAGTGCGTTCGACACTATTGACCATGAAATTTTGCTGTGCCGTCTTCAATCTGTATTTGGCATTGAAGGCACAGTCTTGGCATGGTTTAGTTCATACCTGACTGAACGATCCCAGATTGTTTCTGTCGACGGCTGTCGTTCTGAGCCATCACCTCTTCGGTTTGGTGTACCCCAGGGCTCGGTCCTAGGACCTGTATTGTTCTTACTGTATGTTCAGCCCCTGTCCGACCTGATTTGTAGTCGCTCCATTTCCCATCATGCATTTGCAGATGATACGCAGATGTACAAAAGTGATACTGTCGAGCGAGCTGTGAATGCCGTCCAAAGTATAAGCCAGTGCATTGACCATGTCAAATCATGGATGACCACCAACAAACTGATGTTAAATGATGGCAAAACTGAAGCAATGTTGGTAGCTAATCCAAGATTATCTTCGTCCCTGCCTTTACCGTCATCACTGTCTGTGGATGGAACACTCATTGGCTTCTCTGCGAGTGTGAGAAACCTGGGTGTTACACTTGACAGCGAGTTATCTATGTCACAGCATGTCAGTGCAGTGTGTAGATCCGCTTATCTGGAACTTCGTCGTATTAGTTCAGTTCGACACCTGCTGACCGTGGAAGCCACTAAAACAGTAGTTTGTGCATTTGTGCTGTCCAAGCTAGATTATTGTAACTCTTTGCTTTGTGGCTGCCCTCAGTATCTCATTGATCGCCTCCAAAAAATTCAGAACAATGCAGCCCGGCTTGTTGTGAGAGTCCGTAAGACTGAGCATGTCACACCCATCTTGAAGTCCCTTCACTGGCTACCTGTGTCCTCACGTATTCAATACAAAGTTGTGTCAATCTGTTTTAACTGCCTTTCAGGCACCAGCCCAGAATACTTGTCCTCTTTGCTGCATGTGTATACACCCTCTCGTGAGCTCCGCTTTTCTTCTGATAAACGGAAGTTGTGTATACCTTCTGTCCAAACTAAAACATTTGGTCAGCGCACTTTTGTTTATCAAGCCCCAGTGTTATGGAATACACTTCCTCTTGAGGTCAGAAACAGTGAGTCTGTCTCTGACTTCAAGAGGTCGTTGAAAACTCACCTCTTCAAGCTTTACTTTGAATAACTGCCAGTGTTTGATGCCTTAGTTGTAGTTCTGCAATCCTCCTTGTTTAGACTGAATGTTAATTAGAATATAAATTATTATGTGTGTATTGTTGTTTAGTTTATTGTAAAAGTGGTGTGTTCGGGCATTGTGCTTTGTTTGTTATGTGCATATGTCATTGTATTTTTATTTTTGTGTACAGATTGTAAAGCGCTTAGAGCTTTTGAGTAAGATTAAGCGCTATATAAATACTCATTATTATTATTATTATTATTATTATTAATTAAAGGGAGCACAGGGAAACAATCGTGTATGCCTGTCTTGTTTCTGCAAGGTCCCTTAAACCAAAGCTGTGCTATTTATGTCCTAATGCAGCTTTCTTTCCAGTTGGAAATGGTTTTTAATAAATTGTGTTGTACCCGTGTTTTCTAAGCGTGTTTCTTTCTCCGTTGGGTACTTCTTAGCTTTCTTTCCAGTTGGCAAATGAAGCCTGGGATGAACCTGAGAGTGTAAGCTCATCGGAATATAAGGACAGTGATGACGAGGACTTTGTTCTCGGCTCGAGTTCACAGGATTGAGACTGTGTGCCGCCATCAATCTCTTGGAACTCTGACACAGACAGTATTGTATTTCCTTTGTAAGTTTTCAAAATGGCAGGTTCAGGGTGGGGAGGTGTCAGTGAAGCAAGTACCAGCAAGGTGCAGTGTCCAAAAACTGGTGAATTAGGGGGTTGCAATGAGAATGTGGATAGGCAGAAGGAGCATGACGTTGGGGTGGGAAAAGAGCGCTTACAGAAGAAACAGGTGTGCATTTGTCACAGAGAGGGAAAGGAAAGTACAAATGGGACAAGATACATGCGTGCAAATTGTGTAGCAAGCTTGTCTTGAACATGAGCACACAAGATGCCCATGCAGATGAGGCAGAAATTGCTAAAATTTTGTCAATGAAAAAAAGGACAGAGGAGCGCTGTCAAGCATGGATCAGACTACAAAATGAAGGAGATTACATGCATAACATTCCAGTTCTTGAAAAGAAATCAGGATATTTGGTTCCATTGTATCGCACCAAAAGTAGTAAGGTAGAAGACCTTCTTGTATGTAGCCATTGCAATGGGCTCTATTAAAAAAAAGCTGATCTCTGTACACTCAAAACATTGCTGTCAGAAACCAGGAGAGTTTCAGTTCGCTAAAAGAGGTGACGCAGCAAGGCTTGGGAGGCTAATGCTTCCAATACCTTTAGAGGTTGACGCTTCCTTCTATCATAAGGTATTAGCCAGACAGAAAGATGATGAGATAAGCCGTCTCATCACAACTGACCCCTTGCTTCTTGATTATGGAAAGAGGTTATTTGACCGCAGGGACATTGAAGAACACACGGCTGGACAAATAAGTTCCAGGATGCGGGAGTTGGGGAAATTATTAAAGATTCTCAGAGTGATGTCAGAAATGAAAATTGCAAGTTTGAATGCTGTTATCAATTCAGCTAGCTTTGATCATGTTGTACTGGCTGTAAAAGAGCTAGCAGAATTTGATGAGGATACACATCAGTTCAAAAGAGGGCATATCGCAATGCGCATAGGCCATGCCTTGAAAAAATGTTCACGGATCAAACAGTCGCAGGCATCCAAACAGTTTGGGCATGGTTCAGATGAGAAGTGGCTGCAGGAGCTCTTTGAGGCGGAGCGGTTCAACTGTCTTTACGCGGGACTGGTATGATTGTGTGTCAGCTACGGCAGCCCAGTCGGTCGGGAAAATGACCATGATCAAACCCAAGCTGATCTTCATGTGAAACTGTTACCAGAGCTCGAGAGCTGCTTGAGACAAGGATGGTTTCGGAAGATTATCCGACAGTGGTTAAAGCAACTCTTTGTGCTATATCACGTTTCAGCCATAAACGAGGGGGAGAAATTCAGAGAATGAAGGTATCAGACTTCCAGAATGCTAAGATTATAATGATCACCAATCAAGATATCTTGAAAGGTCTCACAGAGGTTGAGGAGAAAATAGTGAATAATTTTCAGCAAGTGGTAATCAGAGGAAAGTTTAATAGGAGTGTTCCCATTTTGCTGACAAAGAAAATGATGACAACTGTGGACAGAATCCTTCAAATGAGGCATTCAGTGCCAGCTCTAGCTTGTTCCCAGTACATCTTTGCCACACGTTCTGGTCAGAGGCCTTACAGAGGCCATGATGTTCTGAAGGAACATGCGCTACAAGCACGTGTGTCAAACCCAGACATGTTCACATTTACTCAGTTACGGAAGCAGTTTGCAACTTTGGCTCAGTCAATGGCAATCTCAGAGTTGGATCAGGATTAGCTGGCAGATTTTCTTGGTCATGATATTCAGATACATCGCCATATCTACCGCCAACCTCAAGACGTCCTTCAAAAGGCAAAAGTGGCGAAGATTCTTCTGTCAGTTAACAATGGGATGACAGATTTTGAGAGTTGCATTAGAGCTGAGCTGGGCGATGAAGAGATTGACTTTGACAATGAAGACACATAAGAAATTTGCAGAGAGGTCTCAGGGATAACAGCACCTGTGAATGAAATCAAGTACCAAGTCAACAACACAGGAATCAATGAGCATGACAGAAAAAAAGACGTCCTTTTTGGCTCACGTGCAAAGCAAAAATGAGTACGTTCTGTGCCAATGGTCGTCGTCATAACTTCAAACCCAAATTTGGTACAGAGATACCTGATGGTAAGACCTATATATGCATACCAATTTGGATAACCCTTCGGAAAGGTCAAGGTCACAGGCTGGCACATGTGTGTAAAATGCCAGTTTGCAAATTTTTCAATCACATTTGGCACAAAGGTAGCTGATGATAAGACCTTCCCGTGCATACTAATTTAGTCGACTCATTGCAAAAGTCAAAAAAAAAGGGGGCGGGGCGGGGCGAGGTGTTGGTTGACAGATGTGTGAAAAATACTTACATTTTGAGAAAGCATGAATTTTGCTGGTATGGAAGCCAACCCTTTACTTATTGTCACAAAGGTCACTCATATGTATATAGGTCGTCCACGTGAGCAATAATGGCTTTGCCTTGTGTGCGTGTGTGTGTGTGTGTGTGTGTGTGTGTGTGTGTGTGTGTGTGTGTGTGTGTGTGTGTGTGTGTGTGTGTGTGTGTTTTTCTCAAACATGTGAGAAAATCATTCAGATTATGTTTGGTTTGTTAATGGTTAGTTAGTTATTTGGGTTTAACGCCGAGCAGGCGACTAAGGCCATCTCACGGCTGGGTTTGTTAATGGTGCAAAGTGCCTTTTTGTGGTTCAGAGAGAACATTAACCTTTTCCCTGCCAGGGATGTGCCCTGTTGATGCTAAAAGCATGTTTACGGAAGGTATCTGGCACTGAAACGGGTTAATATGATTTGTTTTAAAAGAAGAAATTTGATGTTCAAAGGGGTAGATGACATTTAAAATTCATTACCATGAATATTTTCCTCGGAAAATAAGCTTTAGTAGAAGCATGCCCCCTAAAATGTTTTTTTTTTTTTTTTTTTTTTTTTTGGGTAGCCAGCTCATTTTAAATGCACTCACTCAGTACCACAAAAAAGGTGGTCACCCATTTGTGAGGTTTTGTATGTATAGAATTTGTATGTGTGCGAAATGTCTGTAACCTTTTTGTTAATATAAAGTACACTTGCATACTATTCATTCTTTCAAAAGTCAAAGGAAGCATAAGTTTAGCTGAGTTGGTATACCTTGCCCTGTACCTAGGTTAAACGCACCAGTGGCGCCATTGTTGCTATTTTCACACCAGACCGGTCGCTTGGACTGGTCACGTGCAGCAGAACTGCGCGCACAGGTAGGTTTCTGCAATTGTAGTGTGGTCAGGTACGTTCACGCGAAAGATTGTCATAGCAGTCGAAAAACGTTTCGTTTCTGGTTTTACTTCTAGCGCCTTTTACCTCTCCTAACACGCCAGTTTTGTCTAGAAATGGCGGAGGCTTGTGTCATGCCCCACGCCCCTGAATAAAGTCCATTGTACTTGTTGTACGCTCATCTCTCGAACTTCAACTACGACGGTGCTTTCTGCCCCAAACAACACAGATGTCGCAAAATCACCACCACTGAGGAAAACAGCTATTTTTCAAATCTGCCAAATCGCGTAATGTTTCGTGGTGCTAGCATAAGGATCCATTAGTGCCGGATTGCATGTGGGAAAGGGTTTATCCTTTATTCATCTTATTTTGCAGCAATCAAACGACGGTCACGTGATTCTCTCTCCGAGATTGCTCATTACAGGTGCAGAAAGCACACGATCTGGTGCGATCTCGTGCGAAAATAGCGACAATGGCGCCTCTGGTGCGTTTAACCTAGGCACAGGGCGAGGTATACTAACTCAGCTAAACGTTATTGTCGCCCTTGTTAGAACTCAGTATATTTCTCCATTTTATGAATAGAGGCATAGAAGTCGCTGAAATCCTTTACGTGCCGAAAGCAAGAACTAGTTTTCCTCATCGCAAAGTTGCGAGAAAAAGGTTTGACTGCTCTTCATTGTTTAATTTGAGGTGTTTACAAACAATTACTGTGTTTTTATATGTATGCACCTTTGATGTGATTAATAAAGGCTGAAGTGTCAAGTGATTTCTTATGTTGTCAGTTACTTAATTAATGTCAGTGTTCTGTAGTATTAGTTTCTTCCTCTGAGTCTTTTCCTATCTTTTGTATTTTTCCACACTTTTTAACCCGTATCATACTGAGGCTAAAAGCTTCAAATTTGTACACTGCCATATGCAAGCTACATTACAGTACTTACAGTTAAGGAACAGACCAATGGCTTTAGTTCAAGAGTGGTGCCCAAATAGCTATTCTGGCACTACCCTTGAACTATATTAGTCACACTTGTTTCACACACTGGTGTATTCCGAATGATAAGGGTTAATATTCAAAATGCTCTGCTGCTGTTTGTCTCAAACTCCAGAGCGCATAAACAATGTCCCATAAGTTCCAGAATACATTATTTTGATCCTAACATAAATGCCATGATAAACTGTTGTGCTTCAGAGGGACAAAACGTAGCAAGGATTAAAAGATTTCCTATGTGAAAATCATAATCTAAAGGTTAGGGGCCAGTGTTCATTCAATTTTGCACAATAAAATGTTAAATATGTTAATGCATACATACACATTAAGTTGAAAAATAAAGAATGACAACAATAAAATGAATGTGAAAAAGAAGCATCAAATATTCCATGAACTTTACCTTATTACAGACGCCTAGTTTTCTTAAAATAGCCATGCTTAAATGACATTTAAAGCGACACCCATTTTCACTGTAATGCCAGTTTTTGTGTGAGAGGTATTTTTTAGAAGCACCCACTATATTGGTAGAAACCCATATTTTCTCCATCCAGTGGCGCTGTCTCTAGAAAATGTATATTTTATGTTAAGTTATAGAACTTAGTTATAAGGTGAGTTCTAAACATTCGCATCAATTTCAGGTCCCTAGAATAAATAGGAATATGGGAACCCTTTTTCACATAAAATGGTAGATAACCCACTCTGAGGCTTTTGTCTCCATGTGTGTGTGTGTGTGTGTGTGTGTGTGTGTGTGTGTGTGTGTGTGTGTGTGTGTGTGCGTGCGTGCGTGCGTGCGTGTGTGAGGTGTTGGGTGTGGGTGGGTGGGTAGATACACGGTAGGTAAGTCTGACTTTGGGGCAAGGCGGTTGGGGCGGGAAAACAGAGGGGTTGGGGCGGCACAGAATAATTGACAACACGAAGTACAGACCACAATGAATGGTCTTACAGTGCAAAAGGTCCTAAATGGCAGACTAGCTGGGCACAACCCTTATGATGTTTGTCATGTTGCAGGGTTCCGCTACCCGTCCCGAATCCTGTCCGTCATGTTCGTTGGGACGTTGGTCGTGTACACGGTGAGTGTTTAAAAAAAAAACCTCCTTTCTATAGAAAACAGTGCAACAAGTTACGAGTATAAACACACTTTTATGCCCGCAAATACCGTCTGTAACATGTTTATTTTGTTAAACCTTGCTTCATACGTTTATACGGATCACACGTTTTATTTTTTGATAATGACACTGGCTCACTCTTGCCCGGCAGCTGACGTACGAGGCCATGACGTTGTTACCACGTCTGTTCGACAGCATGTCTGGAGCCATACTGCAGCTGATTGACGACACTGTTGGCCGGGAGCCCCAGCCTGGGGAGACGGAGGACAAGAAATCTCACCGGGTTTACCTCGAAGTCGCGTACTCGATCATCGACACCACCAAAAGTCAGTGCAGTAGGCATTCCCTAATGTGTCGAGTACCATTTGCATACTATTTTTCTTCTTCCCAAGTCGACATAAAAGGTTAAAAAAAAAACCAACGATCACCTCTCTCACCGAAAAACTAGTGCGACTGTCTCGGACTCGATGATACTTAGACGATTCTTCAGACGCAGGAGATCGTGATGGTCGTTGCCTGTTGTTGGTTCCATTTACATTCCTGTCTCTGGGACGGACGGGATTTTGTATCGTTGGTTTCAAATTTTTGTCCGCTAGAAGTGACGTGTTTTAATGCCTGGTGTGACACAAAGCAGCACACGTAGGGCTGCTTTTTATGTTGCTTGCAACATATTGCAAGGAAATTAGTTGCTGGGCCAGTCAGAATTTTGCAGCCTACTAGTGAGCAAAAGCCGCGCCAGGCGCCACGTGTTCACCACGAGGGCAGTGTGCCGCCTTGGTGTTGCCGCAAGCAGCAATTTTAAGTGTTTAGTATATCGCACTAAACTAGTGCTAAAATTCGCCAGTATAAACGGCTCACCGTGTGTGAAGGCTGTAAGGCGTTCCTATCTATCTTTTCACAAGTCATGTGATTAGCCATACCCTAGGGCGCATGAGGATCTATACCTCTTGGATATGTTTGGAGAGTTTTCTAAGTTGATCATCCGCAGTGATTTTTCTCGCGTTCGTTAATGGGAGTTGTCCGTTACAAACGAAACCTCACTAATCCTCCCTCGGGAAACATGTAGCTAAGGAGAAAACAAAAAGCAACAGAAAACTTTTTCGTTCTCACAACATTCAAACTTCATTATTTCAGTGATCTCTGTCAAGACGGGTTTTGATTGTTAAAATCCGCAGCTACAAATGACGCTTCGCGTTTTCTTACACACCTCCTGCCTTTGAACGGAAACGCTGTACCACACACGTGTATCACACGTCAAGACGTCATTTTAGGGTGACGACTGGGACGCTGGCGCCATGTGTTGCGCTTTACATTATCACGTAAGAACATTTGTCTGGCATCCAAAATTTTGACGCCACATTACAAAGTAAATTACGTCAAGATTTTTGACAAGATGGCAGTTTGTTGTGGCCAGGCCCGCGTGTGCCGAAAACCAACTCACATCCGATTACTGCCAAGAAAGTTGTGAGTAAAAATATATTCTTACATTGGCATTTCGGTGATTACTGATTCGCCAGCCCAGTCAGCGCTGATAGGCGGGGGCAGGGGATCTAACTGTTTGTCTGTCCAGCGCTGAGTGATTCCCCTTGGTTTGTATACAATTCTGCCAGCGCTAGCCTCACCTATCTGGTTGGTGATTACTTAAAATCTCGCTTTCGCATTTAGGATAATGTTTTGAAACTATTTGAGTGAGATTCTTAGTATCGCCTAAACACTGATGTAAGAATCTATGAGCGCCGACACACGAGCGAGTTAGTCCGTGTTAGCGGGCATTTATATCGGTTTAAACTGATCACACGCGGGGCTAAAAATTGGCCGGGCCAGAATAGAGCTTGTTCGCTAACCCGAACTAAGTTGCGGGTCACCCTCAAATCCGGGTGGCCAGCAAACTCGGGATAAGTTGTTAGACTATAACATATTCAGTTGACCACAACCGAAATTCCACATAACTAGTGGCTTGCCTTTGTCCTGGACACGTGGCCGATGAAACCTTCATGGGACTCCTTCGCCCTGGGTGGTGACTTCATCAAGTAAGTTCATACGCCCAGTCAGGTACCATGTCAGCACCCTAGCCTTTGGTTATCCAAAACCTAACATGCAAGGCAGCAGGGGACTCGTGGAGGGCGGGGTCGTCTATGTCCCGTGCAGATGTGAACATCTTCCCACTGCCCAGGATCATTTGCCCAAGACACACCACATGCAATGACAGCCTTACCTCAATCTATACCGGATCGGTCGTCGACCGGAACAAGGACCGCTCCTTCTGTCTTGCGCCACTGGTGCACCATCAAACCTCCGTGCCAGAAACAACATCAGCATTGGCACTTGGAACGTCAGAAGAACGCCTGGAAAGGTAGAGGAACTAACACACGAAACGAACAGATGCCATTGGACCATCCTAGGACTTTGCGAAGTACGATGGAAAAACCTTGGGGAAACATCAACCCAGGAAAACCACAAACTGTACTACAGTGGCAGAGATGAAAAACATGAACAGGGTGTCGGATTTCTCGTCCACAAAGACATCGTGAACACCGTCATGCGTTGTCGGCCAGTCTCCAGCAGGCTTATCACCATACGCTTGAGGGCAACCCCATTTAATATCACCATTGTACAAGTTTACGCTCCAACAACAAACTATGATAATGAGGAAATAAAAGACTTCTATGACCAACTGCAAGAAGTCCTGGACCAGACCCCCAAGAAAGACATTCGTGTGGCGCAGGGAGACTGGAATGCAAAAATAGGAGAAGATGTTGTTAAGAACTGGAAAGGCACATGTGGACGCTACTGCAATGCAGATACCAACGACAGAGGCTTAAGGCTCCTGGAATGTGCCAGCGCAAATTATTTGAAGCTGATGAACACGTCTAGCCTACACAAAGCATCCAGAAGGTGGGCATGGCACAGCCCAAATGGAGAGCATCATAACTAAATTGACTACATCATGGTGAAGAAACGTTTCCCAACCAGTGTGAACATTGCCAAGACAAGAAGTTTTCCAGGCGCAGACATTGGAAGCGACCATGACTTAGTGATGATGACCTTCCAACTCCGCCTGAAGAAAGTCAACACGCAGGGTCTTGAGAAGCTAAAAGCCCCAGAGATAGCGGAAGCCTTCCAGGCAAAGATTGGATGAAAATTCGCACCACTGTTACTTCTAGGTGCAGAAGACATGGATGTGGGCACGCTTATCTACACATTTAACACTGCTGTAACATATATGCGCTTTGCGGGCGACATTGATGGCCTTGCAGGAACAGAGGAGGAGCTAGCTCAGCTGGTGGTAAATCTGGACAGTACAGCCATTGCGTTCGGGATGGAAATCAGCGCAGAGAAGAACAAACTGATGACCAATAACGCCAGTGGCATTGGCACTGAAATCATGTTTGGAGGCCAAAAACTGGAAACAGTTAAGAAATTCAAATACTTATGAGCCATTGTGACAGATGACGGATCAAAACCAGAAACACTGTCCAGGATCGCGCAGACAACAACAACGCTGACAAGATTGAAGACCATAATTATGGAAGGACAAAAACATCACACTCTGCTCCAAGATCAGACTGATGCGCTCCTTAGTCATCTCAGTGTTCTTATATGCTTGTGAGTCATGGGCCCTCACAGCAGACCTCGAAACCACTGAAATGAGATGTTTTCGAAGGCTGCTTGGCATTTCGTACAGATATCACCTCACTGACGAGGAAGTGGGAAGCAGAATCAGGCAAGCCATCGGGCCCTATGAAGATCTATTAGCCATTGTGAAAAAAACGCAAACTCAAGTGGTATGGGCATGTCACGCGATCAGCAGGGCTTGCCACGACAATCCTGCAAGGCACTGAGCAATGAGGGCAAAGGAGAGGTAGACAGAGAAAAAGATGGGAGGACAATATCTCAGAGTGGACAGGACTGAAGCTGAGCGACACACTAAGAATGGCAGAGAACAGAGTGGAATGGAGGGAGCTGGTTGCCAAGACATCAGTGGTGCCCCAATGGTCGGCAAGACTACGGGATAAATAGATAGATAGATATTCAGTACCCATAACACTGAAATTGACAGCTCAGATTAATTAAGCAGTGTGTCATTTGGTGTTTGAAAAAAACACCAATAAAATGTGAAATGAAAAGTTGTGCTTCTTGTTTTAGTCTTCGGGTTAACCAAAGACACATACGGCGTGGTGCGTTTGGCTGAACTAACTGACAAACGAATTTGAAATTCTCGTTTCGAATAGTCTTACAAATGCAATTATAAATAGGTGCTGCTCATTATCAGGTCAAATTCAGTTTGACACGAGAAATATTCAATAACTCGAGTGCATTAAAGCGTGACAACTCAAGAAGTGCGCCAATTGTTTCACACAACACTAAATAACTTTGTACTAAAACAAGCTCTTTTATTAAACATAAATCTGGTATCAAATTTGCGTTACGAAGAGGGCTAGATGAATCCGCCATTAGTTGCTACAAATGTTTTTGTAGCGAGGTCACATGGTACAGTTTGCGCTAAAGTATTGGTCGTGTGACGTTGGAATAAAAACAAAAATAAATGTATGCAAGAGAAGGTCTGGAGCCAGAACTTTCAAAAATACAGTGTCCACACCATGGAACAACCTACCTGACTCCGCACAAAGCGAGCTGCATTCAACCATTCAGCAAACGCCTGTAGACTCGTCTACAATGGAGTCAGTGTTTTCTTTTTCGCAATCTTCCAAAAACAAAATGGTTTCCTTTTTCACCTTCTTTTCTGAAGTGCTCTTTGTTTTATTCTGCCTGCTTTACACTGTGCCACGAGCACGAGCAGGGGCACTATGTGACAAGTGGACATGGAGATAGCAACGGTTTGTATTACTGCCCCTGGTTGGCGGAGAAAAAGAGCGGTCAAGTTTTAATTTTATGGCATTCAAACTTCGTAGTTACGTTTGCCCTTTTTAAAGCCTTTTTTGTATACAAAGAACACTGGTTGTATTATGGAAATATCTCAAAATATTAAACCTTTTGTGGCTTTATAGCAGATCGCTTTCAACGAAAGTCCAGTTAGTTCAGTTACTTGGTTCAGAAACGTATACATGCATTTTGTTAATAGTGCTATTTTGTTTGCAATTTTTTACCTACATACTCAAAAAGAGGAACGGTTTCTTAAATTTGAATTTGAAATATCAAGAACGTTTATAACGGAGATATTATGAACTATTCATATTATTTTCCTGGAGATGATCGCTTTAAAATCAATGCGTATTGTGTGTTTTGCAGTTTGCGTCATCGTGGCAAACGCGGCGGCCACAGTCATCAGTCTGGTCAACGTCCTACACATGCTGTCCAGCTACAGGTGCACCACTTCGTCTTCTTTTTTTCTTCTTCTTTTTTATATATACACACACACACACACACACACACACACACACACACACACACACACACATATATATATATATATATATATATATATATATATATATATATATATATATATATATATATATATATATATATATATATACACACGCACGCAGGCATAAACACGTACACACACACACGCGTCACACATTTAAAAAAAAAAAATATATATATATATATATATATATATATATATATATATATATATATATATATATATATATATATATATATATATATATATATATATATATTCTTTACTTTTAACAAAGGCGTCGCCCAAAACCAAAAATGCACTCAATCAGATTAGCTCCAAGGGACATAATATTTTATTCAATTCTGAGAATGCTTTTGCAGTGCTAATGCAGCTTGCATTGTGTCATCAGGACATTAGCTGCCCTTTTTGTGACTGCATTGTTCACTAGATCTAGAAAGAGAGGGTAGTGGGAGAATCAATGAATCAATTAATCTTTATTTTACAACGGTGAAGATATTAACACAGTCAGTGACTATATAATTTTTCGTACCTGCCTTTGCTAAGACTACGACTAAGTACAAAATATACATAAAACAGGGACCTCAAAGCACAGTGATACAAAATATCTATCTATCTATCTATCTATCTATCTATCTATCTATCTATCTATCTATCTATCTATCTATCTAATCTATCTAATCTATCTAATCTATCTAATCTATCTCTATCTCTATCTCTATCTATCTACCTCTCTACCTATCTACCTACCTACCTACCTACCTACCTCTTCTCTTCTCTTCTCTTATCTTAATCTTAATCTTATCTTATCCTATCTTATCCTACCTTATCTTACCTTATCTTACCTTATCTTATCTATCTATCTATCTCCCGTAGTCTTGCCGACCGTTGGGGCACCACTGGTGACTTGGCAACCAGCTCCCTCCATTCCTCTTTGTTCTCTGCCATTCTTAGCGTATCACCCAGCCTCAGTCCTGTCCACTCTGAGATATTGTCCTCCCATCTTTTCCTCTGTCTTCCTCTCCTTCGTCCTCCTTGCACAGTGCCTTGCAGGATTGTTTTGGCAAGCCCTGCTGAACGCGTGACATGCCCATACCACTTCAGTTTGCGTTTTTTTTAACAATGGCTAATAGGTCTTCATAGGGCCCGATGGCTTGTCTGATTCTGCTTCCCACTTCTTCGTTCGTGATGTGATCTCTGTATGACATGCCAAGCAGCCTTCGAAAACATCTCATTTCAGTGGCTAACTACTTTTTAGTTCCCAGGGTCACCCTGGTCAGCCCCACAGGGTGGGTTTCCCTTCTACTTTGGGGCATGTGTTTCTGTCTACCCTTGGTCCATTCACCTGTATTTTCCTTTTTTAAACTCTCCCTACTGTCTGCGCTGCCTGTAGCTCTTGATATTGGATGCGTGTTGCTAAATGGTCTGAGCTTTATTTAGGCCCCATGTCTTAGGTTTATTTAACGTATTGGACCGGCTGGCGACATACATTCAATGTTCTGTTTAGTTTTTTTTCACAAGCAGTGCAGGCACGTCCTGAGAAAGTCTTGTTGCTGTTGGGACGTTAAGCAATGTACAATCAATCATTTCAGTGGCTTGTATCCTCCTTTCAAGGTCTGCTGTGAGGGTCCATGACTCGCAGGCATACAAGAACACTGAGATGACTAAGGAGCGCATCAGTCTGATCTTGGAGTATAGCGTGATGTTTCTGTCCTTCCATATGGTCTTCAATCTTGTCAGTGCTGTTGTTGTCTGCGCAATCCTGGACAGTATTTCTGTTTTGATCCCTCATCTGTCACAACGGCTCCTAAGTATTGAAATTTATTTACTGTTTCTAGTTTTTGCCTTCCAATCATGACGTAAGTGCCAATGCCACTGGTGTTATTTGTCATCAGTTTGGTCTTCTCTGCGCAATGGCTGTACTGTCCAGCTTTTCCACCAGCTGAGCTAGCTCCTTCTCTGTTCCTGCAAGGCCATCAATGTCGTACGCAAAGCTCAAGTTCGTGATTGTTCTGCCTATAATACTGACAGCTCCATCGTGATCTTTCAGAGGGTCTGTCATGATTCTTTCCAGGAAGATGTTGAAAAGAGTAGGTGAGAGCAAGCAGCCTTGTCTGACTCTGACTGTAGTCCTAAACCAGTTTCATATTTTGCCGTTGAAGCAGACTGCGCTAGTGGCCTTGTTGTTAAGGTTTGCTATGACTTTGATCAGGTTGGCAGTTATGTTGTATAGCTTCATGGTGTACCAAAGGGCAGCATACCACACCCTGTCAAACGCTTTCTTAAAATCCACAGACATGATATAGGTCTTGCTGATGCTGGAGGTACCTCTCACATAGACCCCCACCCGGGTCTGCCCTGGGGGACTTGGGTGGGATTAACTACTTTTTAGTTCCCAGGGTCACCCTGGTCAGCCCCACAGGGAGGGGGGGGGGGTCCCTTCTATACTGGGGCATGTGTTTCTGTCTACCCTTGGACCCCCAACGGGTCTGCCCTAGGTGACCTTGGTGGGGTTGTCTACTTTTTAGTTCCTAGGGTCACCTTGTCTAACCTCTGCAACGTGGGTTCTACTCTTTTGGGGGTTTGTATTTCTGTCTTTCTGGTCCATTCATCTGTATTTTTCTTTTGAAATTCTCCCTCCTGTCTGCGCTTTTTGCAGTTCTTTTCTTCATTTAGCGCAGGCACGTCCTGAGAAGGCCTTTGTCGCTTGCGGGACGTTAAGCAATCTATACTCACTCACGTCTACCGGTCCATTCACCTGTATTTTTCTTTTTTAAACTCTCCCTACTGTCTGCGCTGCCTGTAGCTCTTGATATTGGATGTGTGTTGCTAAATGGTCTTAGCTTTATTTAGGCCCCATGTAGGTTTATTTAACGTATTAGACCGTCTGGCGACATACATTCAATATTCTGTTTAGTTGGGGGTTTTTCACAAGCAGTGCAGGCACGTCCTGAGAAAGTCTTGTTGCTGTCGGGACGTTAAGCAATGTACAATCAATCAATCTCTCACATAGAACTCTCAGGTTGAAGATCTGCTCATTTGTGCTGCGCCCTGGTCTGAAGCCTGCCTGTTCCTCAGCTATGATTTCCTCTGCCTGTGGCTTCAGCCTGTTCAGTAGGATCTTTAACGTGACTTTGCTTGGGTGGCATATAAGACTGCTCGTGCGATAATTCTGGCATTGATGTAAGTTGCCTTTTGGGGGGAAGAGTTATTATAAGTGATTGGGTCCATGGTGTGGGCCAATCCCCTGACTGCCAGATCTTATTGCAGATTGTTAGTAAGGCGCTTTTCATATCTTCTTCCCCTTCTTGGACTGGTTCTGCAGGGATGTTGTCTGCTCTTGCTGCCTTCCCTTTTTTTTTAGCGACTTCACTGCAGCCTCTACTTCTTCTCGGAGGATGGGATAGTTGCCATTGTTGGTCACGGGTGGGTTGACAAGTATGCCTGGGTCCCCTGTAGCTAGGTGGTTGTACAAATCCGAGCAGTACTCTGTCCATCTCTCCAGTATGTCTTGGTCTTCCGTAAGACAGTGCCCTTCACTATCTTGAATGATCGAGGAGCGTCCTTCTTTTACTCTGGTCAGGTCTTTCACCAGCTGGTATGCTTTTTTGCTATTATTTTTATTCAAATTTTCTTCTACGTGTTTACACTGATCTTCAATCCACTTATTCTTTGCCCTTTTTTTTATGCATTTCTTGATATCCTGGTTAATTTCCCTGTATTGTTTAGCTCCTTCTACCTCTGATTTCTTTTTCTTTAATTCTCGACGCTTGTCTATGTGATACAAAATATACAGGCCACTAAATACAAATACACGCATGCACTCACATACGCACACACATACATACACGCGCACATGGCACATGACAGAATAAACACATACATTCGTGTGTCTACGTTTAACTAGATATTATTATTTAAGTGATGTCAGGTATCTGTAAAGACGTGTCTTGAAACGAGATAATGTTGGAGTGGCTTTAACGTCATGTGGGAGTGAGTTCCACAGCGTGGAACCCGCAAATAACAAAGTGGATTTAAATAAATCTATTCGGGCTTTTGGAACAATATAAAGACCCCTCATATTCCCATAGCAGGAATCTGATTTTTTAAACAGATCTTTTAGATATTCTGAAGCGCTATGGTTCCTCACTTTAAACATCAGTACCCCTATGTTAAATTTTAAGTGATTTTGACGTGGTAGGAATCCAGCTTTATTGAGTTTTTCCTAGGTTGACAAGTGCGGGGCGGGAAGAATTAATTTTGCCATTCTCCTATGTAAAGAATGTAGTCTTTTTAAGTGGACATCACTGCAACAATCCCACACCGTCGATGCGTAGTTTATATGTGACATGATGTGTGTATTACTGAACAATTTTCTGGTTTCACTATCTGTGAAATACTTTAATTTCGATAACATAAAGACATTTCTAGAGACCGTTTTACAGACATTGTCAATGTGCATCTGCCACCTGAGCTGATTATCAATTGTGACCCCCAATAGACGATGTTCGGCTACCTGTTCTATGATGTCGTCGCCGAGTGATAGATAAAGTTTTGATGGTTTCAACTGATGCTTTTGGCGTGTTACAGACCTATCACTTTGAGCCTTCAACTGAACACATACTACATAAAGTAGTAGGAACTACCCCCAGGCGCCCCGCTATCCGCTGGAGAATATCCAGTCCCCCCCCCTCCCCGCCCCGTATTCTTCAAACATACAGAACCCTGCAAATCTGACTGCTGAACACGATTCATCGCGCAAATTTCCTCTCACACGCCTCCGATGTTCCGATGTGTGTTTGTCTCTTTGCAAATGAAGACCTGTTGTGTGCCCCGTATTGGACTGTTGACTGACTCAGCGCGGATATTTCGATTGACTGTGTAGACGTCAGTGCGTGTTGTTGAGTACAGTCTGCTTGTAATCAGAACATTTATAATGACGAAAAATGCCAGCAGGTTTGTTTATTTCGTCGTTTTCTAAGGGTGTCACTATCACTAGCGGAGATCAGTATCGTCAATCTCAATAGTATAGATGTGACAATGGACAAAATGATCAGGATCAAATTTTAATAAAAATATTATCTAAGATTCTTTTGTCAGTTTCTTCAAGCACTGCAGTGTATGTTTTCGAAATGTTTTCTTTTTGTGAATTTTGCTGCCAGAAATTTAGACGGCCGCATGGGTTATTTTAGCTCAGCGTCACATCCCTGACAAGCCCACAAATTAACACTTTTGACTCAAAGAATCAAACGCAAATTGCGTTATTTTGGATAAGAATTACGTACCTTTTTATTAGGATTCATTTTCTTTTGCTTAGAGAATTGCGATCAATTTATGTTGTCTAGCTAGAATGACGCATACTTTCGCTAAAATGTTGTAAAGTTTAACCTCATTAGACTGGAAGGTTCGGACGGGGTCGCAATCATTCTAGTGACCTCAGATATGACGCCAAAGTTTTGTAGTAAACAAGTTGAATACAATTAGCAACATTTATGGTATGCACCTAGATGTTTGTAGAAGGCTGTGGACAGATCTAGAGTGTTCTTTCTCATGAATATTAATGAGTTTTTGTTACGTTTTCCTTTCTGATTGGGTGAGTTGTATAGTTTGCCGGATTGTTATGAAAATCTGTAATATTATAAAAGGGTTATGTGTGCACATTGTATGAGAGACGCAGTGTGTCCAAAGTGTTGATGCATTATAGAGTAGACAGTGTATCAGTGTTGGTGCATTGTATGAGAGACTTTGTACCAAAGTGTGGATGCATTTGTGAACGCATTGTGCTGAGAGTGCATCGTGAGAATACAATATTGTTGGAACTGTTACTTCAGTGTGGCCTACAACCTTGTGCCACATGTGACGAGTTGCAGCGAGTGAAGTTTCCTTACAATAACCCTACGTGAGTGCGTATGGTGTGATTGTATCATACTACGACTACGACAACCACGTTTTACCTTCCAGATTGTGAATTTTGATCATAAATAAGTATCGTATAAAGTATGCTGCATCTGTGATACATGTCACGTGCGGAACAACATGTGTTTATACTCACAAACCAGATAGGTGAGGCTAGCGCTGGCAGAATTGTACAACAAACCAAGGGGAATTACTCAGCGCTGGACATACGAACAGTTAGATCCCCTGCCCCCGCCTATCAGGCACCCATTCGCCAGCCCACAGAGAAATACGCAGGTATATAACAAGACGATCATCTACATCCCTAAAAGGATGCATCAGGTCTCTTATATAACCCATGTCTTTCTCCGGAACTTAGGAAGTAGGCAGGAGAAACGTGTATACACAAACACGAAGGTGCATTACTATATGTGGTCGAGTAAATACCCTGAATTCCCACAGTAGATGCACAGAACATTACACAACAATGTAACGATACAAATTTGCCTCGAGTTATACTGAGATACTCACAAACCAGATAGGTGAGGCTAGCGCTGGCAGAATTGTACAACAAACCAAGGGAAATTACTCAGCGCTGGACATACGAACAGTTAGATCCCCTGCCCCCGCCTATCAGGCACCCATTCGCCAGCCCACAGAGAAATACGCAGGTATATAACAAGACGATCATCTACATCCCTAAAAGATGCATCAGGTCTCTTATATAACCCATGTCTTTCTCCGGAATCATGTGGGTCCCCTCCCACGTGGGGATCCCAGGCAATGAAAGTGCAGACAGAGTAGCGAAGAAAGGCCTCGATCAAGAATCGACCTTCTTCAACCTACCACTGTCAGCTAACGAGAGGTCCAATGCACTCAGACCCGCCTTTCAAAAACTATGGGTAAAAGAATTCCACCAGACCAAAAGAGGGAGACGGAAAAATCTCACAAGGGTACTTAACAACATACCCACCCTTCTTCAAGGCAAGAGGAAAGACCAATCACGGCTAACAAGAGTCCGATTGGAGGGCGAAAGATACCTAGTCCACCCGAACCAAATAGTGTGCACATGCGGCCACATACTCACTACGGAGCACGTACTATTAGACTGCCAAAATATAGAAGAAACCAGAGCCACAATAGCAGAAAGACTGAACACGCCCCTCACGTTAGAAGGCCTCATAAACCCTGACCCTACAACATGGTCCACCACCACCAAACTCACAATACACCTGCTCAACGAGCACCCCCTAGTTAAGTACATATAAACAAACAAGGAAGGAGAGAGAAGGCAAACAACACCACCGACCCAGGGAGACCGGGACCCGGACACCCACTGTAGCACGGGCTCTCCCCAACGACCCAACCGCCCAAGGCGCGGACAGGCATGAGGAAGGATAGAATAAAGCGATGCGCGTACATCAGCAACAGTCAAAATAAACCCCCTCCCCCCATCCCCCGCCCCACCCCCCCCACCCCCCCTGGACGAAATCAGCGAAAGCTGGAAGTCCCGATCCCTTTCTAAAATAGCATAGCATAGCGGAACTTAGGAAGTAGGCAGGAGAAACATGTATACACAAACACGAAGGTGCATTACTATATGTGGTCGAGTAAATACCCTGAATTCCCACAGTAGACGCACAGAACATTACACAACAATGTAACGATACAAATTTGCCTCGAGTTATACTGAGATACTCACAAACCAGATAGGTGAGGCTAGCGCTGGCAGAATTGTACAACAAACCAAGGGGAATTACTCAGCGCTGGTTAGATCCCCTGCCCCCGCCTATCAGGCACCCACTCGCCAGCCCACAGAGAAATACGCAGGTATATAACAAGACGATCATCTACATCCCTAAAATAGGCGGGGGCAGGGGATCTAACTATTCGTATGTCCAGCGCTGAGTAATTTCCCTTGGTTTGTTGTACAATTCTGCCAGCGCCACCGTCGGGGGTTCTTTCTCCGGGTACTCCGGTTCTTCCACAACCCACTTTGGTACCGGTCTCAGGCCACTTTACAAATTTCAAATACAAGTGATCAAAAATCTCTGTAACTTCAGTAGCTGACTGGCCCTTCGTTTGTCTTGTACTGTGTTTGTCTTAAAGGGCGTAAATCCGTGTCTGTTTCGTGAGTGTGTGTGTTGGGTTTCAGGCGCGGCGCTTTGAGTCGATTTCCCCAAAAAATTGAGAAAAAGCGCCTATATAATAACGGTATTTATTTATTTATTTATTTAATGCACCTTCGTGTTTGTGTATACATGTTTCTCCTGCCTACTTCCTAAGTTCCGGAGAAAGTCATGGGTTATGTAAGAGGGGTGTAGGGGGCTCTGGATAGAGGTAGTACCTTTGCTGTTCGGCAGCTGCGTCCTACATAGGACGGACGGGCATCACTGGTCCTCATCCATCTCCTTAATCTCTCACGTGCTGGCTCCAAGCGCCACACCGTGGCAAACCACCTCAGCTGGTGGGCTAAACCACGTGAGGGGGTGGTGTTCACATTGCACCACTAGGCGGATGAGCTGTTTCTGACAGCCAACGGCTAGAGGACGGAGGAGATCAGGTTGGATCCAACGGCCAAATGTGGGGGAGTAAACCCTTCAAATCAGGAGTGGAGCCCCGAAGGCAGACAGCTGCCTGTATTCACGCACTGTTCTGGCAGCTCCGGCAGCCAAACTGATGCCAAACGTACTGCTTTGCATTCCTTTGGATACATCAGCGAGGCCGAGAGGGGGATCTTGACGACTGGGCATCCCAGGATCTCCATACACTTCGCCCAGGCTTGCGCACTGGAGAGGTCACTCCAGTGACTGACCCAGCAAGCGCATACTCCATTGTCTTCCGAGACAGGATGCCGAACATGTAAGAGACCTGATGCATCCTTTTAGGGATGTAGATGATCGTCTTGTTATATACCTGCGTATTTCTCTGTGGGCTGGCGAATGGGTGCCTGATAGGCGGGGGCAGGGGATCTAACTGTTCGTATGTCCAGCGCTGAGTAATTCCCCTTGGTTTGTTGTACAATTCTGCCAGCGCTAGCCTCACCTATCTGGTTTGTGAGTATCTCAGTATAACTCGAGGCAAATTTGTATCGTTACATTGTTGTGTAATGTTCTGTGCATCTACTGTGGGAATTCAGGGTATTTACTCGCTCTCTCTTGGCTTGACTTCGCGAACGAAGATTTTATAGGAGTTGCCCACGACGTCTGCAGGCTTGTTCGTGGCTGCGGAGGCCAATCCGAGACAGGCAGGTTCGACCGCAGTGGCTGCAGGGGAAGGTATGGCCAGGGTTCTGAGCTGCGGCATCTCTGTTTTTTCTCCTGAGCCGCTTGTCCTTAAGGCTAGCTCTGTGAGAGTCCTCAAAGGAGACAGCTGCCTTGTAAATGGTGGAGCGCCAGGTGTCACGGTCCGCAGCAAGCGAAGACCACTGGTGGTGGTCGATTTGGCAGGCACTAAGTGACTTCTTGAGACAGTCTTTGTATCTCTTCTTTGGTGCCCCTCTGTCACGGTGTCCAGTAGCAAGCTCGCCGAACAGGGTGATCTTTGGTAGGCGATGATCCTCCATCCTGGAGGATTTACTCGACCACATATAGTAATGCACCTTCGTGTTTGTGTATACATGTTTCTCCTGCCTACTTCCTAAGTTCCGGAGAAAGACATGGGTTATATAAGAGACCTGATGCATCCTTTTAGGGATGTAGATGATCGTCTTGTTATATACCTGCGTATTTCTCTGTGGGCTGGCGAATGGGTGCCTGATAGGCGGGGGCAGGGGATCTAACTGTTCGTATGTCCAGCGCTGAGTAATTCCCCTTGGTTTGTTCAACATGTGTTTATGATTTACCGTGACATGGACCAAAACACTTGTTTGGTGCATCACCACCGATTGACATTGCATGTACTGTATGCTTTGTAGCAGCTCGAGGAATGAGAGTCAGTTCTACTCAGAATTTGAACATGCTAAGATCAAAACCAACAGACAGCTCTCAATTATAGATTACTTGTCAATTTATGCAATAATTTGTTTTGACTTTGACAATGTTACTATCGTTACATGAGACAAAATTAAGGTGGAGTCTGAGTGAACAATTTTATCTGCCATTGGAAGCGCCATATTTTGATAAATTGATGACATAACATTTCAACATTCTGGAGATTTTAACTTTTTTCATAGCCATTTAGACTCCCATCTCGGACATGCATACAGATGCAAACTGAAGTTCTAAGTATCCAAATGGACAGTTAGACATACTCAGCTTTGAAACAGCCACATCCACGAATGGTTGTGCAGTTCTGTTATGTTACGCACGTATATGAATCACTATTTCTCCAACATTGATCAGCCGACTTACTTAGTGCACACAAACTGCACAGAGGCGAATCGCTCTCAGTTACATCTGAGTGCCTGCACCGGACATAGTTGGTCACGATCGTATGTACATTTTTTAAAAATTGTCTATTTTATAAAAAAATGACAGTGTCTGACTGCGTTTGAGGGTTTTTCCTGAAGTCTATACACATATCTCTCGTTTTAAGAGCATTGATGCCAGAAAGAATTCGCAGCACCAGTCCACGAAGTCCTGCACGACTGGACCGTGACTGGTTTCGTCATGATAGAGCAGGCTCAGCAGAGCAGAATCGTCTGAGAACTCAATCAAGCGTATGTCACTGTGTGCACTCCTGCAGTCATCTTTGTACAATATAAATAAGAGTGGTGAAAGCACACCGCCTTGAGGTGAGCTTGTAGAAACAGATTTAACTGTAGACTATGTGCCGTTTACCCAAACTAATTGCGGTCTTCACACGAGGAAGTCAAGGATCCACAAGGCCAAACTGTTATACAGCTGAAAATCAGTGGTAAGTTTTCTGAAGAGTAAGTGTGGTTGGAGCGTGTTAAACGCGGCACTCAAATCCAGGAATAACATACTGGCATGCGTTTTACCCTCCTCAAGGTGAGTGTAGATAAGGTTCAAGAGCGTTAACGTGGCATCCTCGACCCCTCTTCCAGGCCTGTACGCGAACTGCAGAGGGTCCTATAAATGTGCTGTAAGTTCATGAGGTGAGCTTTGACTAATTGTTCAAAGGTTTTCATCACAACAGATGTCAGCGCAACAGGCCGAAAATCGTTTAGTACAGAAGGGCGGGTCTTTTTAAAAATTGGGACAACTATGGACATTTTCCACATGGTTGGAACCCCTTGCAGTTCGAGAGAGGCTTGAAAGATGGTACGGAAGATGTCACAGAGCTGCGAGGCACAGTGTCCCAAAAAGTTCCCAGAGATGCCATCAGGGCCAGCACTCTTCCTTGTGTTTATACGCTAAAAAAACTTACACACATCCTCCTTGCTGATTTGGACGGTTTCATCTGACTTTGAGGAAGCTTTGATGTTATCAATCACAGAACTAAAGTCATGGGTGTCAAAGCGACAGTAAAATGTATTCAATTCCTCTGCAAAGTCACCATCGTTATTACCACCCAAAGAGGTCAATCGAGTGGAGATTCCGCTCTTACTCGGAATATCAATCATTGTTTTGATAGGCTGCAAGTAGCTTTCAAGTCCACTGTCTTAAATTTCGTTTGTTTGTTGTTGTTGAGGGTTTTTGTTTTTCATCCTTAGCTTTACGTATTTCAGACCGCACAACTCTCTGAATCCGTTTTCTCTCTGCAGGACCCGACTCAAAGTAAGCCATTTTCTTGTCAATAAGCGCTTGCTTAACACTTCGTGACCCAAGGTTTGTTGTTGGCATACACCTTGCACTTCCTAAAAGGTACATCTATATAGAATCAGAAATAGACATAACTTGTCACCACATCTGTCAACTCATCCAGACTCTCACAAGACTCACCGAACAGGTCCCAGTGCGTACAGTCTAGACAGCCCTGGGGTGTGTCGATGCTGTCCGTGTTTCATACCTTAACTCATTCTACCCCAGACACACCACAGCAAGATATAGATCGACCTATGATAGTTCAAAGGTGATGCCAGAATTGCTTGGCACCTATAGGCGCCAAGCTATTCTGGCATCACCCTTGAAAAATCATGGTCGATCTGTGTCCTGCACTGCAATGCAGTCTTCTGAGGACAACGGCAACATTTGGGGATTTCGGTGATGGGGTAGAATGAGTTAATCTCTCTCTGCAGGGGTTTGACCCGTTTAAGCAGACGTTTGTAAATAGGCACTAAATGTACCGCATTGTGATCTGAGTCACCTATTGGGGGTTTGGCGAAAGATTTGTATGCACTGGGAACTGTGCCATAGCAGAGGTCAAGGGTCCTCTGAAAACGTGTGGCGCACGTGACTTACTGACAGTAGGTGGGCAGGGCTCTCTTTAGAACTCACTGGTTAAAATCACCAAGGAAAAACGTAGGAGCGTCGGGTGAAATTGCATCCAATGTCTGCGTTACATCGAAGATGTGTTGAGCTGTCCTTTTCGTGTTAGTGGTGACTGTGTGTTGTGCTTGCAGAGATTGCCAAAATTAAAAGGTTTCGGAAACAATGTTTGTCCAGTACTGCTGGTGATGTGAAAAGTAATATAAAACATAGTATTGGAGTGTTCGTATACTATCATTTCTAGACAGACCTCGCGACTCCCAATCTCAAACTGTTAGAGTCACAGCAACCTCGAGCTTCGCTCTCGGTGACTATGAATCAAACAGTTTGAGAATGGGAGTCGCTCGGTCTGTCTAGAAATGATAGTATACGAACACTCCACTTCTATGCTGTAATATGGGAGAATATAGAAAAGTGGTGTCATAGAAAATAGTGTTACCAAAAGAAGAAAGATGCATAAGCCCCGCAAAAAGAGGAAACCCCACCACGTGGGACTGACCAGGGAGCCCTGCGAACTAAAAAGTAGTTAATCCCATTTCCAGGACCGGGAGTAGTGTGTGCGTGTGTGTGTGTGTGTGCGTGCGTGCGTGCGTGCGTGTGTGTGTGTGTGTGTGTGTGTGTGTGTGTGTGTGTGTGTGTGCGTGTGTGTGTGTATGTGGGGGGGGGGGGGGGATGACGATGAAATTGCAGCAGGTGGACGTACAGACTGTTGACAGCCTACATGCAAACTACGGACTGTCTTTTGCTACTGCACAAATCGATGCGTTTCACAACTTAGGAAAATAAAACGTTTGATAGAAGTGTAATCATTTATTCTGCGTTTCAAATTCGTTTCAGGAATACTCTGCAGGCTCTGTATAGAGGGGACCACACCCATATTCCTCCTGCCGACAGGTTCAGCAACCCCAACCACTGTGTAATGTGCCTTTTGTTCTGTTTTAATACAAACCACAGTAAAATAACACAGTTTATCGTATTGTCATCGCCTCAGCCACTGTGTAATGTGCCTTTTGTTCTGTTTTAATACAAACCACAGTAAAATAACACAGTTTATCGTATTGTCATCGCCTCAGCTACTGTGTAATGACCCTAGGGAACATAAAGAAGTCATTCCTAAAGCTTTTTTGTTGATTTGAATCACAGTGCCTCTCAGTGCAGGGGCGGATCCAGAGGGGCCCAAATTCGCCCGCAGTCCACCGAGCGCCACCAAATTGTCGTTCCTTCCCTCGCACGCCGGCTCGACTGAAATCTTCTCTCGATCGCATTTTTAGTACTGTTTTGGTGTATGGAGGGTGCCTTAGGTAGCTATTCCTTTGTCGTTGTGTAAGCCCCTCAGTTTTTGTCTACCGTATTGAAAATACGGTAGACTTTGAAATGGGGATGGGTCGGAGCGCACTCCGGCGCATGCACATGCCGTTTTTGGCGTGCGGTGCAGAAATTCTGGCAAAAAAGTAACACGATAAATATGACGTCACGTCTACCTACGCACACTTTGCTAGAGAACGTCTTTATGGCGCCAAGCGCCGAGCGGCGCGCGCGCTCGTGCGTGTGTGTGTGTGTGTGTGTGTGTGTGTGTGTGTGTGTGTGTGTGTGTGCGTGCGTGGGTGCGTGCGTGCGTACTTGCGTGCGTGCGTGCGTACTTGCGTGCGTGCGTGCGTGCGTGAGACAGCGACTAGAGCCCGCGTTTGAGGACGGAGAAGCTTGAAAGTTTAGGATATTACCTCTAAAAAAATTATCGCGGGCCCTTTTTTTAATTACAATTTTCATTGGCGAGATAATGTCCGTTTCACAAAAACCGGTTTATTCACGCTGGAGTCCGTAATTTTTTTTTTTTTTTTTTTTTTTAACTAGATGTTTTGCTTATAGCTAGATAAAAGGGAGATATTGAATGAGTTTGTTAACCCAGCATTGTACCTCTAGAACTTTTTTAGTGATAATTAAATTAAACAAAAAAAATTATGTTCACGTTTTTGGCTTTAATTTCACGATATACTCGGGTTAATCTTAACTCATTCTACCCCAGACACTCCACAGGAAGATAAGGATCGACCATGATAGTTCAAGGGTGATGCCAGAATAGCTTGGCGCCTATGGGCGCCAAGCTATTCTGGTATCACCCTTGAACTATCATGGTCGATCTGTGTCCTGCACTGCAATGCAGTCTTCAGAGGACAACGGCAAAAATTAAGGATTTCGGTGTTGGGGTAGAATGAGTTAAAACAATTGAATCTGCGCCAGACCACGGCCGGAGCGTACGAATGGCGAGAATCGCCGTGTGCCCGTCTTTATTTATGTGTGCCAGTGTGTGTGTGCGTGGATCAGAGGGTGGGTTAGAGTAGAAGGAGATGGATTCCTGTCGCCAGACGAGCCCACACAGTGTACTAATGATGGGAAGCGCCGTGTGTCCGTCTTTATTTGTGTGCGCCGACGTGTGTGTTGATCAGTGGTTGGCTTTGAGAGGAGGGAAGTGGATCAGCATAATAAGCCTAAAAATATGAAAAAACCCTGAATGTTCCTAAAAGGTAAACACATCTGAGCTCTAAACAATACAGGTAGACTTTGGGATGAAATCCGCATCTTGTTATTAGTCTGCCGTTTTTTTGTATCCGGCAGTGTAACCCTGTATTCCGACCTCCGAGTCTGCTGAAAGCGTCTGCAAACCAACAGTAGATAGCCCTTGGGCCTGGCCGTTTTACTTTTGTATCCAACATCAGTCGTATTCCATCTTCAACACTACATGATTAGCTATCCCACAAATCACAAAAGAGTCACTAAAGGTGATTCCTCGGCAGTTACTGAGACGTAAGTATGATATGTTGTTGACTGGTCAAAGGTCAGAGCTATGAGTTTGACCAGATGTCCGCATGTGGTTACGTTGGTAGCGAGCATCATGGCCTGTCATGCGGCAGTGCGTTTTCTATCAGGCAGCCTATCTTCTAACGACACGGCAGCATCAACGAGGTGAAAGAAGCTATGTAAGCTCGGGCTGATGACGTAGTGTGAAGTAATAGGTAGCCTTCCTCAATCGGCATATCTTATTTAAAGAAACTGAGTAACACTGATATCAGACCGTTTTGGTTAGTTCGAATTGTGGCATACATATTCTAATTACATGGCTTGTTGCACATTTCTCATCAAGTTAGTTTAGGTCTCGTGGAAGATTTTTTAACCGATGTTAACTCATTCTACCCCAGACACACCACAGCAAGATATAGATCGCCCATGATAGTTCAAGGGTGATGCCAGAATAGCTTGGCGCCTATGGGCGCCAAGCTATTCTGGCATCACCCTTGAACTATCATGGGCGATCTCTGTCTTGCACTACAATGCAGTCTTCAGCGCACAGCGGCAAAATTTGGGTATTTCGGTCTTGTGTACAATGAGTTAACTGTATTTTGTTTTCCATGCAGGTGAACAGTATCAAGTACGCTGGTTTCCAGGTTGGATATATCATATGGGGTGAGAACATGTGCTTGACAATTTGTGACCTAAGTACGTTAGCACAAAACAAAAAGTCGGTTTACTGGGCTTCACCGTCCTCCGTATGACGTTCATGATATTCTTTATTCTGTTCAGTGCCAAGAAAACGTGAACACCATGCAACTGCATGAGCCCCCTCAACTGTTCACAAGGATCTAAATCTTTTGCTGACACCAATTTAAATCCATTCCTGTGACAGCTAGGGATTTCTGGTGTTGAATCAATGTAGATTGCAGAAACTCAGTCTCAGTCAGCTGGAACTAAACGGGTTAATGTTGGCTTTGTGTCGTACTTCAAACTTGGCCCTCGGATAATTTAGTCTAAACCAAGTTAAGGGGCGTCGCTCAAAGGTAAAGGGCACAGAGAGTCTGCAATAGATAACACACTGCCATATTTTGACCAAAATTGCGTTTTCTGAAATCGTATTCTAACCAGTTCGGTGCGGGTGGACGCAGACTGTATTTCTGCCTTCGTCAATTCAAAACCCCCAGCTGTCCAGGGACATGGATTCAAACCCCCAGCTGTCCAGGGACATGGATTCAAACCCCCAGCTGTCCAGGGACATGGATTCAAACCCCCAGCTGTCCAGGGACATGGATTCAAACCCCCAGCTGTCCAGGGACATGGATTCAAACCCCCAGCTGTCCAGGGACATGGATTCAAACCCCCAGCTGTCCAGGGACATGGATTCAAACCCCCAGCTGTCCAGGGACATGGATTCAAACCCCCAGCTGTCCAGGGACATGGATTCAAACCCCCAGCTGTCCAGGGACATGGATTCAAACCCCCAGCTGTCCAGGGACATGGATTCAAACCCCCAGCTGTCCAGGGACATGGATTCAAAACCCCAGCTGTCCAGGGACATGGATTCAAACCCCCAGCTGTCCAGGGACATGGATTCAAAACCCCAGCTGTCCAGGGACATGGATTCAAACCCCCAGCTGTCCAGGGACATGGATTCAAAACCCCAGCTGTCCAGGGACATGGATTCAAACCCCCAGCTGTCCAGGGACATGGATTCAAAACCCCAGCTGTCCAGGGACATGGATTCAAACCCCCAGCTGTCCAGGGACATGGATTCAAACCCCAGCTGTCCAGGGACATGGATTCAAACCCCCAGCTGTCCAGGGACATGGATTCAAAACCCCCAGCTGTCCAGGGACATGGATTCAAACCCCCAGCTGTCCAGGGACATGGATTCAAAACCCCAGCTGTCCAGGGACATGGATTCAAAGTGGTGCCAGCAATTAGTATAGATCCTCCTGGGCCCCCGCAACTGTGGGGGCTAATGAGGATCTATACCCCTTGCAATTTGGTCGTGTTCAAATGTTCTAGGTACTGAACAGGTTAAACTATAAAGCTAACTTTTATACACAATGTGTGCAACAAGAATAACGACTTAATGGTTTCTTCTTCTAACTTCTACTGACAGATTGTTGTTGTTGTTGTTGTGTGTGTATGTGTGTGTGTGTGTGTGTCTGTGTGTGTGTGTGTGTGTGTGTGTGTGTGTGTGTGTGTGTGTGTGTGTGTGTGTGTGTGTGTGTTTTACAGCCTACGTTGTCCAGTTTGCCCTGCTCACCATCATCGCTATTGTTATCGCTGTCATCGTCATTCTCGTCATGAGCGACTTAACCTGGTGGCTGCTCTGGCTCCTCAAACTGTTGTGGTCAGTAACCGTCCTAAGCGGCACCTCGTGCGTGCAGCCACCGGTAATGTTTACGGTAGCGGTGGAGCGGGGGGGGGGGGGGGGGGGGGCGGAGGGGGGGGGGGGGCATGCACAAGGCGTATAGGCCGTTTGATATCACAGCACACTTCTTTTGCAGATATTTTCACAAAGAAACACTTTTCTATACCACTCTAGGAATAAATTCCAGTTTGTGCTACTAGACCTAACATGGGCCATTTTTATTTAGTAGGCATCAGTCAGTATCGAGAGACCATGCGTCAGCGCCCGTGAAAATGTTACTGTGGTCTTGCGTTGAACCACGTCTGCTGTGGTTGTATTATGTCCACACGGGAATGACAGTCCCTACTGCAGCGCGGCATTGAAGGCAGACACAGGTCTTTCTGACTGCTTTTGCTCTTGGTACGTTTGCCTGCCGCATTATGTCGCAGCTTGTCCTTGCTGTCTTCCAGGCCGTTCTTCACTGCCTCCTCCCACCGGCATCTGTCCTTGTCCGACATCCTTGTGGCTCAATTGCCAGTAACCAGCTCACCATAGAGGACGTCCTTTGGGATTCTGCCGTCGTACAACTGCATACGTGACCCAGTTATGCGAGGCGACGCTGGCGAAGATAGTGAAGAGACTTGGAATCTGGGTACTTCTGTATTTGTGATTCAGTCTGTCCATGAGATCCCAAGGAATCGCCTCACAGAACGCATGTGGAATGCGGTGTGTCTCCTTTCCTGCGATGCATAGAGTGCCCAGAACTCACTAGTGTACAGAAGTGTGCTTAGTACGCAGGCGCGGTAAACAGCAACTTTGGTCTTGATGGTTAGCATGCTGTTCTCCCATACACTGACAGCCTGGCCGGGGTGAAAAATGCCATGCCTATGCGCTTGTTGCTTTCAGCATCCAGTGACAGACTGTCCGTTATAGTGGAGCCCAGGTAAACTGGTGTACAACGATCAGACAAGCCATTTTACTTAACCGCTATGACTTACTGATTTTGCGGTACAGTCGTACAAATGTAAGCAAACGATCAGAACAAGCCATTTTTTGATACCCTAAGAGTCCCGGCGGGTAAGATTTCAATGTAAAGATGAAGCAGGCCCGACTTCATGCTGTTTCAGTTTTGAAAACTTGGTCAGCTTATCACGCTCAAATTGGTCTCTTTTTGTTCTGGGCTGAATATATCACAGGTACATTTAGGGATGTACATTTTGTCGAAAATGAAAACTTTCTAAATTTTAAGACTGTACTGCAGAGGTACATTTAAGCATGTACAATTTGTCGAAAATGAAAACTTTTTAATTTTAAGACTGTACTGCAGAGGTACATTTAGGGATGTACTATTTAACGAAAACTTTCTGAATTTTAAAATTCTGAATTTCTGTACTGCAAAACTGTCAAATTGTACGAGACTCTTCAAAGTGACTGGCATTGGGTCAAATGGAACTTAATTATATTTGTTGTAACAGAGGTGTAGAAAAACGTTTCTTTGCGATAATACTTGCGAAAAACAGTGTGCGCTCCGATGTCAAATGCCCTACAGAACTGTTATCACCACCTAATAATAATACTAATGCTAATACCTCCCCTCCCCCCCCCCACCCCACCCACCCCTTTGCGCGCCCTGCAGGATGTTCTTAGCAGCCCAGAATGCCACCCATGGCTGTGCAAATGCCGACATAGGTCAGAGGATCGTTTGCTGATTGAGATCATGTGTAACTGCAGGCCCATTGTGCTGACGATGGTTGTGATCGCGTTTGGACAGAGCCTGCTGGCCAAGTTTATCTTCCTACAAGAGAAAGGCGCGCACCTGGCGCTGGACAACAGGTCCTTATACTTCATCTTCACGTACTTTATGTTCTTCTACAACATCTTCCTGGGTCTGTTCTCCTGCCTGATGCGCATCTTGAAAGCCGTGGTGCTGGGCACTGTCTTTCTCTGTCGCCTGGACAACAGCACGCTCCCACGGCGCTTTGAGTTCCTCGACCCAGGTAATATCTAATGTAAACATATACGAATAACATGATATACCGAATGCTCAAATGTAGAGCCAAGTAATAAATAATATGCACCCCGTTAACAAATCATAGACCCCAATAATCAGTAATATGCACCCCGTTAACAAATTATAAACCCCAATAATCAGTAATATGCACCCCGTTAACAAGATCATTGATCCAGGTAATAACATAAACTCAGTAGACAACAGCACGCTGTCACCAATTTTTCAATTCCTCTACCCAAATAAAATGAATTGTAATTTGCCTGTGGGTTTTGTCACTAGGAGGGCCGATGATGGGAGTGAATGTCAAAGGTAAAAGCCTTAGGCTCAAAGCACCATTACGCATGATCTGAAGACACATTTCAGCACCATTTGTGTTTTTTATGACTTGTTGACACACCTAGTAAACTTTAACAGCAGTTTGGACACGCAGCAAAAGCACACGCGTAATCGCACTTATTTATTTTGCGCAACCCTTAGCATGTCAATCTATTTTAAACTGTTTCTCGTACTAATCAATAGCGTTGTATTTCTAGATCAGAGTGGAGTCATTGTCAGGTTACTTGATGTAAAGACGACGTGTGCTGAACTGGATTCTCAGCCCACTGTCCAAATAAACCATAACTAGAGCACTGGCATAGTCAATCTTGTAATACAACGATTTTGTTTTCAATTGTAAAAATATAGAAGCATAAAATATCCCCGTAAAAAAACCTCTAGCTGAGTACATGCAAACGTAAACATTCAGGGGACGCGCCTGTTCATGCAAACGTAAACATTCAGGGGACGCGCCTGTACATGCAAACGTAAACATTTAGGGGACGCGCCTGTACATGCAAACGTAAACATTTAGGGGACGCGCCTGTTCATGCAAACGTAAACATTCAGGGGACGCGCCTGTACATGCAAACGTAAACATTTAGGAGACGCGCCTGTACATGCAAACGTAAACATTTAGGGGACGCGCCTGTTCATGCAAACGTAAACATTCAGGGGACGCGCCTGTACATGCAAACGTAAACATTTAGGGGACGCGCCTGTACATGCAAACGTAAACATTTAGGGGACGCGCCTGTACATGCAAACGTAAACATTTAGGGGACGCGCCTGTACATGCAAACGTAAACATTCAGGGGACGCGCCTGTACATACAAACGTAAACATTCAGGGGACGCGCCTGTACATGCAAACGTAAACATTCAGGGGACGCGCCCGCTGTACATGCAAACGTAAACATTTAGGGGACGCGCCTGTACATGCAAACGTAAACATTTAGGGGACGCGCCTGTACATGCAAACGTAAACATTCAGGGGACGCGCCTGTACATACAAACGTAAACATTCAGGGGACGCGCCTGTACATGCAAACGTAAACATTCAGGGGACGCGCCTGTACATGCAAACGTAAACATTTAGGGGACGCGCCTGTACATGCAAACGTAAACATTCAGGGGACGCGCCCGCTGTACATGCAAACGTAAACATTCAGGGGACGCGCCCGCTGTACATGCAAACGTAAACATTCAGGGGACGCGCCTGTACATGCAAACGTAAACATTTAGGGGACGCGCCTGTACATGCAAACGTAAACATTCAGGGGACGCGCCTGTACATGCAAACGTAAACATTCAGGGGACGCGCCCGCTGTACATGCAAACGTAAACATTCAGGGGACGCGCCCGCTGTACATGCAAACGTAAACATTCAGGGGACGCTCCTGTACATGCAAACGTAAACATTCAGGGGACGCGCCTGTACATGCAAACGTAAACATTCAGGGGACGCGCCTGTACATGCAAACGTAAACATTCAGGGGACGCGCCTGTACATGCAAACGTAAACATTCAGGGGACGCGCCCGCTGTACATGCAAACGTAAACATTCAGGGGACGCGCCCGCTGTACATGCAAACGTAAACATTCAGGGGACGCGCCCGCTGTACATGCAAACGTAAACATTCAGGGGACGCGCCCGCTGTACATGCAAACGTAAACATTCAGGGGACGCGCCCGCTGTACATGCAAACGTAAACATTCAGGGGACGCGCCCGCTGTACATGCAAACGTAAACATTCAGGGGACGCGCCCGCTGTACATGCAAACGTAAACATTCAGGGGACGCGCCTGTACATGCAAACGTAAACATTCAGGGGACGCGCCTGTACATGCAAACGTAAACATTCAGGGGACGCGCCTGTACATGCAAACGTAAACATTCAGGGGACGCGCCTGTACATGCAAACGTAAACATTCAGGGGACGCGCCTGTACATGCAAACGTAAACACTGATTCAGGGGACGCGCCTGTACATGCAAACGTAAACATTCAGGGGACGCGCCTGTTCATGCTTTCGACTGTCAGTCAGTCACTTACCTTGTCAAATTCGTTCCTCATCTTGCAAGAAGTTTATTTTCCCACCTCCCCCCACCCCACGCCCTTCACCACCACCCTCCCCCCTCCCCCTCCCACCGCCTCCCCGCTTTTTGATATTTCGGCGGCGGTGAAAAGGCGCAAGAAGTCACACACGCTTACTACGCCTAAACACCCCCCAGACCCCCTTCCACCACCCCCCCCACCCCCATCAAAATTTGGTTCCCTTCCCCTCCCTCGGCAGGAGGTAACTGATCCACCCCCGGGACCACAACTCATGTATGAGCAGTAAATTATTAGCCACTGGAAGTGTAATACTATATATCGGCAGCAAATAGTGATATTTCAACATTGGTTCTGCGTGTCACGTGGTCGGAGACATAATACTGGGGTCCTACGGCTTGCAGGTTATCTCTGTGAAAATCGTTTCAATTTTGTTTTGTAATAGTCAAAGAAAATCATTTGACGATTTGTCGAGAAAAAGCCGCCAGCACTCTTCTTTCAAGCATTTTTAGAAGGATTTGAACAGCACTTCGGGGAGCCGTAAGTGTAATTTCGATAACGATTACGCTATCAAGTGACTTGTTCAGACTTCTGATTGTATGTGATTTTCCACTACACAGGTTTCCGTGCCTACGTGGGCTACATGCAGATGGAGTACGCCCACACCCACCCCGTGCTGATTGTGTTCACGCGTCTTTTGTACTTGGCCCTGCACAACAAGCGGCAACGGGAAGCCGGCACCAAACTCAACAGCAGCACCAACCTCATTCGCTCTCAAGCCGACGTCAAGATTGAGAGTAAGCAGTCAGATAACTTGATCCTGACAATCTATAGGCCCTCAAGTTGCGGAACGGCTGGAACCGACCTCAGTCTTTAATAGACTCATAGGAGTCTATTCCTTCTGGTGGCTGAGATTGGATTCACGGATCAGTTCAATGAGTTAGCTTAGTCCTGCGCCAGGCACTAAGCAAGGTCTTCCGCAATAACAGAGGAGCTAGCTTAGTGGCTGGCGCAGGACTTAGCTCGCTCATACAACTAGACCCAGGGCTCACGCTTGTCTCCATTTGCAGCTGCAATCACTCATCGTCATCATCATGACCATTATCATCATCGTTAGCAGTACTCATTTAAAATAATAATAATAATTACGGTATTTATAATGAGCTTATCTTATAATAATTATAACTCTAAGCGCGCACTCACAACTCGCACACGCTTGCGCACGCTTTAGACAGTGACTCAAATACCACAAATAGTGAAAAAACATTACGACGGTCAGCTTGGGGTGGGGAGTGTGGTGATATAGTGCTAGAACTGTTGAAAGAGGTGAGTTTTAAGGGCGGACTGGAAGGAGGAGAGAGCGTGTTTCTGACGGAGAGAGAGTGGGAGAGTGTTACAGGTGGATGGACCGTAGACGGAGAAGGAACGGGGGCCAAAAGTGCTGAGTTTAGTGCGGGGGATGAGGAGGCGGAGCGGATTGATTGTACATTGCTTAACGTCCCGACAGCAACAAGGCTTTCTCAGGACAGGAGGCGGAGCGGAGGGAGCGGGAAGGAGTGTAGGGGTGAAGTAAGTTGGAGAGATAGGTAGGAGCGTAGTTGTTCAGGGATTTGTAGCAGAGAGACAGAATCTTGTATTGGATGCGTTGGGGGATGGGGAGCCAGTGAAGGAGCTTGAGCAGAGGAGTGATGTGGTCGGATTTTTTCTTTCTGAGGACGAGGCGGGCAGCATTGTTCTGGACGCGATGGAGAGTGAGAGTGGTAGAGTAAGGATGGCCGGAAAGGAGAGAGTTGCAGTAGTCAATGCGAGATAGGATGAGAGAGACAGCGAGTTTGGTAGCAGCTTCGGTAGTGAGGTATTTTCTGATCTGACTGATGCGGCGGAGGTGGAAATAACATGCATGGGCCGTGGCGGAGACGAAGCTGGTCATGGAAAGAGAGAAATCGAGGATAACGCCGAGGTTCTTGACCGAGTCAGAGAGGGAGATGGGGGTGCTGTCGAGTTGAAGGTGGAGAGAGGGAGGGAGCTGGGAAAGTTTCTGGCGAGTGCCTACCAGCATGGCTTCCGTTTTGTCGTCGTTCAGTTTGAGCTTGTTTGCTGTCATCCAGTTTTTCACGTCTTCGTAGCAGTCAGCCGTGCGAGTCAGTAGTGACTGAGTGTTGTCGAGTTTGTCTTTGTCTAGTAGTTGTGAGTCGTCAGCGTAGAGGTGGTGGTGTATGTGGTGAGACTGGATGATGTTGGACAGGGGAGAGGTGACGGACTGCTGTCTGTCGGAGAGGTAGGAGAGAAACCAGGAGTGAGCAGAGTCAGTGATGCCAAAGGAGTGGTGAAGGCGGTGGAGGAGGATAGAGTGGTCTATGGTGTCGAAGGCGGCAGAGATATCGAGTAGCGTAAGAAGAGAGATGTTGCCAGAGTTGGTGGAGAGAAGCAGGTCGTTTAGGATATGTAGAAGGACTGTTTCAGTGGTGTGATGTTTGCGATAGGCAGACTGGAAGGGACTGAGGAGGTTGTTGTCGGCGAGGTGGAGGTTGAGCTGGTTGAGGACAACCTTCTCAAGAAGCTTGGACAGGAAAGAGAGATTGGAGACTAGGCGGTAGTTCTTGAGTTTGTTTGGGTCGAGGTTGTGTTTTTTGAGGAGAGGACGGACAATGGCGGACTTGAAGATATCGGGGACGGAGCCATTCTCTAGAGATGTGTTGATGTGTTGATGATGTCGGTGATGAAGGGCAAACGTTTTGGAAGGCCGTCCCGGTAGAGAGAAGCTGGGAGGGGGGTCTAGTTCGCAGGTTTTGAAAGGCATGGACTTTATGGTCTTGAGGACTTCATCCTGAGAGACGGGGCGAAAGGACGAGAGAGGAGTGCCGGAAAAGGGGGGGTCAGGAAGGCAAGGCGGAGAAGGCAGAGTGTCGAGTGTGTTGCGCAGAGTTTGGATTTTGTCGGAGAAATAGGTGGAAAAAGGGGAAGGGAGTTCTTCTTTGCTGTGTGTGTTGGGAAGAGGAGAGTCTTTCGAAGTGCCTAGGAGTGTGTTCATGGTAGCGTAGAGGGTTTTGGATGAAGTGGATTCCAGGATTTTGTTTTGAAGATGTTTACGTTTGGAGTCGGAGATCATTCTGCAGACTTTGGATCTGGTGGTTTGAAAGATCTGTCTGTGAACGGTGAGGTCGGATGAGCGCCAGCGGCGTTCCGCTTGTCGGCGCTCGCGCTTGGCCTCAGCTCTGTCGTCAGTGAGCCAGGGGGAGGGGAGTCGGTTGGGTATGGAGCAGGTGGTGACAGGGGCATGGGTGTCTAGAAGTTTTCGAAGGGAGGAATCGAAATGGGATGCAAGATCGGGAGAGGGGGCGGGGTCCAAGAGAAGGTCGACAGCTTCGTCGAAGAAGCTTTCTCGGTTGACAGATTTTAGTTTGCGACGAGAGACAAAGAGCTTGGGCTTTTTTTGGGGGAGGTAGGTTGAGGGAGACGAGAATAGCGAGGTGGTCAGAGGGAAGCACAGAAGAGGTGTCAGAGTCGAGGAAGAGTTGATCGGAGGTGCGGGTGATGATCCAGTCCTTGACGTAATACTGAAGGCGGTTTGCGGGGAGAGTTTGATAAGTTTAGAGAGAAAAAGAAGAGGAAGAAAAGTAAAACCTCAAATGAATGGGCTCAAAAGAATACATCTGATGCAGAGGGACTGAGAGGCGATGTGCGACTGTGATGGTGACATCCTCTGTATTATTATGATGCGAGCTGATCCAGCATGAGGTTGACGCTGGATAGAATAGGAAAAATACGCTTACATTTGACGTCGGTCAGATAGTCAGGCTAAGAGGCATATGACGCCCCGAACAGTTAGTCATATATGTCAAGTTAAATATACTGACGAGCAAAAGAAATACGACATTTTTACATTTTTGGAATCATCGGAAACAGTTCAGTGTTTCAGATGATTCCAAAAATGTCGCATTTCTTTTGCTCGTCAGCATAACCATTATCCTTTTAAGTCTCTTCTATTATAGAAGAGATTTGTTTAGGACGGGACGCGGTGGAGCGACTTAAAGAAAAAAACACGCAACGTCATAGGCGGGCTAAAACTCTGACAGTGAAGTAACAAGATAAAAATTACGTCATGTCTATGCATGGAAACCTCGCTGTAGAACGTACTTTTGGCACGAAAGGCTGCGTGTGTGTGTATGCATGTGTGTGTGTGTGTGTGTGTGCGTGTGTGTGTGTGTGTGTGTGTGTGTGTGTGTGTGTGTGTGTGTGTGTTTGCGTATGTGCGTATGTATGTAAACAACACAATCTCCGAAGTTTGCGCATGTACAAGCTTAAAATTAGAAGCGGTGCTTCATTTAGTGTGAGCCCTCCGGCATTTTGAAATTGGAGGTCTCGTTGACGAGTTAGATTACCATATATAGCAAGTCGGTTGACCAACATTAGAGCCCGCTATTTTCATTATATTCACTTGTAGTTTTGAATGTAGACGGATTGCAGAAAGGCATTGGATGAGTTCATTAGCCAGCTTTGTATGTTTTGAACTTTTCCAGTAAAAAAAATAATTCTAAGAAGAACATTTTTAAAAAGTAAAAGACCTCGAATTCTATAGAAAGTCAGACAGTGGCCGTGACGTAAAAGCAGAAATTTTGTCATCACACAGTCATCGACGCAATACTCTCTCTCTCTCTCTCTCTCTCTCTCTCTCTCTCTCTCTCTCTCTCTCTCTCTCTCAAAACAATGACCCCCCCACCCGGGTCTGCCCTGGGGGACTTGGGTGGGGTTAACTACTTTTTAGTTCCCATGGTCACCCTGGTCAGCCCCACAGGGTGGGTGTTTCCTCTATTCTGGGGCATGTGTTTCTGTCTACCCTTGGTCCATTCACCTGTATTTTCCTTTTTTTAACTCTCCCTACTGTCTGAGCTGCCTGTAGCTCTTGATATTGGATGCTTGTTGCTAAATGGTCTTAGCTTTATTTAGTGCCCGTGTCATAGGTTTATTTAACGTATTGGACCGGCTGGCGACATACATTCAATATTCTGTTTATTTATTTTTTCACAAGCAGTGCAGGCACGTCCTGAGAAAGCCTTGTTGCTGTCAGGACGTTAAGCAATGTACAATCAATCAATCAAAACAATGACGCGTATGCACTGTGACCCTTATGGAGCTCACCATAAGTCTTTTAGTCTAGCAGCTTACGCAATTTCTGCAGAGATAAGTAGTTCGTCAAAAGAGTAACAATGGTTTTCAGGTACGAAACGAAAGTACTAATGCCATATGGTTTATGCATGGAACAATATTTGTCCTTAGGATGGAGACATTTTTGTAGAAGTGTTTTTCGAAAGCTATTTTTCGATGTGAGGGAACCAGTCCTCGTACACGGCCCGGATAAGGTGCAAGACATTTTTGTGCATAACATTTAAAGTTTCAAGCATGCAAGTTACAAGTTTATTCCAGTGAATAAATTAAAATCATGAGCAAGTAAACATGCATACATATATACGATAAAATAAGTTTAAAAGTGTTATTTTTAATGCGGTAAGCATACTCGCGTCGCTAGTTTCAAAATGACGGTCAACGAGATGCCTCCGAAAGAAGTCAATCAGACGCGCACGGTTGATGCAGCTTTACTTTGCTCCTGAAGTGAAACATAGATTATTTTCGATTTGAACTTTGAAGTACATCTTATCAACGTCAAATACGTTGTTTTTCCTGGTCTAGAAAACAGCCTTTCCCATAGAACTCGGTCTTTTGTGGGAGCAAAGCATATCGAAAGTAAACTCCCTTTGTACATGTTGTGCATTGTGTCTGCCGACCATCTTCAACATTCTGAAGACTTTTTGTCCGGATACAACATGCATGTGTTCGTCTGTTTTCCAGCCTAACGGCTCTAAGTGTAGGTCTGCTCTTTTTTATGTTATTAGTGGAGATGGGATTTTTAACTGGTTAAGCACACTCTTATCCGACTGGTCTTGAGCACAAGCCAGACAGAGTGAAATCCATCTCCGAACCGTTTCCAGCTAAATCACCATGTTCAGAAAAACACCTAAATATAAACATTTTAGTTTTTGCAACCCATTCAACCAATCCGCACTCAAGTACTCACAAGAACTCTTATGATCAAGCATTATCGGGACTGCGTGAGACACAATACAGATAGTAGCCCTCTCCATTGTATTACGTTTTATTTATTTATTATTGATTCATTTATGTATTCACTTACATATTTATTTATTATTTATCCTGTTAATTATGGATGGAAGGAATTCCTTGATGCACATGATCACTAGTGGTATGGTAGTGGCCACCAAAGAGAGGAAATTTGTTTTCAATATGCATACATCTGTGCATGTGCATAATCTATCTTTTACTTAGCATGCATAGTCATAGGTCCCAGGTATCTCCGACTTATTTTATTGATTAATTTATTACTTTTTATTTGTTTGTTTTTTATATATGTTTGCACATACACATCAGCATACAATAATTGATTGTATGTTGCTTAACGTCCCGACAGCAACAAGACTTTCTCAGGACGTGCCTGCACTGCTTGTGAGAAAAAAAAAAAAAAAACTAAAGAGAATATTGAATGTATGTCGCCAGCCGGTCTAATACGCTAAATAAACATACGACATGGGGCCTAAATAAACCTAAGACCATTTAGCAACACACATCCAATATCAAGAGCTAAAGGCAGTGCAGACAGTAGGGAGAGTTTTAAAAAGGAAAATACAGGTGAATGGACCAAGGGTAGACAGAAACACATGCCCCAGAATAGACACCCACCCTGTGGGGCTGACCAGGGTGACCATGCGAACTAAAAAGTAGTTAACCCCACCCAAGTCCCCCAGGGCAGACCCGGGTGGGGGACATCAGCACACTAGATGAGAACATACATCTACACATTTATGGTAATATATGGTGAGAACATACATGTACACATATATAGTAATAGGTGCATACCACCCGCTCCCCACCCCACACACAAAACCACAGAACACCCATTAAAAGACATGCACGTCTGTACATGTTCATAATATATCCTTTACTTGGTATTCACGTGTCCTATTTATTTAAATTTATTATTTATTTTTATTTGTTTGAAAAGTAGTTTTTGTACATATGCTGATGTTCTCATACACATTCATGGTAATACTGCCCACTCCCAACCCCACTCCACAACCAGAGAACACCACCAAAAGACAAGTACATCTGTGCATGTTCATAATCTATCCTCTACTTAGCATTCATATGTCCCAGGTATCTTGACATACTTTATCTTATTTATTTAACCGCTCTGAGATGGCATTAGTCGCCAGCTCGGCATTAAACCCAAATAACTATTTATTTAAATTATTTATTTATTTTGTTTCTTTGTAATGCAGGTTTTGTACATACATATCAGCATACAAGAAAAAAATATACACATATATTGATGGTAATAGGTGCCATACCGCCTGCTCCCAACCCCTACCTAAATACACACATAAAACCGCAAAACACCTACCAAAGGACATGCACATCTGTCTATGTTCATAATTTTAATCTATCCTAGCATGCATATGCTCAAGTACCTTAGACTTACTTTATCTTATTATTTAAATTATTTATTTATTTATTTTGTTTGTTAGTAATGTAGGTTTTGTACATACACATCAGCATCCAGCTTAAGAACATACACCATGGTGCCCCTGTGCATGTGGCCACGGGTACTATTCTGTCAGATCTGTCACACCCAGCCAATCATCTCTTCGAGCTTGTGCCCGCTGCCTGCCTGGCGGTTCCGTGCTTTTAAAACCAGAACCTCTCGATTCAGATGCAGTTTCTTTCCAGAAGCTGTCCTCAGTACATCACCATTCATGGAACAACGTGATTCCATGATATGTGACATATGACTGATTTGTGTTTAATATTGTGTTTATCTATCTTTATTGTGCTGTATATAGGATGATCGCTAACTGAGTGTATGACATGAGGGTGTATTTTACTGTCGCTATGTCACACAAAAATCCTTGTAACGTTTTACTTGGTGAATAAAAGTCTTATGTCTTACACACGTACATGGTAATAGGTGCCGTACCGCTCGCTCCCTACCCCAATCCAGTTACACGCACAAAACCGCAGAACACCCACCAGAAGAATGTACATCTGTGCATGTTCATAATCTATACTTTACTTAGCATTCATATGTCCCAGGTATCTTTGACTTATTTCAACTTATTTATTTAACTGCCGCGAGATGGCCGTAGTCGCCTGCGCGGCTTTAAACCCAAATAACTGTTTATTTAAATTATTAATTTATGTTTGTTTGTAATGTAGGTTTTGTACATACACATACTCGGTAATAGGTGCCATACCGCCCCACTTTCAACCCCACCCCACATACACACACAAAACCGCAGAACACCCACAAAAGACATGCACAATTGTATACTGATGGGCATTAGTGGGCTGTAAAACCTATATATAGAGACGAGGTTAAGAAAGTGGCTTGTATTGACTGCCTGTATTTTAGCTGCCCACATACAAATCTCATGTGTACAGTTAATCACACTGCATATGCAGCCGTCAGTTCTGTGAAAAATACTGTTGGCCTCATGCACAGGGGCACCAAAACTTAGAGATAAGGCCACACCGGATAACAATAACAGTACTAATAATAATATGCGTACTCAGCCACTAGTTCTGCAAACGGCACCTTTGTAAACAGTACCAGTGGCCAAATGCACACATACATCATGGGTGATGACACCATTGATCACTTCAAACAATAGGCTGCCCAGTTCACATTGATAAGTGGTACCGTGAACTAGCCTGCACATGCAGCCATCAGTTTTGTAAATAGTACTGGTGGCCACATGCACAGGGGCACCAAACTTAAAGGTGAGGCCAAAACTGCTACCTCAAGCAAACCGCTACCTACACACACATATCAACGATACAGTCAACCTCCATGTGCGTTAGGCGAAACAGGCTTAAAGTATGGGACTGTAAATCGTACAGCGAAATGTCAAAACCAGTAAGAAGATAATGTAACAGCAGCAAGTACATGTATTTTGTAAACCACTCAAATAAAACATGAGAACTCATCGAGCCCAATGGTGTTATGAGTGGGTGATGGAAACACTGAAAAAATAGTACGTGTACATTATAAAGTATGTGCCTCCTCCCCCCTTCCCCCTCCCCCCTCCCCTTAACTAGTTGTTCATCATAATAAAACATATATCTCATTCATTTGATCACTTGACTGATTTATTAAATCATCTCTGTGTTACCTTTCTCCGTTTTCTTTCTCGTTTTAATCCCAATATATATGTCAGTGCTAATGTCAGCTGCTAAGAATACTTGCAGGGAACTGCAAATGTCTATAAGCAGACAAACTGCAAATAACACAGCAGCAAAATAAGTTCCTCTTTTGTGCAGTAGGCTACTGCTAGCAAGATAGGGTTTAATTTTAAACAAAGCATTGCATGAACTTCCAAGCGTGTTCACATTGTGCTGTGTATTTTTTTCAGTATGAAGTGTACTGTACCATCAGTGATCACTGAGACTGCATAATTGGCACTGGCAGTGATCGCACATCACAACATAGCTTGTCAGTGCAACTGATTAAAATAAATGTTACGAAATTTTGCTCAGCCATGACAGTTAAAACCAAGTGGTGTGGCACTCTTTCTCTTTTACAGCATGCAGCATGTTGCACTTTGTACATAGGTTTCGAAGATAGCGTTTGTGTTGAGTTGCGTTTTGTTTTGGTGCTGTGGTGTCGAAATGAAACGGGCAAAGCGATGGCAAAGTGAATGGAAATAAACATGACAAACCTTTATCAAGACGTAAAAATGCACACAGCAACTTTACACGTTTGCTTTTTTTTTTTTTTTTTTTTTTTTTTGGGGGGGGGGGGGGGGGGGGGAACAAACATGCTTATGTAGAACAAATCAAAAAGAACTCGTCGGCACACGGAAATTCACAGCAACGAATCCGCGTGTATGTTGGATCGTGTTTTGATCACGTGATTTGGGATACCTTATTGTTGAGTAATGATATTTGAGTTCAAGGCAAGCTTTTTCGTAATTGTTTCTTTTCTTAATATATCTTAGTGTGAAAATATTACTTAAAAAATAAATGAAATCTTTTTAAGTAACATATGGTGCATACTACTACTGAATACAGGAACATTGGACCGGTGTAAACTACTGATCCCCTGTGAACATGGCTGCGACAGTTCTGGTTTCGTCTGCAGCCGTACTGGAAACAAAATGTGCTACAGAAAAATGTCTCCATCCTCCGGCGGTTTAAAACGAGTGCGCACTGCTTTTATTCATACTAGACTTCATTTTGATATACCCAAACCTTTGTTACTCTCTAGAAAATCACTATCTCGTAAACGGCTGATCGTCTATGAAGGGCAGCTGCTAGACTATTACGCGTCGACTAAAGTTACAACATATTACTATATGTGCGGCCGACGTGTTGCACACTTATAGTAAATAGTCTAGCAGCTGCCCTTCATAGACGATCAGCCGTTTACCAGATAGTGATTTTCTAGAGAGTAACAAAGGTTTGGGTATATCAAAATGAAGTCTAGTTTGAATAAAAGCAGTGCGCACTCGTTTTAAACCGCCGGAGGATGGAGACATTTTTCTGTAGCACATTTTGTTTCTAGTTCGCCTGCAGACGAAACCAGGACATTCGCAGCCATGTTCCCAGGGGATCAGTAGTTTACGCGGGTCTCATTGTTCCTGTATTCAGTGATAGTATGCACTATATGTCACTTAAAAGGATTTCATTTATTTTTTATTAATAAAATTTGCACACTTAGGTATATTAAGAGAAGAAGCAGTTGCCTTGAACTCAAATATCGTTACTCAACAATAAGGTATCCCAAACTGATCACGTGATCAAAACATCGGCACACGCGGATTTCCCTGCGATGAATTTCGATGTACCGGCGAGTTCTTTTTGATTTGTTCTACAGAAGCGTGTTTGTTTCCCAAAAAGGCGAACATGCAACGTTGCTTTGTGCATCTTTACATCTTGATAAAGGTTTGTCACGTTTATTTTCATTCACTTTACCATCGCATTGCCCGTTTCATTTCGACACCACAGCAAAAAAAAAAAAAAAAAAAAAAAAAAAAAAGAAACAAAAAAAGAAACAAAAAAGGCTATCTTCGAAACCTATGTCCGAAGTGCAACATGTTGCATGCTGTAAAAGAGTGCCACACCACTAGGTTGTAACTGTCATGGCTGAACAAAGTTTCGGAACTTGATTAATTATTATTATACTGTAACACTTAATTCAATCAGTTGTACTGGCAAGCTATGTTGTGATGTGCGATCAGTGCCATGCAGTCTCGATCAGTGATCACTGATGGTACAGTACACTTGACACGTAAAAAATACACAGCACAATGTGAACACGCTTGGAAGTTCATGCAATGCTTTGTTTAAAATTAAACCCTATCTTGCTAGCAGTAGCCTATTGCACAAAAGAGGAACTATTTTGCTGCTGCATAGTTTAAAGTTTGTCTGCATTATTGCAGTTTGCTGCAAGATTCTTAGCAGCTGGCATTAGCACTGACACTCATATATTTGGGGATTAAAACGAGAAAGAAAACGGAGACAGGTAACACAGAGTGATCAAATGAATGAGATATGCTTTGTGATGAACAGCTATTTAAAGTAAGGGTGGGGGGGGGGGGGAGGCACATACTTTATATTGTGCACGTACTATTTCTTTCAGTGTTTCCATCACCCATCATAACACCATTGGCCTCGATGAGTTCTCATGTTTTATTTGAGTGATTTACAAAATACATGTACTTGCTGCTGTTATATTATTTTCTTACTGGCTTTGACATTTCGCTGTAAGATTTACAGTCCAGTCCCATACTTTAAGCCTGTCCCGACTAACGCACATGGAGGTTGACTGTATCATTGATATGTGTGTGTAGGTATCGTTTTGTTTGAGGTGGCAGTTTTGGCCTCACCTTTAAGTTTGGTGACCCTGTGCATGTGGCCACCAGTACTATTTACAGAACTGATGGCTGCATGTGCAGTGTCGATTAACTGTACACATGAGATTTTTAGGTGGGCAGCTAAAATACAGGCAGTCAATACAAGCCACTTTCTTAACCTCAAATCTCTATATATAGGTTTTACAGCCCACTAATGGCAAGTAATGCCCATCAGTATACAATTGTGCATGTCTTTTGTGGGTGTTCTGTGGTTTTCCTTATCAATGTGAACTGGGCAACCTATTGTTTGAAGTGATCAGTGGTGGCATTTAAAGGGAGGGGGGGGGGGGGGGGAGGCACATACTTTATAATATTGTGCACATACTATTTCTTTCAGTGTTTCCATCACCCATCATAACACCATTGGCCTCGATGAGTTCTCATGTTTTATTTGAGTGATTTACAAAATACATGTACTTGCTGCTGTTATATTATTTTCTTACTGGCTTTGACATTTCGCTGTAAGATTTACAGTCCCATACTTTAAACCTGTCCTGACTATCGCACATGGAGGTTGACTGTATCATTGATATGTGTGTGTAGGTATCGTTTTGTTTGAGGTGGCAGTTTTGGCCTCACCTTTAAGTTTGGTGCCCCTGTGCATGTGGCCACCAGTACTATTTACAGAACTGATGGCTGCATGTGCAGTGTGATTAACTGTACACATGAGATTTTTAGGTGGGCAGCTAAAATACAGGCAGTCAATACAAGCCACTTTCATAACCTCAAATCTCTATATATATAGATTTTACAGCCCACTAATGCCCATCAGTATACAATTGTGCAGTCTTTTGTGGGTGTTCTGCGGTTTTCCTTATCAATGTGAACTGGGCAGCCTATTGTTTGAAGTGATCAGTGGTGGCGTCATCTATAATGTATGTGTGCATTTGGCCACTAGTATTGTTTACAAAGATGCTGTTTACAGAACTAGTGGCTGAGTATGCATATTAGTTCTGTTATTGTTATCAGGTAAGTTTTGGTGCCCCTGTGCATCACTGCATGAGGCCAACATTACTTTTCACAGAACTGATGGCTGCATTAGCAGTGTGATTAACTGTACACATGAGATTTTTAGGTTAGGCTAAAATACAGGCAGTCAATACAAGCCACTTTTTAAATCTCAAATCTCTATATACACATGTATATAGGTTTTACAGTCCACTAATGCCCATCAGTATACAATTGTGAATGTCTTTTGTGGGTATTCTGCGGTTTTGTATGTGGGGTGGGGTTGAAAGCGGGGCAGTATGGCACCTATTACTGTGTATGTGTATGTACAAAACCTACATTACCCAAAAATCATGAATAAATAATTTAAATAGTTATTTGGGTTTAACGCCACGCAGGCGACTACGGCCACCCTCATGATGGTTAAATGAATAAGATAAAGTAAGTCAAAGATACATGGGGCATATGAATGCTAAGTAAAGGATAGATTATGAACATGCACAGATATACATTCTTTTGGTGGGTGTTCTGCGGTTTTGTGTGTGTAACTGGAGTGGGGTTGGGAGCGAGCGGTATGGCACCTATGACAATGTACATGTATAAGACATTTATTCACCAAGTAAAACGTTATAAGGATTTTTGTGTGGCATGGCGACGGTAAAATACATCCTCACTTGTAGGGCATTCATCATGTCATACACTCAGTTGGCGATCATCCTGTATAGAGCACTAAACGATAGATAATAATAATAATAATGTACATTTATATAGTGCTTAACTTCCAAATGAATGGTGCTCACAATATTAAACACTAATCAGTCATATGTCACAAATCATGGAATCACGTTGTTCCATGGATGGTGCTGTACTGAGGACAGCTTCTGGAAAGAAACTGCACCTGAATCGAGAGGCTCTGGCTTTCAAAGCATGGAACTGCCGGCCAGAGGGCAAAAGCTCGAAGAGATCATTGGCTGGGTGCGACAGATCTGACAGAATAGTACTGGTGGCCACATGCACAGAGGCATCATGGTGTATGTTCTTAGCCTGTATGCCGATGTGTATGTACAAAACCTACATTACAAACAAAATAAATAAATAATTTAAATAAATAAGATAAAGTAAGTCTAAGATACCTGGGACATATGCATGCTAGGTAAAGGATAGATTATGAACATACACAGATGTGCATGTCTTTGGGTAGGTGCTCTGCGGTTTTGTGTGTGTATTTGGGTAGGGGTTGGAAGCGGGCGGTATGCCACCTATTGCCATCTAAAATTCTATATATATATGTGTATATTTTCTTCTTGTATGCTGATGTGTATGTACAAAACCTGCATTACAAACAAACAAAAGTAAATAAATAAATAATTTAAATAAATAGTTATTTGGGTTTAATGCCGAGCAGGCGACTAATGTCATCTCGTGGCTGTTACATAAATAAGATAAAGTAAGTCAAGATACATGGGCCATATGAATGCTGAGTAAAGGATAGATTATGAACATGCACAGATGTACTTGTCTTTTAGTGGGTGTTCTGTGGTTGTGGAGTGGGGTTGGGAGTGGGCAGTATTACCATGTATGTGTATGAGAACATCAGCATATGTATAAAACCTACTTTACAAACAAATAAAAATAAATAATAAATTTTAATAAATAAAATAAGATAAATCAAAGATACCTGGGACATGAATACCAAGTAAAGGATATATTATGAACATGCACAGACTTGCATGTCTTTTAATGGGCGTTCTGTGGTTTTGTATGTGGGGTGGGGAGCAGGTGTTATGCGCCTATTACCATATATATGTGTACATGTATGTTCTCATCTTGTATGCTGATGTGTATGTGCAAACATACATCACAAACAAACAAATAAGTAAATAAATAAATTTAAAAATATAATAAATTAATAAATAAAATAAGTCGGGGATACCTGGGACCTATGGATAGATTATGAACATGCACAGATGTATGCATATTGAAAAATAATTTCCTCTCCTTCGTGGCCACCACCATACCACCAGCGATCATGTACATCAAGGAATTCCTTCCATCCATAATTAAAAGGATAAATAATAAATAAATATGTAAGTGAATACATAAATGAATCAATAATAAATAAATAAATAAAACATGTAATGCAATGGAGAGGGCTACTACCTGTATTGTGTCTCATGAAGTACCGATAAAGCTTGATCATAGTGAGTTTTTGTGAGTATTTGAGTGTGGATTGGTTGAATGGGTTGCAAAAACTACAATTTTTATATTTAGGTGTTTAGCTGAACAAGGTGATTTAGATGGAAACGGTTCGGAGATGGATTTCACTCTGCCTGGCTTGTGCTTAAGACCAGTCGGATAAGAGTTGCTTGACCAGTTACAAATCCCATCTCCACTAATAACAAAAGAGCAGACCCACACTTAGAGCCGTTAGGCTGGAAAACGGACGAACAACATGCATGTTGTATCCGGACATAAAGTCTGCAGAATGTTGAAGATGGTCGGCAGACACAATGCACAACATGCACGACTAAGGTAGTTTACTTTCGATATGCTTTCATTCCACAAATGAGACCCGAGTTCTATGGGAAAGGCTGTTTTCAAGACCAGGAAAAATAACGTATTTGACGTTGATAAGATGTACTTCAAAGTTCAAATCCAAAATAATCTCTGTTTCACTTCAGGAGCAAAGTAAAGCTGATTAACCGTGCGCGTCTGATTGACTTCTTTCGATGGCATCTCGCTGACCGCCATTTTGAAACTAGCGACGCGAGTATGCTTACGGCATTAAAAATATTACTTTTTAAAATATTTTTTCGTAAATATGTATGCATGTTTACTTGCTGATGATTTTAATTTACTCACTGGAATAAACGTGTAACTTGTATGCTCGAAATTTTCAATGTTATGCACAAAAAATGTCTTGCACCTTATCTGGGCCGTGTACGAGGACTGGTTCCCTCACATCGAAAAATAGCTTTCGAAAGACACTTCTACAAAAATGTCTCCATCCTAAGGACAAATATTGTTGCCATGCATAAACTATATGGCATTAGTACTTTCGTTTCGTACCTGCAAACCATTGTTAACTCTTTTGACGAACTACTTACCTCTCGGAAATTGCGAAAAGCTGCTAGACTATAATGTTTGATCGCCCTAGCTTGAAGGTTCCGTGACATAAAAATGTTGCCTAGAAATCCGCGACATTACGTGTATTCTCCCGGGCAAGGTGATGTAATCAGAAATATGCAACATAGCGACAAATGCGGTCGTTCTATGCTGCTTAATTTTATCCGAAGAAAGATCGAAGACGAAGAGGAACGACGTTCTAAATGTACATGGTGTTTAACGGTTCGTCACTCTGATAATTATGAGACCGGTGTTGAGCAGAATTGTTTGTTTGTTACATCTGTGCAGATGTAAGAAGAAACTACCAAGTTAGTAGGAAAAAGCACTGTCCAGAGAGACTAAAATACTGACTGATTACTCAGGAAGAACAAGGGCTGCAGTACGCTGTTACTGGTCACTAGGTAGGGGAGGAGCCCCTATTATGAAACGGTGCCTATTACGAAACACCTTGCTCCCAGCGAAACGGAATAACTTTTCCAAATTCTGCCTGTGCAGTAATATAGAGCTACTTGAGTGAGCCTTATTTCCGGTAAAGAATGTCAGGCGTGATGAAAACGAAAACACGCCGAGAAAATGTGATTTTTGACCCTTCTGCTTCTTATTTTTCGCCATTTGGAAACACCTAAATCAGCATTCAGTTTTGTGATTTTTTTTTTTTTAAATAGCCACTCTTGTCATGAAGAGCAATCTTTGGACATCAGATAAACAGCGGCATTCGTTTTGTTCTCTTTTTGTTGTTTTGGAGGCACGCATTTTCCTGGAGAGGTATCTTGTTCCTATTACGAAACACAAAGAGAACCTAATATAAAACGTGTTTCATATTTAGAACTGTGTTTCATATAAGGAGCAGTGTTTGTCTCGCGTATATATCGGAAACTATCCAGCCAGTTTGTTCCAAAATTTAGATGTTGATACTTTTTCTCAATACAGAGTATCCCACACCAGGATCATGTCTCTTTCGTCAAGGTTAAGGTCAAGGTCACAGCGGCTACATTTACTATGTATGCTATTGTCCAGGCAATGTTACTGTAAACACCGAAACGATGTGATCAAAATGGCAAATTGCGATATTTTGTGATGACAAATAGTGTTGCACACCATAATCTATTCACTGCCTTAAAGGCCAAGGTCACAACGGCCATATTTCTTTTGTGCAGAATTGTGTGCTAGGCAATATCTCAATAGCCATCGGGCCTAATCGATCCAAATTTTAGATAATAGTATTTTACCATATCACACATTGCTATCAATCTTAACAGCGCCTCTACCTGAAGGTCAAGGTCATAGTTGCCATATTTGTCTTGCAGAATACCTCAGATGCCATATTTTTGTGAGCCTTTGTGCAGGCAATATCTTTAAAAACACAGGTTCAATTTTTTCAATATTTTGCTTGATGATATTTTCACTTAGCCCTTTCACAGCTGAGAACTCTCAATAGGATCCATCTGCAAGACACATAGATCCACATGAGCCTCGCGCGATCGCGTGTGCGGTGGCTCATGGCGATATTGGCTCTTGCTGACACAACTGTCGTATATTTATTTGACGGTTGTGGTTCCTTGGGACTGAATTAAGAAAGCTTTCAGAGCAATATTTGCGTCCATTGGTAGCGAAGAGAATAAAACAAATATGCCAAAAACCAGATTTATGTCGCTACATTACTTCAAGATGATGTGCAGTTGCTGGTAATGCTTGCAGACAGACAAACTTTTTCATTACTGTCTGTAGGGAGGGGTTGGGGCTAAATAGGTGTTCCAAGAGCAAACCTTATTGGCTTAGGTGTGACAGTAAATGTGAAACAGTATAAACGTAGTCACCAATCGTCCATGCATCCGCTCTTCCGTCGTCTTGTGTGTATGCGTGCGTTCAAGATGTATAAGGCAATTTCTTAGGGACTATAACATTCACAGACTTCAAACTCGACACAATTGTAGTTTACAAGAACAACTTTACCTATGTATTTCACCTGTAGAAAAGGTCAATGTGATCAAAGGTAGATGTGTTTGTAAAGATTAGTCATTTTTCGCACACAATTTTTTTAAAAGTTACTCACAAACCAGATAGGTGAGGCTAGCGCTGTAGAACTGTACACATACCAAGGAGAATTACTCAACTACTCAAAGTTAACTTTGGGCGCAAAAGTTTGAAAGTACCAAAGTATGCATTTTATACAACGAATACTATTGCGAATTACCTCTCTTTAAGGTAGAGGGCAGTTTAAAAAAGAAAAAAAAAGAACAAGCGTGCGTGCGTGCGTGCGTGCGTGCGTACGTGCGTGCGTGCGTGCGTGCGTGCGTGCGCGTGCGCGTGCGCGTGTGTGTGTGTGTTGAGGGGAGGGCGGGGGGAGTCCAAACTCCCCAAATTACACATAAAAAAATATCCTGGGAGCCGTGCACATTGGAACACCCCTCTTCCCCTGAATTTGCTTCTAAACATGTACATAAACATGTGTCAATAATGCTAGCTTTTATCGTTTTACTTCTGAGGTGCAAAAACTAAATACAGTAGCGTTTATTCCCCCATACATAGAACATTTTCAACACACTTGCTGACCATACCTGCCCTTCGACCTTTGGAAGGAGCCAAAAACATTAATATGCATAGAGAGTGTAACCCCTAGCAAAACATTTCTACGCATTCGAACTACCTGTAATAGCAACAACCTAAAAATAAAAGGCTTCTTACTTCCCGTGACCTTTGACCTTTATGAAAGGTTAACTTAGTAGAGCTGCAAACAAAAGTTGTATCATCAGTATTCTCTTTGGCAATTTCAAAAATAAGATTATATATTTCTTTTAAAAATCGCTCGTATATTGACCATAGTAACCGTGACCTTTTATGGAGGTCAGCGCAAGTGACAAACAAAGCTATTGTGAAATAGGATCACTGTGCCAAATTAGAAGTCTGTGGCTCTGATGGTCTCTCAGAAATTCAAAATAATAAAATCATTCACAATTGGATATACACAGGATGATGGATGGATGGACAAGTGGCGGATGACTCATTATAATGTATGCTACCCATCTCTCATGCCTTAATGTTTCAACAAAATGTAAGTAAAACTGTGAAAAGGACATATTCACACTGTTTCATAATAGGAGACCTAGTGTTTCATATTAGTCAAATGATGCCTAATTTAAAACAACGTGTCACCTTTTGCAAACTGGAACTGCTTCTGCGTCGATTCGAGTTTTAAAATTTGGCTTTGTCCTAAGATGCATCAATATAGTCTGTATCAAACCCTGGTTTCGGATTAATTCTACCTTTCACTGAACGGTCGCGCGAGACGATTTTGCTTAAGTGTTTCCTACATGGGTTTCCTTCCCTAAGTATGGGGCAAGGGCTGATAACTGCAGTACAACGGTTAACTGCCTTCAGTTACCTACCCTGACTGACTGTTGGAATGTAATAATATGTAACTGTTCGCTTAGTTGCACTTGAGGCCCTTATGAAACGCTAAGGACCCTCACCAAGACTCAACAGCGAACAGCCACAGTCATCGAAGACAGCAGCGGCCAACTCCTTACGGAAAACACTGCTGTACTAAACAGATGGACTGAGTACTGCCGAGACTTGTATAACTACAAGGCTGAGCCAGACACCAGCATCCTCCAAAACAACCAGGCTGGGGCCAGGAAGGCCGAAGACCTGCCAGTGTTAGCTGAAGAGGTGGAAACAGCTGTACGCGGCCTGAAGGGAGGAAAGTCTCCAGGTGTAGACAACGTACCTGCTGAACTGTTGAAACATGGAGGAGAAGTAACAACGAAGGTACTCACTACACTCTGTCAAAAGATCTGGGAGCAAAAGAAATGGCCAGTAGAATGGACACAGTCTCTAGTGATCCCGCTCCCCAAGAAAGGAAACCTGAAACAGTGCCAGAACTACAGAACTATCAGTCTGATAAGTCACCCTAGCAAAGTAATGCTTAGAATCATTCTCAACCGCCTCAAAACTTTCGCCGAGGAACTGCTGGCAGAAGAACAGGCTGGCTTCAGAGTTGGAAGAAGCACTGTAGAGCAGATTTTCAACTGCCGCGTCCTGATCGAGAAACATCTGCAGCATCAGCGCGAACTCTACCACAACTTCATTGATTTCAGGAAAGCATTTGATCGCGTCTGGCACGACGGACTCTGGCAAGTCATGAGATCGTTCAACATAGAGGAGGGGCTGATCCAAATGATAGAAGCGCTTTACAAGAACGCCTGCAGCGCGGTTCTACTTAACAATCAGTCAGGCGAGCTCTTCAGGACGACGATCGGTGTCCGTCAAGGATGCCTGCTCTCTCCTGTCCTTTTCAACATATTCCTGGAGAAGATCATGCAGGAAACCCTCCACGACCACCATACTTCAATCTCTATTGGTGGCAGATCCCTGTGCAATCTTCGATTCGCAGACGACATTGACCTCATGGCAGGCAGCAATAGTGAGCTGCAAAACCTGACAGACAAACTTTCAAGTAGCGCAGGGTCTTATGGCATGGAGATCAGTACGGATAAAAGCAAAGTGATGATCAACACCACAAGCGACAGCAGCAGCAACATTCACATGAACGGCCAGAAGCTAGAAGAGGTCAATAGCTTCAAGTACTTGGGAGCCACCCTGTCCAAAGACGGTAGTTGCATAGCAGAGATCCGTATCAGGATAGGTACAGCAACATCCGCAATGGCCAGGCTGGACAGGATATGGCGAAGTAACTCCATCAGCTTCACCATCAAGTACAGGCTTTACAAGTCCCTCGTAGTGTCTATTCTACTCTACGGCTGTGAGACTTGGACGCTGCTTGCAGACTCAGAAAAGAAAATCCAGGCCTTTGAGAACAAGTGCCTGAGGAAGTTGCTCCACATCTCGTACCGCGAGCACAAGACCAACGAATATGTACGGAGCATCGTCACTTCCCTGGTGGGCCCACATGAACCCCTTCTGGCAACCGTGAAACGGCGCAAGCTTGCTTGGTTTGGCCACGTGACCCGACACAACACCTTGTCCAAGACTATCCTCCAAGGCACTCTCGAAGGAAGTCGTCGGCGAGGTCGTCAGAAAAAGAGTTGGGTCGCAAACATAAAAGAATGGACCGAACTCGAGATGCCAGACTTGCTTGCCACCGCCCAAAATAGAACTCAGTGGAGAGCACTGTCTGTTGCTGCTGCCTTTCAGTCCCCCCAACGCCCAGTTCGGGCAAGGGACTGATGATGATGATGATGACATGGGTTTCCTTTCCTAAGTATGGGGCAAGGGCTGATAACTGCAGTACAACGGTTAACTGCCTTCAGTTACCTACCCTGACTGACTGTTGGAATGTAATAATATGTAACTGTTCGCTTAGTTGCACTTGAGGCCTCGTTGTCCTATTTTCTGAATCCTCTCATCTATTTTATCCACGAAGCAGTTTGCTGAGCCCCAAGTGTCCAGTGAGAAAGTCTCGTTGCTGTGGGGACGATAAGCAATGTACAACCAACCAAGTGTCACGTGTCCCTATTCACCATTGTTTATAAAATGACCAACGAAAAGATCGTGCCCGCGCTTCAACATTTTACCTTTCGGATGAGAGTAACATAGGCGCCAGAAATATGGCCGCTGAAGTAACCAACCTTTGATCTGAAACTTCACTGTGCTGGTGTAGTACTTGTCGTTTTTCAACCCTTTCGATTTGTATTTGGCCATGTACTCCAACAGATTTTCCACAGACGGAAATAGCAGACAGGGGCGTATCGGCGAGCTATCGTCTTGTATGATGAAAAACTCTCAGTAGATTGGATATTTTTTTCCACCATGTTTCGACTGCCCACCTTCAGCACACAACACAACACTGAGACTATGACAGGCCCACACAGTTTTTTCAGCACGTTTTCCCCATATGTCTCGATCTTTTTCCGAAATGTCGTAACACTCGGTTCCTATTGTCTTTCCTTTCTCTCTAAGTGACTCATCCCGTCAACGAGGAGCGGAGAAGACGCAGCATAGCCGCTCGTTTCAACTGGCACGTGAGCTACACGCTGCTCCACAATCCGGATATCCGGGTCATGCGCAAAGGCTACATGAACCTGCTGCGTCAGGCGCGGTCACTCGGTGTGCACATCCAGGTGTCAGATCGCCAGGTGGATGTGAGCTTTGACGTCTTGCAGGCCAACATCCAACAAGCCAAGGAAAACATGGCGGCCCCATCCACGGTGAAGAGGGAAAAGGTGGTGTCGGCATACGTGGTGGACGAAGCTGGTAAAGACGGTACTGAAACAGACGATACAGTTTGTTTCATAAAACAGGAGAACACCCAGCAGGAACCCACCAAAGCTAGCCACACCCCTGACCCCTATGTTTAGGTATTATCCACTTCCCCTGATAGCTAATGGTTGTCCGGCCGAAGTCAGCCACAGCTTGTCCACGGTCTTGCGCGGGTCCGCTGTGGCCGATTTCGGCCGGACAACCTTTTGCTCACGGAGGCAATCTTGTCCACGTTGTCACACTAACAAATCATGAGGAGGTTTTCAGTGCACAGCTGAAGATCCTTTACTATACCTTTCTATCCTGAACCGTATGCTTCCGTTCATATAAACCAATCATTTCTCAGTGTCAATTAACTTCCCTCTGTATTTGCCGCCTTTCTCTGTTACAAATGCATTGTAAGAGCTGAAGTACAGTTATCAGTGGCAGGAGTTTGCTACACGGACCCATGTAGGCCTTCGAGAGTCCAGAGTAACGATTCTACCCCGAAAGCCTGAGAGATGCAGTGGCTACTTTTACCTCTCGAAGGCCCACTTGGGGCCGTGTAGCAAACCCCTGCTACCAGTAACATATTTGCTTTCATTCCTCCGCTGTCCTCGCAAAGGTAGTCAAGTTGATCAAACCTCGAAGTGCGGTGGCTTGCGCTATAGCTTGTTCTGACCGAGACCCTGCCATTGCAAAGCGTCATGCGCAAACACGGCTGACAGCTTGTCAATTTCAGTTTGACCTTTGGAAATAAAGAATGTTTCGAGCCGCACTGTCCACAGTTTATCGTCAGAGTAATGTGATTAAACACTGAGTGCTTTTCGATTGTTATTCACTCAGAAAATAAATTTAGAATTTTAGCGTTTGACATTAAAGCGACGATCATATAACACTAAGCGAGCACGCCATTTTCTATCCGACGAAGACCCGTTTAATTTATAGTTTATAACGCTCTTGTCGTCGTTGTTGCAACGAATACTTGATCATGACAATCCCTGAAAAATATTTCCGACATTTTTTTACTTTTTCTGTTTTGATTTTACTTGAATTTATTTTATTTTTACAAGTTTTGCAATACCGCATAATACATGACAATTTGTAAAGTCTGTATCGCCTCGCACAGTCCATGATGAGAAACAATGTCTTATACGCCTCCTTGGCACTGTCAAGCACAAAAGTCGTGTCTCACAGTGTGAGATGCAGCTTGAGCGTATAACACATTATCAGATAGGTTCAGGTTTGTTATCAGCGACGTGTGCACAGTATGATTTGCAAATAGTGTGGTGAACGAAATCTGCATACGAAACAAAAATAGTAACTGAACCCATTTCATTTGCCACTCTTTCGCTGAGTTGGTATACCTTGCCCTGTACTGTGTGTAAATGTAAATGTACCCAGTGCAAATGTAGCACCGTTTTTTTTTATACCCATTCAGGTCTTTCTAAAACCAACTTGGCCGGTCGTGCATTCGAACACTCGGTCTAGTTATCTCAACCACGATCAAGCATGTAATGAGTTTATTGAGCCTGGTGTCGATCAGGAGCACGTAAATTCAGATCGATCCTCGTGTGCTCACTGATCGATCCTCATGAGCCCGTATAATCTGGGAAAGTCTAATGAGCAGCTGAGATAGTGGTAAAGCTCTCTTGCCATGGATATTCTCAAGAACCCAACTGCCCTAATACGTGTAGCTTCATGTCGGAGTGCAGAAAGAAAGAGCGTCAGGAGCCCATGCACTCTAATACACTTCTTTTCATGACAATATGCAGAGTTATTTTCATGACAATATGCAGCAAGTTATCAGGTGCCGATGCACCGTACATTCATTAGAATGGCATGCATGTGTACAGACTGAGAGATCCTCATGAGCTCGTGCGACGCAAGACAACATCAGCAACCACTGCACTCAAAGAAATCCTCTTGATCATATTGTTTCAAGTGTGTGTGTTGGGGGGGTCCTTAAATCGTGATACGTGATGGAACCCCCCCCCCCCCCCCTGCCCCCGCCCCTCCCCCCCTTCCGTGATCATATTTTATTTCATCAACGTGAAGCGTAATATAAGTTTGTCGTAAAACGTCAAATCCCAATTAAGATATTCGTAATACGTCGGAACGTCACAATTATTTCGTGACCCTTCTCAAAGGTCAAAGGTCATGAGGTCAGGAAATCTTTGATGGAATGTAAGAGTTATTGACACTCTTGCGGACATTTCAATCAAATTCGGCATAATGTTAGTTATGTACTGCAGTAATGTATATGTCACAAATGAGTTGTCATATTACCGAACTATGTTGTGTAATAATGTGTAATAATGTATTGAGACGTTTGTATAATAAGTAGTGAGGGTTAGGATTAGGTTGAAACACGCGTATTACGTATGCATGTGTGGAGGTGGGTGTGAATGTATAAGTGCCGCTCAGTTCAGTCCATAAAAGATGTTTATGTGTTTATGTGTGAGATGTGTAAGAGTTATGTGTAAAGATTTTGTAGTGTTTACTTATGTCCATTTAGAATTTTGTAGCTGTGCAAGTGCAGGGAGAAAATGTTCATAATTATGTTATAATGTTTTCATGTCTTGTTTGTACTATTTGTTATAAATGTACCACAACCGAATTTCTCTCTTCGAGATAATAAAGTACTCTTATTCTTATTCTTATTCATGAATATTTAATGCATTGTCAGACTACTCTGTTTTTTCTGTTCTGAACAGACCCAAAAAAAAAACGTTTTGGCTGGTAACTCACAAAAATGCATGAGACTCTGTGGGGTTTTTCAGGTAATTTGAGACCAAGTATTTTTTGGCATGAACAAGAAAACGTGTCAATGCAGGCAGTCTATTTTTCAATGATTTTGTGGATTTCCGCGAAATTGGAACTCCGTCATAGCCTCTGTAGCATGCCTATCAGACTTGCTACTTAATGCGCCTCCCCCAGGTATAGCCTCTGTAGCATGCCTGGTTATGTCGTTATAGATTTAACATATCGCGCAAGTCAAGGCAAAAAATCACAAATTTCTATCCACTGGTTTTCGAGATTTCCAGCTCTTTTTTTTCCAACGCCACTTTTATACACTGCATCCAAAAATACCCCCAGACCTTGACTTTTTCAATATCTGAGCATTGAGCCTCCAGAAACGAAATAATATGGCATTGGCAAAATAGGTAGCGAAAATATTAGCTGATTTGTGCGCTGCTACTCCATCTATGGCAACATGTAGGCGGATAAAGCGGGTTTTTTTCAGGATAGTTTGGCTTCTAAGAGCCCAACGCTAGAAGCAGAGTTTTTTCTTCTACAAATCTGCTCTTAAGTTCTCATTTCAAGTGCTTTATAACTACAAGACACTGATGTAAATTTAACATTATAAGCTACAACTGTGCCAGATTTGGGCTCAGGTCGTGCTAAAGTGTGGTAGAGGGTGCATAGTTTGCCGTAAAATGACAATTATTTATCTGTAATTTATCTCTGTGATCTTGACCTTCATACAAGGTCATCGAAAAATACGTGTGTACACTCTTCCTGCAGCCAACTAACCTTGTGGCATGTATGAAGTTAATGACGTGCAGTTTGTAAGATTTTTTTTAATTTAATATAAATACATAGCGAAATGACAAGGGGTGACGGACAGTTGGACGGACAGATGGGCAGACAGACAAACAACACATGGTGTTTTACGTAATTATACTGTGTTTCCACATATCAGACCCAAAGACATCAAAATCAAAGTAAAAGGGTATGCTAGGTGATGAAAGTAATTAAGGGCTGGCTTAACTGGGCGAGACAAACCCGAACCTCGTCTCTGCGAGACACCCGACCCACCCCTTTATTAGGTTCGGCGAACTCTCCGAGACAAGATCAGACGTGCCGAACCTAATAAAGGGGTGGGTCGGGTGTCTCGCCGAGACTGTCTCAGGTGTCTCGCCGAGACGAGGTTCGGGTTTGTCTCGCCCAGTTAAGCCAGCCCTTAATACAAAATTATGTGACGAGTTTCAGCATTTTAAGGGTGGGGGATGTGGCGGGAGTTGACTGGCAGAATATAAAACAGACTTAAACATATTTTTATTTTCAGCAAAGCTTATACATGTCATTTCAATGGGAAATTGGTACTGGCATCAACATATTTATTTCAATATATTATTTCCTTGGAGGGTTGCATAATAAATAATAATAATAATGAATACTTGTTTAGCGCCTAGCCTCAAATTAGAGCTCTAGGCGCTTAACAAAAACTAATTGTACAAAAATAACTAATTACAAAAACGCAATTTACAAAAAGTACTAAAACAAAATACAAGGCACTCTATAAACAAGCTATAAAGTCACCATTCCAAAATGCTACGCTTATGGATTCATACTCGCACTCACTCACGCACGCGCGCGCACATACACACCCACCCACCCACACATACACACACACACACACTACTTCTAATAGAGATAGAGATGACTTCAACATGACAGGTCTGTGACAAAGTCATTTGTAGCAGACAGAAAAAGATGGGTCTTTAGGTTCGCCTGAATGCCTCTCTCGAATCCACGTATTCAGCTCGCGTGGGAGATCATTCCAAACAACTGGGCTCTGGTACCTGAATGACCTCTCACGGAACGACTTTGTTTTGACAAGAGGGATACGTAAAACTCGAGAGTCGGCAGCAGAGCGCAAGTTCTGTCTTGAGGGCGTATACAGCTGGAGAAGAGAGTCAAGGTAGTGTGGGCAGGAACAGGTAATACAACTGTGAGTCATGCATGACATTTTGTACTGAATCCTAGCTGTTACAGGTAACCAGTGAAGAGCAGACAGATGGGGTGTGATATGATCTGATCTAGGGACCCTAAGAATCAACCTAGCAGCATAACTGTTACAGAAGCCTTTAACGCACTGAAGAAAATGAAAAATAATAAAAGCAATGGCTCAGATGGTTTTTCTGCAGTTTTCTTGGCAGATACAGGAGATTGTTTTGTAAGATCCATAAACCATGGCTTCCAAACTGGGTAGACGTCAGTTATACAGAGACAATGTATTCCAAAAGATGGCAAACCCCAAAAATATTTGAAAAAAATGGAGGCATATTACATTGTTAAATACTGCATACAAGATAACATCCGCTTGTATAGCAGAGCATCTCAAATCAGTGCTGCCTAAATTAATTCATAAAGATCAGAAGGGTTTTCTTAACGGGCGATATATTGGGAAGAACATCAGACTATTATACAGTATACTAGTGTACACAGGAATTAATAATATTCCTGATCTTTTGGTTATTAAGGACTTCGAAAAAGCGTTTGGTAGCATAGCATGGTCATTTATTATGAACGCCTTGATTTTTTATTTTATTTTTTTTTCCTTTGACCCAGACGTTTTCATGGTTAACTGTAAAAATACCTATTAGTTTGATGTCTTAAAACACTTCAAGGCTTTCATTACAAATGTAAACCAGAAAAATCATCTTGTGTTCAGTATAATGTTAATGTAATAAGAGATGGGAAAATTGTGCATATTGCCAAATGGGTTCTGAAGGGGTTTTTATTGGGTTGGAGATTAATGTTCAATTCGGATGGGAGTACCCCCACCCGAGTCTGCCCTGGGGGACGGGTGGGGTTAACTACTTTTTAGTTCCCAGGGTCACCCTGGTCAGCCCCACAGGGTGGGTTTTCCTCTCTATTCTGGGGCATGTGGTTCTGCCTACCCTTGGTCCATTCAGCTGTATTTTCCTTTTTTAAACTCTCCCTACTGTCTGCACTGCCTGTAGCTCTTGATATTGGATGTGTGTTGCTAAATGGTCTTAGCTTTATTTAGGCCCCATGTTGTAGGTTTATTTAACGTATTGGACCGGCTGGCGACATACATTCAATATTCTTTTTGGGTTTTATTCACAAGCAGTGCAGGCACGTCCTGAGAAAGTCTTGTTGCTGTCGGGACGTTAAGCAATGTACAATCAATCATTCAATTGGATGGGAGTATATTGTCCTACACTTCGTTTGCAACTAAAATTCCCAATATGTCAACCAGTTTTCTTGTCTACGCTGGTGTTGTCAATGCCGTCAGAGCTTACAGGGAAATATAACCCCCGAGTCCGATTTGGTCTAGTATATGGAGTTGCCACATTCCTTCTACCAATGAAGATAAGTAGCGGCTAATCTCTCTGTTTGTTTGTTTGTCTATTTTGACAAAGGGTATTTACCCGAAATATTAATAAATTGTGTTGTACCCGTCTTTTCTAAGCGTGTTTCTTTCTCCGTTGGGTACTTCTTTGCATATTACACGCTTGGCAGTCACCTTTTTGGTCTGGATTGGTCTAGTATACTCAACGGTGGGTCTAAGGCTGTGTACGCTGTTCTAGTGAAACCCCATGCAGAACCAGCATTGTTTAGCAGGTGGGCACAACATTTTAATGTCCAGTTTACTTGTACACCAATGTTTTGCTTGTCATATGCTGGCTATAATGTATATACCAACTACATTGCTTGTCTTTATGTGTTGTTTGCATTGTACTTATATGTTTTATGTTGTTGTTCTATATGCATCTGTAAATGCCAAAAAGAAATCAATTGAAAGATATATTTGTATCATTGTCAAAGATAATGCTGATGCGGGACTTGAAATCAGCATCTGTGCAGCGGAGGATGGGGTTAAGAATCACGTGTTAACAGATAAAAAGCTACTCGACCAAGAAGTCTCCCGTGATTATTCTACCCCTAGGGACATTGGGCATACACAAAACTATATGAGAATTTGCCCGCCCAAATGGTGCCTGTTTCGACCTTGGCTCACGGGCTAATAAGCTCACACATTTCAACAAATGCCTTGCTAGAAGCCTTTTAAATATTCGCTCAACCCTCGGAACCGCCATTTTCCAATGTCTTTCACCTAACCCCAAATCAGCCACTTAAGGCCATTTTTTTTTTAATGGATAGAAATGCTAAACAAGTGTGTGGCGGTAGAGGGGAAGTACAGCTCCACTAGAACATACATCCTGCAGTTAAAATTGCATCGCGTATCAAAATATCTGAAAATACCATGCATTTCTTGTGCTTTCTGCGTTGTATACTTGCTATTAAGGTGATGTACAGGACTTGTCATTACTTTAACTCATTCTACCCCAGGCACACCACAGCAAGATAAGGATCGACCATGATAGTTCAAGGGTGATGCCAGAATAGCTTGGCGCCTATGGGCGCCAAGCTATTCTGGCATCACCCTTGAACTATCATGGTCGATCTGTGTCTTGCACTAGAGTGCAGTCTTCAGTGGACAACGGCAACATTTGGGGATTTCGGTGTTGGGGTAGAATGAGTAAAATATATATGCGCAAGTAGCATTAAAACGTGCAATTGTGTTACATTTTCCATCACTGTTAGTGGCTGCATATTGATTCTGTTGTAGTAGCATATTTTCATACTGCTTGAAAAACGTAACCTGTCTGTGTTGTATTTTTCAATAATTTATAATACAAATAAATATTTCTTCGTACAGTGGTAAGGCTTCTTGGAGAACACATTTCTTTAGCAGTTTCAAAGCAATTTTTGTGTTTGTGTATTTGGGCCAATGGTCGTCCGTACGTCGTTCGTGGTCAACATCAGTGAGGTTCCGTTTGCAACGAACAACTACCTACAACAAACTAGAGAGAAGTCACAGCGATAACCAGCTTGTAACTAGAGCATAGACAACACTCCAAACATCTCCAAGAGGAATAGATGAATATGCATCTTGGAGATATTCGGAGTATGTTTATGATACACGCTGGTTGTCAACCGCCATTTCCTTCTCGTTCGTTGTCGGTAGTCGTTCGAGGAAACGAAAACCTCACTATTAAGTTTACGAACTGCATGATCCACTCGACCTGTCCGTAGTCGATAACAAACTTTAACGTTAGCATTAACGCAAAGACTATTCAGGCAACTGTTTTCAGACGTGGCTCAAGGATCTATTTTGTCAAGACCACGTTTCCCGACATAATGCATGTTATTTCTGTCAATGACCCATCACAAAGGTCAAGGTCACAAAGGTCCAGAAATGTGTCAAAAAGAGACAAACATTGTTGTTGTATTCTTAAATATTATTGTCGCCTTCAAACACAATTTTAGTACAAATATACCTGATGGTAATACCTTCTTGCGTGTACTAATTGGGATAACTCCTCCGATATTTACCGCTTTTTCGAAACAATAAGACTACACTACAACGTATATTGTCTACACTACGGAAAATTCTCTGTCTGTATTTGCCCAGGTATTGTAATCAGATGTGCCGGTTATTGGCACTATATCAGCACAATTTATCTCAATATGATATCAAGCAAAATTTGGCCTAATCATAGCAAAGGTCTGAACATGTTTTTTTTTCTTCCAGGCTTTAAGGAGAAAAACAGTGCTAATAAGTAAGACTATTCAGTTAGAAAAACGACACTCAAGAAATTCACTTATTGTTTTATTACAAAATAAGTAGTTCTGGCATTCAAAGAGGTATATTTTACACATTTTCAACAAAAGTTGAAGCATGACATCATCACAACATTTCAAACAGATTCAAGATCCTTCTGCTTCTGGTGCAAAGTGTCGGTGAATGCCTTACCCTTTCTTTCCTTTAGCAACAGGACCGATAATCCGCTGATGGCCATAATGCTGCCCAATATGACGTAACACCTCACTGCGTCATGTGGAGAGTCCTGCTGATCCTTCTCTGTCTGCGGGCCATCCATCTGGAACACCCTTGCACTCTCTCTCCGTCAGAAACCCTCTCCCTCCTCCTTCCATTCCGCCCTCAAAACTCACCTTTTTCAACAGTTCTAGCATCATAACGCCACCACACGCCCCACCTCCAGCGGAATGCGTAATGTATTTGTGGTATGTGAGTCATTGTTAAAAGCTTGCACATGCGTGTGAGTGCGCGCTTAGAGTTATAATTATTATAAGATAAGCGCATTATAAATACCGTAATTATTATTATTATTATATTATTATTAATTAATTAATAAATAATAATAATAATAATAATAATAATAATAATGTACTACTGCTACTACTTCTAACGCTGATAATACCGGGTCTATAATTCTTGAATAAAAAAGAGTCAGATTCAGTTTAATGTCATAAGCATTTGTAATGAACGATAGGTGCGGTTTGAGGTTTTAAAATTTGTGTGGCGCGCGCGCGTCTGTGCATGTATGTGTGTGTGTGTGTGTGTGTGTGTGTGTGTGTGTGTGTGCGCGCGCGCTTCGTGAGTGCGTGCGTGCATGCGTGTGTGTGCCCGTTGTCGATGAGGTTGTCTGGAAAGCTGCGCACGGCGTCTTGGTTTCCTGTGAAATTTGACAGACTTACGTAATGGCTTTTGAGACGTTATCCCAGTAAACAAAGGTCCTCGGGCTCACGACGGCCGCAGTGTGTCTGCCTATACGCGATTGTGCGCGGGCCGACTGCGGCCGTCGTGGGTACGAAGACGTTTCGCTACTGGGGATGTTGTAAAGGTGTCAACCAGGTAGTCATTTTGTGTTGGTTTGTGAGTCTCAACGTTACACGGACCTAGCGCATACTTGTTACACCCCCCCCCCCCCCACACACACACACACACACACACCCCTCCCCTCCTCCTCCTCGTCCTCCCTCCAGCTTCCTTTTGGCAAAACTTGTTTAAGGCCCACTACCGCCGTAACTGTTCAAAGGGATACACTTCTGTAACAGATCTTTTTGAAACGCTACACACAGGTCTAGTTATGGTTCATTTAGACACAGGACAATCCAGTTCAGCACACGTCGCCTTTATATCAAGTAATTTGACAATGACTCTACTCCGTTCTAACTTCTATAACAGCGCTTACAGTACGACAAACAGCTGAAAATAGATTGACACGCTAACGGCGATTACGCCTGTGCTTTTGCCGTGTGTCCTAAAATGCTGTTAAAGTTCATTAGGTGTGTCGACAAGGCGTAACAAATGCAAATGGCGCTGAAATGTGTCTTCAAATTTACGCGTAATGGTACTTTAATTCATTCAGCCCCGACACAGCACAGCAAGATATGGCTCGACCATGATAGTTCAAGGGTGGTGCCAGAATAGCTTGGCGCCTATAAGCGCCAAGCTATTCTGGCACCACCCTTGAACTATCATGGTTGTAACGCACGCAGACTCGCCCCAGTCGCACGTACAGATTCTCGCACAACAGACTCATACACCGCCGCCGATCTTTCTCCTAAATTGTAATGCGGAGGACAACTCCAAAATGTGGATATTTCGTACCAGGGACTGACACAAGCCAAGGATGGGAGACTAAGGATGTGGTTCCCCCCCCTCCCCCCCACACACACCCCTTTTCCCTCACCCCCATCCCTCCCCGCATACACACACTTGTCCTAATTTGGCAAAAGGCATGAGTAGGCTTGTGAAAAGCAAGAATTTAACCCTTTGTGTGTCTGTAGCGTTTTTTGTCGCGAAGATTCCTACAGAAATGATCGCGACAAAAAACTGCTGCCAACACACAATGGGTTTACTGTTTGACCTGGGGCGGATCAGTTACCTCCCGTGGGGGTATCCAACTTTATGTTTGGGACCTCAGTGTTCAATCTGAGAGATGACGGGCTTGTTCCATAGCATGTCCGTTGAAAGGTCCTGGCAAATCAGTGTTCAGGTCGTACTCCATAGGCAATAGATTTCCCTGTCCCCCATAACCCGCCCGTCAGGGCCGTCCATTATCATTTCGGTGCCGTGGACGTTAAACCCCGAAATAACCAACCAGCCTGAGAGAGATGGCACTCAGACGGCAGACATTGATGGCCGAAAAATCAAAACAACGGGAAGGTTTGGGAGGTAGCGGTACTAAACCGTGTTCTACGACCTATTCGATCATTGCACCAACAGCCAAAATGGGGGAGGGGGGGGGAGAATAGGAGGGGTGCGGGCGGGGACAGCGCGCATGTCTGTCATTTGAACACTTCTATAATCATTACGTGGAGGAGTAGGCGACTTTGAACAATTTTAATGTTTTCTTCCTTTTTTTTTTGGGGGGGGGGGGGGGAGGGGAGGGGGGCCGAATTCCTCCCCCCTCCACTTCCATCCTGCGCCCCACAAGATCCGCCCTGGATTTAACGATAAAAATCTCTCTTTTTCACAAGCGAACCGACTGTCGTTTGCAGACATCAGGGCAGACGTTGCAACAGAAAAGTGCAAGGCTTGAAACAGTCTCCCTACAGACTTTATATCTACGTCTGTAATACGTTCATTCACGTGACTTCAGTGATTGGCCAGAATGCCAGGGGGGTGGAGGGAGGGGGGGGGGGGCTTTCCCGTACTATTTTTAACAAAATACGTCACTTTCCGTAGAGTCAGTGTGCCTGCGAGAACGAAGAATCTTTGCAGGCAAAGTTTGATATAAACCGTGATGACATGATTTTTGACAAAAACTGTCAAGTAGGGAAATCCAAACAGCTAAAAATAGTCATCGCGGCTGAGGAAACTGCTCGGGATGAACCCATGTGGAGGTAATTCCATCATTGAGGATGTAGATGATCGTCAGTCGTGTTCTATACCTGCGTATTTCTCTGTGGGCTGGCGATTGGGTGCCTGATAGGCGGGGGCAGGGGAACTAACTGTTTGTCTGTCCAGCGCTGAGTGATTCCCCTTGGTTTGTGTACATCAGGTCAAAGTTTACCTAATTACAAACTGTTAATTGTTTTTTCATGTTCATTGTTATTGTGATTATATTTCACAGGTTCACTATAAACAACTTCAGTCATAGATAAGTCATGTTTAAAAAAAAAAAAAAGTGGCACATTGACTTTTGGGGTCATATGAAAGGTCAACTTCCACCGACGTCATTTGTCGCTGAGTAATCTGAGAAATGGCACGGTTATTTCAAGGGAACAAAGTAGGCTAGGTTTGACACAAAAGGAATCAATGTATCTACTACAATAGTTTGCGTATAGAAAGCACAGTAAGAGTCTCAGACGTACACCACGACGATCACAGCATCACAACCAGGACGTGGCGACAACAACGTCAGTGGCGACCGACGACGACTACAACAAATAACGCCTTCGTTTCTCAAACCCGTATCAGTTCGACGCCAAACAGCCCCGTTCGTCGTCAGGAACATGAGTTACAAAATTAACCCATTCAGCCCTGACGCACTACAGCAGGAGATGGGTCGACCATGATAATTCAAGGGTAGTGCCAGATTAGCTTGGCGCCTGTCGGCACCAAGCTAATCCGGCACTACCCTTGAATTATCATGGTCGATCCATCTCCTGCAACAGGTGCATAGTCGCTAGCTAACGCATCCAAAATTTGGGAAATACGGCCGTCGGGCTGAATGAGTTAACTCCGCTAGAAGGGACGATCCTCATGAGTCCCCGCAACTTGGGGGAGAGGGGGAAGAGCTTATGAGGGTCTATGTCTCCTGCAGCTGGGTGTCGAGTCTTTCTCGACAGTGAAGGGGTTACGCACAACTATGAACGAAAATAAACAGCCCTACCGTAGACGACGCCAACAACGACCACATCACCACCAACGGTGACTGCGACCGCATTTCTGTAGCAAGAATACAGACAGCATCACCATTTTGTTGTTCTTCTAGTTACATGTAAAGCGCTCTGAGCCTTTTTTGTGGGGATATAATAGTATTATTTTTAATATTATTATTATTATTATTATTATTATTATTATTATTATTATTATTATGTTATGTTATTATAATCATGATTATTGTTGTTATTATTATCTTCACAACCACTGAAAGTACCACAATAACATTATCACCGAAACCCGTTCCCGGCAGAGCGCAAAGGGCACTCGGGCCGACATCGGCCGCCGTTGGCCCGCGCACAGGCGTGCGCGGGCCAACGGCGGCCGACGTCGGCCCGATGGCATTTGCGCACTGGGGATAGTAAAGAAACAAGAACAATGTACCACACCAAATATTTGTTGTCCAGATTTCAGCATTAACAATAACAACAACCGCGATTGTCTACCGCAGCAACAACCACCACCACTGTAATCAGCACCATCACTATCGACAGCAACGACCAAAATAACAATATGGAAATGGAATAAAAACAAGAAGAAAATAATATGACATCATCACCACAACATCTATCGCATCACCACCACTACCACCAACACTGGCCAGCAACAACAGCAACAAAACACTGACGACAGAAACAACAATAGGGACATTATACTGAGAAGAAGAAGGTGATGAACAAAAACAAGAGGAGCAACAACAACAATAACAGCAACGCGACCTCAACCACCACCACCACCACCACCAGCAAAACCAACAACTCCAACAGCAAACGCTTACCTTGAATTAGGAAAAAACAAAGCACCACTACCGCCACAAGTCCCCAATGCCCCATCTTCCCCGTGGTGAGAAGTCTTTCTGTGTATGTTTGAGTGCACGTGTGACCGCGTATGTGGCCAAATCCGCGTGTTGTCGTGAACACTCAGCCTTGAGTGTATCTGTCAGAAACACAGGGCCGTGCAAGAGAGATAGATGCGCATGAGCCGCCCGCAGAGGCGGGGGGGGGGGGGGGGGGGGGGGGCTAATGAGGATCTATACCACTCTCGGGAGTGACTTACGGCTGTGTTTTTCAGTGCATGAAGTGCCCAGCTGTTTCCGCTGTAATACGGACAACACATAGAAACATGGAATGCCTGTTCTTGCGTTGTCAGACGGCCAGGGGTAAACGTACGTGGTGTCTTTCAACTTTATGTCTTCAGTTTTAACCCCATACTTGCCGGGATACCGCAACAACCAGCCAACTGCAAGAGGCATAGATCCTCGCGGGGGCTCATGAGGATCAATGCCTCTTGCTGGATCCATTCATATTTGCGTTTCTCACGCAGAACAATAATCAGGCTTAACCCATTCAGCCCTGACGCACTACAGCAGGAGATGGGTCGACCATGATAATTCGATGTTAGTGCCAGATTAGCTTGGCGCCTATCGGCGCCAAGCTAATCTAGCACTGCCCTTGAATTATCATGGTCGATCCATCTCCTGCAACTAGTGCATAGTTCTGATTAGATGACGCCTCCAAAATTTGGGAAATACGGCCGTCGGGCTGAATGAGTTAATTACAAGGTCTTTTTCAGAGATACTGTTTCTCATGACCGCTGGCATTTGAAAGGGGTTCGTGGAATCCAGTGAGGAAGATGGATTTTGGGAAAAAAATAAAACGCCCAAACACTAAACGCTTACGGTTCAACGTCTTTTGTCCACCACCAAGATGATAGCAAAGAAGCGGCACCCGAAAGACGTCGGCACAAATTTTGACCCCAGCTGGGTTCGAGTCCACGACCTTTCGGACGAGAGATGACCGCTCTACCACCCAGCCACCCAGCTCCCCCAGACGGTGGAAAAAGAGGAAGTTCCTTGAATTTTGTTTTGTTTTAATTTTGTGATATTATTAGGGTTTTGCGTTGTCTTTACTTTTCCTAAACGTGTAAGACATAATATCCATTCCTACAATAACTGTTCTATTATTATTATTATTATTATTATTATTATTATTATTATTATTATTATTATTATTATTATTATTATTATTATTATTATATTTTTATTTATTTAAAAAATATATTACAAAACTTTCGGAGTCTCAACTTTTTCGGGTTGTTTTATCCGAAGGTTGTCATAAATAAAGTCAAGTTATATACATAGAAAGAGAGCAGCCGCTGCACTAAAAAAAAGTGCCCTTCGATTTGAATTACAGGCACGGAGCCTCCCCCCCCCCCCCCCCACCCAACCCAAAATTCATTAAAATGCTATTATTATTATTATTATTATTATTATCCCTTCTATTTATAGAAGGGACTTTTTAGGACGGGTCGCGTTGGGGCGAATTTAATAGCATGCCCATGATGTCAAAGTCGGGCAGGCCTAAACCTCTCACAATTGAAGTAACAAGATAAAAAAAAATACGTCATGTCTAGTTACGTTAACTTCGCTGCTGAGCGTACATTTGGCGCGAAGCGCCGTATGTCCGCATGTATGTATGTGCGTATGTATGTAATGTATGTAATGTATGTAATGTAATGTAATGTAATGTATGTAATGTATGTAATGTAATGTAATGTAATGTATGTAATGTATGTACAATACAATACAATACAATACAACTTTATTAATTCCTCTTGGGGAAATTCGCTGTCTGCCCATACAACACATGGCATCATCATTCACTCATTAAAATAATTAAATAACCCATAACTCTCAATTAAAGAGATGAACTGTAACAGATGTATTGTTACCTTTGTAACACTCTTGGCATCAGAAACACTTACGGTGGATTCCCCCTGTGCTTCTGGTGTCAGCAATGTTGCAGTGAACTACTGAAAGGGCTAGAACTAAAGAACTAAAGAATGCTGACAGACACTATCTACTGATGTTACTGTTGAAGAGGGTAACAGCCTGAGGGACAAAAGAGTTGGCACAACGTGATGTACGACTTTTCGGTACTCGAAGTCTGCCACTCCGCTCGATACGTCTGCTGTCAAATTCATATCGAAGTGGATATGCTTTGTCATCAAGAATGTCAGCCAGTTTGTTGGTAATCCGTCCGTTGTACAGTGCGTCCAAAGTATCCTGGGCCCTACCAATCACCCCACCCCCTTTCCGGATTACTTTGTTAAGACGATCTTGATCTCTTTTACATAAATTTCCACCCCAGCACGTCAGTCCAAAAGTTAGAACGCTAATAATACTGGAGCAGTAAAACATCTGTAAAGCTGAGTGCTTACTTAATGATCTGAGTTTTCGCAAACAGTAAAGATGGGTATGCGTGTTTTTCACAATAGCATTTGTGGTTTGTTTCCAGTTGAGCGCGTTGTCAAAAAGAACACCTAAATACTTATAGGATTCTACACGATCAACTTATGACAACAGGATCGGGATGATGGTTGTTTTTCCTGAAATCTATGATCATCTCTTTTGTTTTGCCAACATGTAATTTAAGATAGTTTCTATCGCACCACTCTACAAAGCCATCGATCTCATGTCGATAGTTTCTGTCGTCCTCATCTGTAATCTGACCTGTTAGTGGACTGTCGTCGGCGTGTTTTACTATGACACAGTCGTCATGTGTGGCTCTACAGTCCGCTGTGTACAAAGAAAACATAAAAGGCGACATGTACTGATGTATGTATATATGTATGTGTGTGCGTATGTATGTAAACAAGAGAATCTCCGATATTTCTGTACACACAAGCTTAAAACTTGACGAAATAATTTCTTAAAAGAGTGACTAAGAGAGCCTCCGAGCATATTGTAATTGAATGTCTCATTGAAGACATAAACAACCGTTTATAGGAAGTCGGTTGACCCTGATTAGAGTCCGTTATTTTTATAATATTTACTTGGAAGTTTGGATGTAGCTAGTTTGGATAAAGACATTTGATGAGTTCGTTAGCCAGCTTTGTATCCTTTCAATTTCTTTAGTAAAAAATAATTCTTTTCAGAAAATAATTAAAACAGTAAAAATAAAAAAAATGACTTCTAGAGAAAGTCAGACAGTGGCGGTGACGTAAAAGAAGCCACTCCGTCACCACGCAGACATTGACATAATACTCTAAATATGACGTAATTCTCTCTAGCGCCCGCCGAAGTCTCTCTCTCTCTCTCTCTCTCTCTCTCTCTCTCTCTCTCTCTCTCTCTCACAGACATGCGCGCATCTCAAAGAGGCATATATCCTCATGCGCCCGGAGAGAGCACATGAGGATCTATGACTCTTTGGAGATGTTTGGAGCGCGCGCGCATGCACGCACTAAAACACTCACACACACACACACACACACGCACACACACACACACTACTGACACCACACACACAACACACACACGCACACAAACACACACACACACACACTAAGGCACACACACACATACGCACACACACATTAACACAAAGTTTCTCTAGCCGACGTCTGCCTTACTTATCACATGCGGGAACCAGCCAGGGCCGACATGGGTCTTAGAACCAATACTGCTCATTACTTCAATACTTAACACACGCCAGACGGGCCTCGTAAAGACACCAGGCACTTTGCTGCATGCTGTATGTCACACGTACTGAACATTTCAAACGAAGCCAGGGGTGAAAGTGTCACACTCATAACACAACTGCAAGAGGCATAGATCCTCATGAGCCCCCGTAACTGCGATAAGTTAGTGCAACAGCGGGGGCTCATGAGGATCTATGCCTGCTGCTGACACCACCTTGAATCTATGTTCCTGGGTCAATTAGGGCCTTTTATTTTGTGAAGTAGCGAAGATCGCGTCAGCTCCCGGCACTGATCAGAAAACACGCAGCACTGCAGAGTGCAAAGAACAGCCGGGTTAAGTTGTCGTGACCTAAACTGGACTCAGCCTGCAGTGTTATCTTTTCGGGGCTCATATTGCGGCAGAATCAACGTACACTCATTTGTGGACAACGCGCACACAGTGTTGGGCTTGGGGGAATGGAAACGTTACCGACACAGTGAAACTCGGATAAAATTAGTTTGTGTCATATTCCAAGTTCCATAACCCATTTAGCCCCGACGCACTGCAGTAGTAGACGGATCGACCATGATAATTCAATGGTAGTGCCAGATTAGCTTGGCGCCATTAGGCGCCAAGCTAATCTGGCACTACCATTGAATTATCATGGTCGATCCATCTCCCGCAACAGTTACATAGTCTTTAGGGACCAAAATCTGAGAAATGCGGCAGTGGGATTAATTGAAAAACCCGTGATGGAAACAGTGAGCTTCAGATACAGCAAGACTCTGCATGACTTGATTGTTGGTCGTTGTATCCGCTTACTGTCCGTGACCGAAGTCGTTTACTGTACAAACACCAGAATTTTTTTTTAAAAAAAGGAAAAGAGGCGATCGATCTGTGTCATAACCGACTTTCATTGTGCCCTACCTTGTTAGGGAAGTGGCGTGGACTTGAACCAGCAGTTTCTTATCTTCATGGACTATATTTGCAAGAGAAGACATGTTTTATGCGATCATTTCTGGCAAGCAATACACACACAGGGCTTGGCGCTTTAAAAAAATGTGAATATGATTCTTGATCCTTGGTTAAAAGCGCATAATTTTTTTCAATACAGGCGCCTTTTGCTGCCTGTGATTTACCTTGGTATCATGTGATCATAATTTTATTCATGTATGTAGTCAGCAGTGTAGGGCACATGTATTGTTCGTGGCGTTGGAAAATAAATTATGTTGGAACATTGCCAAGGCAGTCCCCACTACCTCTGTTTCTCTCTCTTAATAATGTATGTAATAACACTCTGTGTGTGGTGTGTGTGTGTGTGTGTGTGTGTGTGTGTGTGTGTGTGTGTGCGTGCGTGCGTGCGTGCGCGCGCGTGTGTGTGTGTGTGTGTGTGTGTGTGTGTGTGTGTGTGTGTGAGACTACACTGTTTAACTCGTTCACTGCCTATAAAAAAGTGAACATGGTCTAACTGCAAAAGACATAGATCCGCATGAGCCCCCGCGACTGCGGGGGCTCATGAGGACCTATACGATCTGTATCCATGTTTCATGCTCGGTGTTTGCTTTAGGTCGTTGAATGAAACAAGATTTCAGAAACAAAATGTACGAGACAAGAGACACAGAGTCTCATGAATCCGTGTAATTTACACTCTGCTGTCGGCATGGCCTTTTACTCAAAAATGGTGGTGCTAGCTTGGGTTAATGTCTACGACTGAGAGGGAACAACTGCCATAAGTCTGCCACAAAACACGAGAGCGAGAGAAGACCTGTTTCAGAGCATTCAGTCGGCTGGTTTGGTAACACGATGCAAAACACAACATTACAGCGAGAGAAGACATGTTTCATAGCATTCAGTAACACAGGTAATCCGTCCACGAGGCCAAACACAACACTAGAAGTTAATTTCCTTACACTAGGACAGAACACGCACAGTATCAGCGCCCCTCAGCGCCCCTCCAACCCGTGTACACGTCCTGGTTCTTTTCTGAATAAGTTTATATTTGTACTGAGCGCACCATCTGATGCCGATAATACTCTGATTGAAATGAAGTGAAGATCAGTTGATACATTTGGAGTTGTTTATGAAATTCAACGGCACCAAAGGTGTTACGTGGTAGTCGTAGTCGTAGTATGATACAATCACACCAGACGCACGCACGTAGGATTTTTGTTTAAAAAAAACTCCACTCAGCTGCAACTCGTCATACGTGGCATAAGGTTGTAGACCCCACTGGAGTAACAGTTCCAACAATATTTTATTGCAGCGATGCGATCTCCACACAATGCCTCCACAAATGCACCAACACTGATACACTGTCTCATCTACAATGCATCAACACTTTTGACACACTGCGTCTCTCCTATAATGTACACACATACTTCCTAACACGGTCTTTTCTACTATTACAGATTATACAACACAACCAATCAGAAAAGAAAACGTAACCAAAACTTACTGGTATTCATATAAAAAGAACACTCTAGAAGTTACAACAAATTTCCATCACCCTCTAAGCGCCTTTGATACAATGTTACGAAATGTTGCCGACACCTTTGACGTCACGTCACATATGAGGTCACTAGAACGATCGCGACCCTGCTCGAACCTTCCAGTCCAATGTGGGTAAAACTTTACAACATCGTAGCGAAACTACGCATCACATCAAAAATCGATCGCAATTCTACTAAAAAGGTACGTGATTCTTATCCAAAATAACTTAAATGAACATCGGTTCTTTCCTATGATTAACACACACATTTAGATATTTAGATAGATACTGTTTATTGCCATTTGCCTTAAGAACATAAAGCATAGGAATGTGTGTTGGAGTCGTTACAATTACGAACATCACAGTCAACAATAAAAAATAATTAATACTCTATCACACAATTTCAATGCCCTACACACACTGTAAAAACTTTAAAACTAAACAACTAATATCACAAACCAATGCGTACCGTACACACCCACGCTCATCTCCCACGCACACATAACACACACGCCTATTAATCTAGGAAATCTAAATTAATTAAAGGTATATCGTTTGAAATGAAAACAGAATATCTTAGAGTAAATGTCACTAATTTAGTGATCACAGTTGGGTGTAAAACTGGTTAATATATATCGTAAGACTAGGCTAATACTGATATACACTATTCTCTCAACCGTTGGGGGCGCGCCCTGCCGGGGGCGGAGACTCATGGAGTCAGCTCTACCAAGCACCACCAACAGCCAAAGGGATAGCACAAAGGGTTGGCCGAAGTGCTCTGTAGACCGGCCACATGATTCTATGCACATACGCACTCTCATTCAGTCATTCACGCAAACATCAGTCGGCCTCTGCAATGAAACTCTATGATCGTCCCACAGAGCACATCATCGCACGCTTATATCACATGCTCTCACAGAATAAGTGGGAAAGGTCAGGTCCACCCCCAGTTCTTCCAAAGCTTTTCTCAGATTACTTTAGTGAAAAAGTCGAAAGCATCAGTGACAACATTGATAAATGTGCCGATGCTGATATAAAAAACTATCCATCTGCAGAGACCTCTTTTTCAGGTCTGCCTCCGACATGTTTTTGTCCTGTAAGGGAGAAATTTGTGCATGAAACCATGATTAAGATGTCGCCTAAAACGTGTGATCTCGACCCTGTAACCTCATCTCTTCTACTTGAATGTTGCGAAGAGATTGTGCCAGCTGTCACAGAAATTGTAAACCAGTCTCTTAGAAATAGAACATGTGATGTCCCAGCATGTTTCAAAACTGCCATTGTAAAGCCTCTTTTAGAAGCCCACTCTTGACCCAAATGATCTGAACAATTACTGACCTGTATTTAACCTCACATTTCTTTCAAAATTACTAGACAAATTTGTTTTGTCGCAGTTGTTCGACCATATCAAAAGTAATGACCTCTGTCATGTTTTTCAATCAGCCTACCGGTCACAGCACGGAGACAGCGTTGCTTCGTGTGGTGAACGACTTGCTCACCGCCAGTAATGAAGATAATGTTTCTGTTCTGGCCCTTCTTGATTTGAGCGCTGCTTTTGACACGATAGATCACCAGATTCTCATTCAACGTTTAGAATGTTTTTGGCATCAAGAGTACCGCTTTACACTTTTTTTAGTCTTATATCTTTGGAAGAAAGCAAGTAGTGTCAGTGTTGGGAATAGAGTCCGATCCCATTAATAATAAATAATTAATAATTACGGTATTTATAATGCGCTTATCTTATAATAATTAGAACTCTAAGCGCGCACTCACAACTCGCGCACGCATGCGCACGCTTTAGACAATGACTCACGTACCACAAATAGTGAAATACATTAGGACGGTCAGCTTGGGATGGGGAGTGTGGTGATATAGTGCTAAAACTGTTGAAAGAGGTGAGTTTTGAGGGCGGACTGGAAGGAGGAGAGAGAGTGTTTCTGACGGAGAGAGAGTGGGAGAGTGTTCCAGGCGGATGGACCGTAGACGGAGAAGGAGCGGGGGCCGAAAGTGTTGAGTTTGGTGCGAGGGATGTGGAGGCGGAGAGGGTCGGAGGCAGAGCGGAGAGAGCGGGAAGGTGTGTAGGGGTGAAGTAAGTTGGAGAGATAGGCGGGAGCGCAGTTGTTCAGGGATTTGTAGCAGAGAGACAGAATTTTGTATTGGATGCGTTGGGGGATGGGGAGCCAGTGAAGGAGTTTGAGCAGGGGAGTGATGTGGTCGGAATTTTTTTTTCTGAGGACGAGGCGGGCAGCGTTGTTCTGGACGCGTTGGAGAGTGAAAGTGGTGGAGTGAGGGAGGCCGGAAAGGAGAGAGTTGCAGTAGTCGATGCGAGATAAGATGAGAGAGACAGCAAGTTTGGTGGCAGCTTCGGTGGTGAGGTATTTTCTGATCTGACTGATGCGGCGGAGGTGGAAATAGCTGCCTGGGCCGTGGCGAAGACGAAGCTGGTCATGGACAGAGAGGAGTCGAGGATGACGCCGAGGTTCTTGGCCGAGTCAGAGAGGGAGATAGGGGTGCTATCGACTTGAAGGTGGAGATAGGGAGGGAGCTGGGAGAGTTTCTGGCGAGTGCCTACCAGCATGGCTTCCGTTTTGTCGTCGTTCAGTTTAAGCTTGTTTGCTGTCATCCAGTTTTTCACGTCTTCGTAGCAGTCAGCCGTGCGAGTCAGTAGTGACTGAGGGTTGTCGAGTTTGTCTTTGTCTAGCAGTTGTGAGTCGTCAGCGTAGAGGTGGTGGTGCATGCGGTGAGACTGGATGATGTTGGACAGAGGAGAGGTGTAGAGTGTGAAAAGGACCGGGCCCAGGACGGACCCCTGTGGAACTCCGCAGGAGAGCGTGACTGGGTTGAAAGAGACGCCGTTGATGGTGACGGACTGCTGTCTGTCGGAGAGGTAGGAGAGAAACCAGGAGTGAGCAGAGTCAGTGATGCCGAAGGAGTGGTGGAGTCGGTGGAGGAGGATAGAGTGGTCTATAGTGTCAAAGGCGGCAGAGAGATCGAATAGTGTAAGAAGGGAGATGTTGCCCGAGTCGGTGGAGAGAAGCAGATCGTTTAAGATATGTAGAAGGGCTGTTTCAGTGCTGTGATGTTTGCGATAGGCAGACTGGAATGGACTGAGCAGGTTGTTGTCAGTGAGGTGGAGGTTGAGCTGGTTGAGAGCAACCTTCTCAAGAAGCTTGGACAGGAAAGAGAGATTGGAGACTGGACGATAGTTCTTGAGTTCGTTCGGGTCGAGGTTGTGTTTTTTGAGGAGAGGACGGACGATGGCGGACTTGAAGATATCGGGGACGGAGCCGTTTTCTAGAGATGCGTTGATGATGTCGGTAATGAAAGGCAGAAGTTTTGGGAGGCCGTCACGGTAGAGTGAAGCTGGGAGGGGGTCTAGTTCGCAGGTTTTGAAGGGCATGGACTTTATGGTCTTGAGGACTTCATCCTGAGAGACGGGGCGGAAGGACGAGAGGGGAGTGCCGGAAAAGGTGGGGTCGGGAGGGCAAGGCGGAGAAGGCAGAGTGTCGAGTGCGTTGCGCAGAGTTTGGATTTTGTCCGAAAAATAGTTAGAAAAAGCGGACGGGAGTTCTTCTTTGCTGTGTGTGTTGGGGAGAGGAGAGTCTTTGGAAGTGCCTAGGAGTGTGTTCATGGTGGCGTAGAGGGTTTTGGAAGAAGTGGATTCCAGGATTTGGTTTTGAAGGTGTTTGCGTTTAGAGTCGGAGATCATTTTGCAGACTTTGGATCTAGTTGTTTGGAAGATCTGTCTGTGAACGGTGAGGTCAGATGAGCGCCAGCGGCGTTCCGCTTGTCGGCGCTCGCGCTTGGCCTCGGCTATGTCGTCAGTGAGCCAGGGGGAGGGGAGTCGGTTGGGTATGGAGCAGGTGGTGACAGGGGCATGGGTGTCTAGAAGTTTTCGAAGGGAGGAATCGAAATGGGATGCAAGATCGGGAGAGGGGGCGGGGTCCGAAAGAAGGTCGACAGCTTCCGTTGAGCTTGTATTACGGTTTTATTAAATCTGAAAATTCGCGTGTCTGATGCGAACGGAGGGATCTTGAAGGCGTGTAAATATGAACCAGGTCGGACAAATATGGGGGTGCAGAACCGGTAATAGCATTGTAACAAATGACAGAGACCTTGTACACAATTCTTTGAGATACAGGCAGCCAGTGCAGGTCAACAAGTAAGGGTGTTATGTGCTCACGTTTCGGTACTCTGTAAACTAGTCGGGCAGAACAGTTTATAACTCTTTGAAGTTTATCAAGAAGATTTTGAGGGACACCAGCCAAAAGGGAATTACAAAAATCAATGCGTGAAAAAAACAAGGGAAGTAACAAGCGTTTTAGTTACTTCGGTAGTGAGAAGGTGTCGAATTGAACTGATCTTTCTCAATTCAAAGAAGAAACATTGGCAAACCTTGTTGACATGCTCTCTCATGGTCAGACTATTGTCAAAGATAACACCAAGATTACGGGCCGACTCGGAAAAGGGGATACTGTTCTGACCAACCCTGATCGAGTTTGGGAGATCAGTGGAGGTTGAACAAGAAAATCTTAAAGCCTCAGTCTTGCCACTATTCATTTGCAATTTGTTCTATGTGGTCCAATTCTGAACGTCTGTGACACAGGACTCTAAAGACTGGAACATCTGACTAACATGTTTGCGTTGAGCTCTGTGTCATCAGCATAAAAATGGTGAGAAACAGAGTGACATTTGATGACACTAGATAAAGGCTGGGTATACAATGTGAAAAGGATCGGCCCCAAAACACGCGAATTTTCAGATTTCCTAGGCGAAAGAAGTCTAGCCAGGGCCAGCGTGCCTTTTCTTATTTCGGTCCAGTCACCTGGAACGACCTTCCAGCCCATGTCAGACATTCCCCAACTCTGTCTGCTTTTACATCACTGCTCAAGACCTATCTGTTTTCTTATGCATACAGTTAGGTGCATTTTCAGTGCGTAAGCAATCTTCAGCAGTCACTGTTCTTGTAACGGTGTGAGTGTATGTGTGATTGTGAGCTTTTGATATGTGTCACTTTAGTTTTTGTAACATTTATTGTAGCGTTTTCTTTCTTGTTCTTTTTGTTCTGTGATTTTTTTTTATCCCTCAAAGCGCTTAGAGCACCATTCATTTGGAGGTCAAGCGCTATAAAAATGTACATTATTATTATTATTATTATTATTATTATTATTATTATTATTATTATTATTATTAACACAACCACAAAAGTAACAAAAGGTATTAAAGCCTGCGTACAGTTTGTGTTGTGTAACATCCTCCGCAAACCAAATTATAATATCTCTGATTGTTTGTGCCAAGTGAGTGTGAAGAGCTCAACCCCTTTGCTGTCAGTGATCACGAACTGCGCGTCTGATCAATCTGGAATTATCTCCCCGCATCCTTGAGACACGGTGAGTCCAGGGCCAGTTGTACACGCTGTCTTAAAACCCATCTTTTCCCATCTTGATTATCAGTGTTCATGTATCCAGTCATTTTCAACGCTTTTTTTTTTTTTTTTTTTTTTTTTTTTGGGGGGGGGGGGGGGGGGGGGGGGGGGTCCATTTTTGTGCAATATTTTTCTTGTTCATCTGTACGGCGCCTAGAGAATTGTACCATGTATAGGCGCCTTATAAATCCTCAATTATTATGATTATTCATATTCTGATTCTGATGATGATTATTATTATCATTATTATTATTATATATTATTATTATTATTATTATTATTTATTTCAACGACTTTACACTGACCGACATTTGCATGAAAAACACAAATGGGACAAAATTAACACAGGACTAACTAGAGACATAAATCCCATGAGCCCCCGCGACTGCGGTAAGTTAGTGCGACTGCGGTAAGTTAGTGCGACTGCGGTAAGTTAGTGCGCGACTGCGGTAAGTTAGTGCGACTGCGGTAAGTTAGTGTGACTGTGGCGACTGCGGTAAGTTAGTGCGACTGCGGTAAGTTAGTGCGACTGCGGTAAGTTAGTGCGACTGTGGTAAGTTAGTGCGACTGCGGTAAGTTAGTGCGACTGCGGTAAGTTAGTGTGACTGCGGTAAGTTAGTGCGACTGCAGTAAGTTAGTGCGACTGCGGTAAGTTTGTGCGACTGCGGTAAGTTAGTGCGACTGCGGTAAGTTAGTGCGACTGCGGTAAGTTAGTGCGCGACTGCGGTAAGTTAGTGCGACTGCGGTAAGTTAGTGCGACTGTGGTGACTGCGGTAAGTTAGTGCGACTGCGGTAAGTTAGTGCGACTGCGGTAAGTTAGTGCGCGACTGCGGTAAGTTAGTGCGACTGCGGTAAGTTAGTGTGACTGTGGCGACTGCGGTAAGTTAGTGCGACTGCGGTAAGTTAGTGCGACTTCGGTAAGTTAGTGCGACTGTGGTAAGTTAGTGCGACTGCGGGGGCTCATGAGGGTTCATGTCTCTTGCATCCTGGTAGCGGTCATAGTTATTAGGGTTTAGCTCCGAGAGTGACCTCAAGGCGGCGGGGGAAGCACGCCTGACTACCCGGGTAATCGTGCAAACAGGTGACAAAAAGACTTAGCGACCACGACACACGACAAGGGACAACAGAACAATGGAATGGCAGGCACAAGTCACGGTTTGTTACACTTAACTCATTCTACCCCAACACCGAAATCCCCACATTTTGCCGTTGTCGTCTGAAGACTCTAGTGTAGTGCAGGACACAGATCGACCATGATAGTTCAAGGGTGGTGCCAGAATAGCTTGGCGCCCATAGGCGCCAAGTTATTTTGGCATCACCCTGGAACTATCATGGTCGATCTATATCTTGCTGTGGTGTGTCGGGGGTAGAATGAGTTAGAAATACTCATTATAACTTGCAAGATAGACAAACTTTTGTTACTTGGCAGCTGCAGATAAAACATTGATCTTTGCCTTGTACAATTTGACAATAATTTGCACCGAAATCGGATAAATATGTGTGTTTTGAGGCGTTTCAAAACACAAGCCAGATCAGTAGCGAACACAAAAGTTTGTCTCAGACAGTAACAAATTCCATTAACTCCTACACTACACGATGTTTTCAACCGTAAATTCAGATTCTTATAGTCGTACAACATTGCTGTAATGTTTGATTAAAACTGTACATGCAGAAGAACAGCGAATACGTTTATTAAAGATCAAAATTAATAAATGTTCTCGAAGTATAAAAGGTCTGCTGTAAATCTCCATGTTCGCCGCATTGTAAACGCCGATATCTTCACAACCACTCGGTCTGTTTTCTCCAAACAGAAGTTAGTGGACAGTGTATTGCTCCTACTGTGCATCTCGTCGGTTACGAAAGGAGAGACTGAAAAGTTTCGAAAATAACTTGATGCAATTTTATTCTGCTGGTCTGGTTTCTAAATAACGTGAATTCTGGCGGAACTATGATAAAGAGTTTTAAATAATTAAATGGAGACATACAATATTAACGCTTTCACCACACTTTCATTCCCCTCCTTCACCCATCCCCACACATCCACTCGCACCCCCCCCCCCTCCCCCCGAACATCCCACCACCAACCTCCTCCTATTTCTCTACTACTGCACAAACCAAAAGAGAAAATCACTTTGCGAGTAATACCTTTGTAAACAGCAAAACTGGCCAGGATCACCTGAACCAAGAGTGATCAGAAACTGTTACACCCCAAGCTGTGACACGACCCAGCCCGTGCGCACAAGGTCTTCCGGTCTCGAATAGATCACGTGACCAGTGGAAATACTTGGGGTGTCACGATGTGCAGACTTATGGGTTGACTGCATGCTTACATGAAACATGTTTTTAAAACATGTGTTGCAGATTTAATCGTTTTAAGATCTTTTTGTTTTTTTAATAAGCAGAAAAGTGCCCACGTAATGTTTCGTCGTTATGACGTCATTTTTCGGACTTTCAGAATGTGCGCCTTTTACGGATTTTTCACTGCTTACCGCTACATTGAGGCAGCTTTCTGTAACTCGGATCCATTAAAAAATCATTTAATTTTCCAGATCTAGATCAAGATCTGAACAAGTCAGTTTGTAAATGGCGCCGTCCAAAATGATCAACAAATCACCAGGGGTATGCCTCCATTACGAGATTACTCGAAACCTGAAAGGTTTTTGCGCACGGGCTGGGGCGTGCCACAGCTTGGTGTGTAGCAGAAACAAACCCCAACTACTCAAAATGTTATCTCATTGGGCTTGTCTCTTAGCACCCCTGTGTAGCGGGGACGTAAAGGCTGAGACGAGACGAGACGAGACGAAAAGACTGAGCTGCTCGGGTTTCCGGTGACTCCAGGGCAAAAGCCGGGCTTGTTTTGTAGCGGTCTATTGAAATATCAGACAATCACAGTGCACCTGATTTGATCAGTGTTCAGGTCGTACTCCGTGGGCAATACATGTGTCTGTCCCCTCAGCCCGCTCCTAGGTCCCTTTGAAATCACTGCTGTTGCGTGCACGTTTAATCCCAACTGACAAACCCCAGGCTTCTAGTGCTTATTTGGTAACCGGTTTACTGCTTGAGGCTAGAGACTGTGTCTGTCACCACCTCGGATTGACACTGAAAACCACGTCTGCCTGAGACACAGACTGAAAGCCACGTCTGCCTGAGACACGTGGGTATGTATGAGGCCAGCAAGAGGCATTGATCCTCATCAGCTCCCTCATCTGCTGGGTCACATGAGGATCTATGTCTCTTGCACTTGGATGTTGTTAACTATGCTCTTGCAGGGATGGGGTTAAACTGGGTTGTTTGTGTGTTGCCCGTGGCTGGCTTTTTGTCAGCCTAACGACTGCTGCAATGGGTGATGCTCGCATTAGCAACGACAAAACTATCTGCACTGCGTTTCTTGTGTTTACAACATGATCACACCCCCTCTCTCCTCTAACCTCCCCACCCCTCTCCCCCTCCCCCCAACCCCACCCCCGAAACAACAAAGCAAACAAACAAAACAAACAAAAACATCACAGGTGTTAACATTATGCCCCTCCACCCACCCCACCTCAACACACACACACACACACACACACACACACACACACACACACACACACACACACACACACACACACACACCATTGTGTCACCTGATGACCTGTCGAGGACGCTCTGTGCTGTGCTGCCGGTTTGCCGCTGATTGGCTGTCAGCCGTGGGGACCTTGATAACAGACGTCTGCCTATTGAGTGCGGGTACGTGTCAAGCCTGGGTACGGGTAGACTTATTAATAGAAGCCTACTTTCTTTACTCGGACACAAAACGAGAACCGTTTTTCTTCTGGTGTGTAACGCGATGCAGTGTTGCAGGTTTTGACTGTTGAAGCTGTCTAGTGTTGAAGACTGTGTTGAAAATCGACAGTGATTCTTATAGTGTTAAGGACTGAGAGTGTTGAACATGGACAAGATTCTTATAGTGTTAAGGACTGAGAGTGTTGAACATGGACAAGATTCTTATAGTGTTAAGGACTGACACTGTTGAACATGGAAAAGATTCTTATAGTGTTAAGGACTGACACTGTTGAACATGGACAAGATCCTAACATGGGCAAGATTCTTATAGTGTTAAGGAGTGACAGTGTTGAAGACTGACAGTTTTGAGGATGAGAGTGTTGAGAATTGACAGCGTTGTGACTCTGTTGAAGATTGACGGTGCTGGAAATAACAGTGTTGAATATTGACCGTTGTGTTGAGGATTTGACAGTGCTGGAAATTGACAGTCTTGAAAATTGAATGTACTAAGGGATAGTTAGTTATTTGGGTTTAACGCCGAGCAGGCGACTAAGGCCATCTCACAGCGGGAATGTACTAAGGATTTAACAGTGCTGAAGTGTGACAGTGTTGAAAATTGATAGTGCTGACGATTAACAGTGTAGAAAATTGACAGCATTGAGAATTGACCGTGCTGAGAATTGACAGTGTTGTGACTGTGTTGAGGATTGACGATGCCGTTGGGGCCTTGACAACCGATGTCTGCCTACTGTGTGCGGGTACGTGTCAAGGCTGGGTACGGGTAGACTGACTGCCGGAGATTGACAGTGTTGAAAATTGATCGCGCTGAGAATTTGACAGTGCTGAAGATTGACAGTGTTGAAGATTGACAGTGCTGACGATTAACAGTGTAGAAGATTAACAGCATTGATGATTGACCGTGCTGAGAATTGACTGTGCTGAGGATTGACAGTGTTGAAGATTGAGAGTGTGAGGAATATTGACCACGATAAAGTTTGACAATCTGACCGTTTTGAAAGCTGACAGTGTTCAAAATTGAAAGTGTTGAGAATTGACAGTGTCAAAAGATTGAGTGTGTTAAAAATTGACTGTGTTGAAGCTTGGCAGTGTTTCACATTGACAGTGTTGAGGATTGACCGTGTTGTGACTGTATTTATGACTGAGTGTTGAAAGATTGACAATGTTGAGGATTGGCCATGCTGATGTCTGACAGTGTTGAACTTTGGACTGACCGTGTTAAAGATTGTCAGTTTTGAAGATTGATAGCGTTGAGGAGTGAAGTGTTGAAGATTGACAGTGTTGAGGACTGACTGTTGAAGATTGACAGTGTTGAGGATTGTCAGTGTTGAGGACTGATAGTGTTGAAGATTGACAGTATTTAGGATTGACCTTCCTGAGGATCCAAAGTGTTGAGGATTGATAGTGATTCTTATTTTGCTGACCTCCTGCTTGTTCTGCTGCACTAAAGTCTTGAAATCAGTTTTACAGCACTGACAGGTAGGCCGCCATTATTGCTTTCTGTTCTTCTATGTAGCGTTGTCTGTCCGCCTTATTGTTCTGAAACGCACTGCTTTAGCCGAAGTCCCACTAGGCAGCCCAAAAAATATGGATGGGGAGAGGGAAAGGGATGGGTGGGGGGAGGGCTGGTGGTGTGTGTGTGGTCTGGAGGGCTTGAGCGTGAATTAATCGTGGGTTGGCGGCAGAGAGAAGAAGACGATTAATCACGTGTTTGAGGCATGCGCTATATATTAGGGTATGTACTTGAGTTGTTCTCCAAAACTGGTTACTACTTGGGGTATACCACTTATTTTCCCTTGCTTACATTTTTAGAAGCTTTTATGTGGATGACTATGTCACAAATACATCAAATATATGCCAAAACATCAGCTGAATCAGAGTCGCGCACATGAGGCGTCTACAAAATGAAAATATTTGAAAAAGGAAAAGTTCCAAAAAAGTCGCAAAATGGTGTCTTACAAGTTTCCACTGATCACCTACTCGTGGAAGTTTCATGTTATCAAATTCATACAGTAAACTTGTCCTTTAATTTGCTTTATTTTGGTTGAAATGATGCCAATAAAGGTATGTCGAAAGATTGAATGTGTTTTTGTCTACCGTATTGAAAATACGGTAGACTTTAGGATGGGGCTGGTCGGAGTGCGTCACGCAAACGCATAACGAGAACGCACCACACCTGTAAAGAGAACGCGGATGCTCTGTGAAGAGAACGCGGAAGGGCTGTAAGGAGAACGCGGAACGGCTGTAAAGCGAACGCTGAACTGCTGTAATGAGAACGCAGAACGCCTGAGAACACCTTAAAGAGAACGTTTGTAAAGGGAAGGCTAAACGTCTGTAAGAGAACGCTGAACGATGTAAAGAGAACGCTTAACAGCTGTAAAGAGAATGCAGAACGCCTGAGAAGGGAATGCGGCTCGCTTGCGGCGTTCCACAGGGGTCCGTCCTGGGCCCGGTCCTTTTCACACTCTACACCTCTCCCCTGTCCAACATCAACCAGTCTCACCGCATACACCACCACATCTACGCTGACGACTCACAACTACTAGACAAAAACAAACTCGACAACACTCAGTCACTACTGACTCGCACGGCTGACTGCTACGAAGACGTGAAAAACTGGATGACAGCAAACAAGCTCAAACTGAACGACGACAAAACGGAAGCCATGCTGGTAGGTACTCGCCAGAAACTTTCCCAGCTCCCTCCCTCTCTCCACCTTCAACTCGACAGCACCCCCATCTCCCTCTCTGACTCGGTCAAGAACCTCGGCGTTATCCTCGATTCCTCTCTTTCCATGACCAGCTTCGTCTCCACCACGGCCCAGGCATGTTATTTCCACCTCCGCCGCAGTCAGATCAGAAAATACCTCACTACCGAAGCTGCCACCAAACTCACTGTCTCTCTCATCTTATCTCGCATCGACTACTGCAACTCTCTCCTTTCCGGCCTTCCTCACTCTACCACTCTCACTCTACAGCGCGTCCAGAACAATGCTGCCCGCCTCGTCCTCAGAAAGAAAAAATCCGACCACATCACTCCCCTGCTCAAGCTCATTCACTGGCTCTCCATCCCCCAATGCATCCAATACAAGATTCTGTCTCTCTGCTACAAATCCCTGAACAAATACGCTCCTACCTTTCTCTCCAACTTACTTCACCCCTACACTCCTTCCCGCTCCCTCCGCTCCGCCTCCGACCCTCTCCGCCTCCTCATCCCCCGCACCAAACTCAGCACTTTCGGCCCCCGCTCCTTCTCCGTCTACGGTCCACCTGGAACACCCTCTCACTCTCTCTCCGTCAGAAACACTCTCGCTCCTCCTTCCAGTCCGCCCTCAAAACTCACCTCTTTCAACAGTTCTAGCACTATATCACCACACTCCCCACCCCAAGCTGACCGTCGTAATGTATTTTCACTATTTGTGGTACGTGAGTTCATTGTCTAAAGCGTGCGCATGCGTGTGCGAGTTGTGAGTGTGCGCTTAGAGTTCTAATTATTATAAAATAAGCGCATTATAAATACCGTAATTTTTTTAATTATTATTATTATTATTAGAGCAGAGTATTGTGGGCTGAGAGAGAGAGAGAGAGAGAGAGAGAGAGAGAGAGAGAGAGAGAGAGAGAGAGAGAGAGAGAGAGAGAGAGAGAGAGAGAGATTCAATGATTCAATGATTCAATGATTCAATGAAGCTTTATTTATCAACGGTGGAGGCATTGACATCGTCACAGACATAGCCATTTTTCAAACCTGCCGTTGCTACAAAACTACGAGACAAAATACAAAAAAAAACTAAGTATATAGTTAAATGTAAATGAAACTGACAAAAACATTGCTAGTTTAGGGAAAGAAAGTCCCATGACAATCTCACACACCTAAACTGACACACACACACACACACACACACACACACACACACACACACACACACACACACACACACACACACACACACACCATCACACACAGAGTTTGTAATTGGGAGCATACATAATCAGGGTTACAGGGCAGTATATATTTCACAACGAAATGATTACGACTGCTTCGAGAAGTGCTTGAAGAGACTGATTTTGAAACGGGCTAGAGAGGAAGCGGATTTTACATAATCAGGAAGCGTGTTCCAAGTCTGCGTTCCCGCGAATGACAAACTAGATTTGTATATATCAATTCTTGTTTTGGGGACTAAGAAAAGTTGCCTAATATTACCAAGCCTAGATTCCGACTTAGAGAAAAGAGTTGTGATATATTCTGGTATTTTCTGTTTCCACACTTTGAACATAAAAATAGCCTTATTGTATTTGAAGTGGTCTTGCAGCGGCAGAAATCCTATTTTGGCGAGTTTTTCTTCTGTTGTGAGTCGTGGGTCAGGAAGGATTAACTTTGCTGCCCTTCTGTGTAACGAGTTGAGTCTCTTCAAGTGGACTTCACTGCATCCATCCCACACCGTTGACGCGTAATCAATATGAGAACGTATGTGAGCATTATAGAATAGTTTGCGCGTGTCCGAGTCGGTGTAATATTTCAGTTTGGACAACATGAAAAGATTTTTGGCTACCGTTCTGCATAGAGTGTCCGTATGAGCCTTCCACTTAAGCTGACTGTCAATTGCAATCCCTAGTAGGCGGTGTTCATTAACGTGTTCTATTTGCCTGCCCTTTAATAAAAGGTTAAGTAACAGGGGTGCCAACTGGTGTTTTTGACGAGTGGCGATTATCATAGATTTGGTTTTAATTGGATGAACAATCATAGAATTCCTGTGACACCATTCAGACACTTCATCAAGACTATGCTGCAAGTTGAAAGAAATTACTTGTATATCTTTGTTAGTCATATGAATGGAAGTGTCATCAGCAAAAAGATCACATTGTACGTTCTTGCAAGTTATATGAAGTGGCAGGTCATTGATGAATAGACAAAATAATAAGGGACCAAGCACGGATCCTTGGGGAACTCCATACTTTATATCTTTTAGAGAAGAGTAAGATCCATTCACTAGAACTTTTTGTTTACGATCAGTTAGGTATGATTTAAAAAATGCAACTACTTCTGTACTATTCAAGTATTTCTGAATCTTTGTCATTAGAGTGGTGTGATCGATTAGGTCAAAGGCCTTTTTAAAGTCTAAGTAAACGACACCTGTTATCTGGGATTTGTTCATACCATGGAGCCATGCGTCAACGAGGCGCGTGAGTGCAGTGTGGCACGAGTGTTGTGGGCGAAATCCGGATTGAAAGGGGTGCAGGAGCTTGCGGTTTTCTAAGTAGGCAAGCAGGCGTTTGTGGACATGCCTTTCAAGCGGCTTTGATAGAACTGATAATAATGAAATCGGTCGATAGTTGTTAGGGTCAGAACGATCTTTAGTTTTTGGAAGTGGAATGACTTTAGCGTATTTTAGTTTGTTAGGGAAAGTATGTTGTTTGATACAAAGGTTGTAAATGTACGTAATAGACTCTACTATGTACGGCAGGGATAACTTAAGTATTTGGGGGCTGATGTCATCAGGCCCCGAAGACTTTTTATTTGGTAGTTTACTAATGAGCAAACCCACCTCATGAACTGATAGCAAGGGAATGCTGAAGGGGTCTGTGTCCTCTGTTCTGTGTTTACAGAATTCAGAAAGCAAATTAGAACATTCATACTTACTGCTATTAATTGAGGCATTTAGAGTTTCAGCGACTGAAAGAAAATGATTATTAAAAGTTTCTGCAGTAAGACTGCTGGGAATGGTTGTTGAAGTGCCAGGGCAGCCTTTAGTTAGAGTGTTTAATAGGCGCCAGATAGTGGAAGTATCCTTACTGTCTTTCACTGTGTCACGGATTAACCTTTTCCTTGCCTCTCTGATCATGTACTTAACACGGTTACGTTGTTGCTTGAATTCAGGAAATAGTTTTCGACTACGCAGATCATCTCTGAGCGCCATCGCTTGCATTATTTCTGGGGTTAACCATGGAGGAAGAGTGTTTGATTTAACCCTTCTCTCACGAAGGGGTGCGTGTTTGTTTAATACAGTTAGAAAAAGAGTGTACCAAATAGAAAGGGCAGTGTCCGGGTCATTGGAGAGAAGTACATCGTTGAACGGAGTATTATTTAAATCAAATAGGAATTTATTATGGTTAAAGTTCTTGAATGATCGATATGTTATGGTTGTATGGCCGTTCTTCTTTGCTTTCGGAATCTTTTTTGACCATGAACAAACAACTGGATAGTGATCACTAACACTTAGATTTGAAACCTCAACATTATAGACGGCTTTGGGTTTATTAGTGTATATGTGGTCTATAAGTGAGGACGTATTTTGAGTAATTCTGGTGGGCGATTTTACTAACTGGACTAGACCAAACAATGAAGATATTGTATCCCACGCAGTGTGATTCTTCAGGAAGTCTATATTAAAATCTCCCATGAGAAGAAGGTCAGCCTTTCTTTTGCACGCTCTATCAAGGATCTGACTAAAATGGTCATACCATTCAAAAGTGGCGGCAGGGTTTCTGTAAAGGAATCCAACTAGTAGCGGTGTCGATTTAGGGCATTTCACTTCCAACCACAAACACTCTACGTCTGCTGTTTCCAAGTCCAAGCGTCTATGGACTAAATGCTGAATGGAGTTGTGAATGTAGACAGCGATGCCTGTTTGACCTGGGGACGAGGGGTCTCTCCTAGTCAAGGAAAAATTAGGAATACTAATGGCTTCATCGCTCACACACGAGCTCAGGCGCGTCTCACTAAGCCCAAATAAATGAAACGGTGTGGGATTGCTAATGTAGACAGATATATCGGTTAGTTTATTGTACAAATGAAAAACATTGAGATGCCCTATTCGCATAACTTTCAAATTTATGTCTATTACGGAGTAAGGCAAATTTGTACAGAACAAACAACAACAACTACAAAGTAAAATGTCAAAAGAAGGAAGTATACGTTGAGATTATTAAATGAAACAGCACAAATGCCTATGTATATATAAAGCTGGTAAATGGATAAGACACAATGAAATGATTTAGCAGACTCGTCGGCAGGGAAATAATCCAACTGCTCGAACATCAAAGTCCCGATAGCAAGTTCAGTTAGGCGTATCAGCCGCACACGAGCACAATACTGGCCGGGGTTTGGTAATCCGCTTTCAACTCGATACTGCTCAGCGAAGTAAAGCGGAGACACAGTTATCACTGGTAAATTGAAGCTTGATTGAATCGTCTTGATTCAATCGAGTTTCCTTCACGCTGATAGTCTGCTGGTATTCGAACAAGCACTGACTGACCTCGTATAAAACACACAGAGTACTCCGACACAGTAGTAAACTAACGGATCAATGATATTCTAGTCTCGGAGAGACTTTATCCACGACGAACGAACGAACGACACAGAAAATGATGATCGTAACTGTTCTTGGTCATCGCAAAATACATAACACTACAGTGGCACATTGATCACCAAAAGTTTTGCTTACTGCGCACTGTCCACAAGCTAACAAGAGTTCTTGAACAGTCAGAAATACAAATACATAAAATAAAAGTCCACAGGCACAGTCCCGAACGAATGCCTACAAGTAAAGTAATAGCGGTGTCGAATACACACGTTTATCAAGGAATAGAATCAGAAATGAACTGTCAATCGCTAGAATTAATGGAACGACGAAACACCACCGATCGTTGTTGTTTTTTGTTTTGTTGTTGCTGTAAACATGTTGTTTTTTAAACAATGAACTAAAAACCTGTTTGTTGACTGATATACCCCTGGATAAATGGCTGAAGCAGCTGCGCCAGTACGCGCATTACCTGCGAGTCGTTGTCTCCGGGGATAGCTGCAGGGGTCTCCCACCCCCTGGCCGGGGTACTTGCGGTTTTAGGAGTGGCCAGAGCCTGGAGAGCGCTGTTGATTCTCGAGTTGTCCTGAGGCGGGGGCGGCATGCGGGGAAACTCTTCCTCCGTCACTGTAAATGGCTTGGCGTGACCTGGCTGAGGACAGTACGCAGAGGGATGGCCAGGTTGCACACGGTTGGACATGGAGTGGCTGCGGCTGGCATAGTTTGCAGGCAAGTGGCTGGCCTGGGAACTAGGGGATAGAGGGTGGCTGGTAGAGGGGCAATTTGTCTGGGAGTGATGTTGGGAGAGGCTGGGTTGGGAGTAGTGGACGTGCGTAAACTTTGGCCCTCTGCCACTGCCCGACTGGTTGTGATTGTGTTGATAAGACCAGTCATCCTGCTGTTGATGCTGCTGGTTGCGGCGATCTACGATGGGTCCGTCACCTGGTGCACGGCGCGGCACTCCAGCAAACCTGATGTTGAGTGCCAGTGTTCTGGTACCGGCAGGAGTCAGGTGGATCCGGTCTTTCTGGAACAAGGCCTTGCGCGGTGCCAGATTGTAAGTAATGAAGGCCGGCATATGGTCGATGTAAAAGACCTTCTCTTGCTCGCACGTTGCCCGCAAGTTGTCGTTGGAGGGGAACACGGCCTTCGACAGGTAGTGGTGGGCCCCTCCAGGAATGATGGAGGACGTAAACAGGGCGGCATTAGGAAAGGCTGCACGGAGTCTGCGGATAAGCTGCACCCATGACTGCTTGCTGACCACGCCCACTTTACAGCTGTTTATCCCCGCGTGTAAGGTCACACGGCGGATATTTGGCGACGGCGGTAGACTCCTTAGCCACTCAGCGACGTCACTCACTGTCAATCCTGAAACCGACAGGTTCTGGACCACGGCACCATTGACCGACATCCTCCGCTCGTCCACGTTCTTGAGGATGGAGTCGCCGATGAGGAGTGTGTTGACGTCTGGCCGGACCTGAAGACACTGGAGCTGGTGTAGGGGTGTGGGGCTGTGATTGCTGTCACTATCACCTCTGCCGTTACTACTGCTGCTGCCAGTACTTGTTTTGTCGATGGTGTTACCGTTATCAGCGCTGGGTCCTTGGGTGTTCTCATCTATGTCAGATAAAACAGAGAACCTGTTTTCTATATGCACCTGTGCGAGAACAGCACTCTTCGATGCGACATCTTGGGCTTCAGAGGGTTTGTGAGGCTGAGGCGGGAGTGTGGGGTCAGCGGGGCTTTTCACCTCAGTTTGATCGGTGGTATGATGCGTCTGTTTTACCACGGCCTCAACTTGCTTTCTGAGTTCCTTCAGCTTACCGGCTTGAGAGAGAGAGAGAGAGAGAGAGAGAGAGAAGAAGAAGAAGAAGGAGAAGAAGAAATCTGCATCTTAAAACATGAATAATTATCATGACATCAAAAATGTTGATCCAGACCTTAAGAACTTTTACTAAAATAGGTTGCCGGTACTTTTAATCCCAGTCGCATAGTATACGAATAAGGGGCGCCATGGAGTGCGCACATGTCAAACTCACTAATCACTACTATGCACAAAGTCCGTAGAGAAAAAGATTATTTTCCAAAAGTGGGCAACCGACTACCAAGAAAATCAGCAAGCGTTGCCACTTGTTGTCACCGAGCAAAATAAAAGCCGTGGCTAGTTACTGAGTTGAATGTCTTTAACGATATAATCAAACACTGCCGATCATACACTAAATTTGGAAAGGTAAACATCGGTCGCGTTACTCTGATCGACCCAATGTAAACAAGCAGACGACGGGAGTGGGTCAATGGGTCAAACCAAGATGGCTGCCTATTACTCGTTTTAGCACCTCGTGACGTCACGAGTATTGCCTGACAGTGGATAGCGCGCGGAACTAAGCGCGAAAAGGTAAGGAAGGTTTGCAGAGGCAAGAAAGCCCAATAAAATACGAAATAAAATGCATCAAGCACACAATACAAGTAAAGTATCGAAACCATATATCAAGACAAACATTCGATGGCAAATCAAACCAACAAATGAATCGAGTAAAGCAACAAGCAAACAAAGCAAATCATCTTTGATCAGCAGAACAATCAAGCGAGCAAAAAAATAGCTGTCATGTTGTTTTGCCCTGGTTAGAGTCTAAGCTACTGATCTAAATACTTCATTCAGAAACTCGGAATCCCACAAACAACACTGGCACAGAGCTAACAAAGCGAAATGAAAGTGTGCGTCACTAATACCGCAACGAACTGATCACTCAGTCCTGCCTCTGTCTTCTTTCAACTTTCAGTCGATCAGCCCCAAAGAATCATAAATTCAGAGGATAAGCTGGCACTGAA